>CM070818.1:45207822-45347822 GCA_036326025.1 Chrosomus eos | reverse complement strand
GTTTTCTTACAATACTAATGAGAGTTTTTAATAAAAGTATATTACAAAGTTTTCATTTAGACCCTAAAGATTCATATTAACTTGTACAAAAATGGCATTATATGACCTTTAAGAGCTTATGCACGGATCAATATGCTTTTACACAAAACATGCGTTTTCTCTCAACTATTTATGTTCCAAAACTGACTGTTTTACATGAACACTCAGCAATTACATACATTCTCATTTTGTCATAACTTTGTATGTTTTTGGCCGTTTAAACGCAATAAGCCACTAAAAAATAGTCAAGTTGATTCGCGCAAGCTGTTTGAGAGACGGCTTTATGAGAGCGCCCCTTAGTTCAGTGGTGCACAAGTTTTTTGTGTGAGCGTAAAACCTGTTGGAATTACTAAAATTATGCGCAATACATGCACCATTCAACCAGAGTGAATGAGAGAGTGAGAGGTGGGCAGGTGTAAATTCGCCATTGAAGAGACAAGAGAGTGAGAACACAAAACTGCTATCAGTGTATCGATACTGCAGAAAAGAAGTATTGGAACCGTTTCAGATATTTCAGTATCCATATGTAATGGGGTTCGTTGTTATGAGAAGAAGGAGGGGGGAACCGGCGAACGTTCAACACTTTTAATAATAAAATGACACAAATACAAAATCAGGCCTGTTACTCTCTGGTACTTCACTGTCGTCGCTCCTCCTTTATGCCTCCGCTTGATCCGTGAGAGATACGAGACCGGTGCGTCTCGCAGGTGTCTCTCATTATCAATCATGCACCGGCCTCGCGCCGTTCTCTCACGTCCCTCGGCCATGTCCTGTTTGCCACACCATATCGAAATATCAATATTTTTGTTTAGTTTATATATATTACACTAGTTATATATATATATAACACTAGTTTATATATATTTACATATGTGCAATTCATATATTCCAAAACAAACATCAAACATAGTTCTTATACTTTTTGATGTTATACTTCATTGAAAATAAATCTGAACAAGCTTCAAAGTATAAAAAGATTCACAATTTCAAAACCAACCAAACAAACAAACAAACAAACAAACAAACAAACAAACAAACAAACAAACGTACTTATATTTCATGGTCTCAATCTTTCTAAAAGTCCCCTTTTAGTCCCCTACTTTTGGCCCACTATGTTTGAAGCATAAAACGAGAAGGGAACGAAGCGTCAGTTCCTGACACTACAGGGACGTCTACCGTGGAACCCAGTGTCTATAGATAATGAAAAAGATGCATTGGGATTGGCATTTAAAGACATTATAAACTCAATTGGAGTGAGACAACACGTGTCAGGACCTACTCATTGTCGTAATCATACTCTTGATCTAATATTATCACATGGAATAGATGTTGATGGCGTTGAAATTCTGCAGCAGAGCGACGACATCTCCGATCACTATCTAGTCTCGTGTAAATTACATTTAGCCAAGGCTGCAAAGCCGACTCCATGTTATAAATATGTTAGACCTATCACTTCTGCCACTAAAGATTGCTTTATCAATAATCTTCCAAATCAGTTTCATAATCTCAGCATCCCAGATAGCTTAGAAGAACTTGATATTGCAACAGAAACTTTTAACTCTCTCTTTTCCAGCACTTTAGACACAGTTGCTCCGCTGCGCTTAAAGAAGATCAAAGAAAATAGTCCAACGCCGTGGTACAATGAGCACACCCGGGCCCTTAAGAGAGCAGCCAGAAAAATGGAGCGAAACTGGAAGAAAACAAAACTAGAGGTATTTCGGATTTCATGGAAGGAGAGCTCGATTGCTTACAGAGAGGCCTTAAAAGATGCTAGAACTAATTATTTTTCAACCCTATTAGAAGAAAATAAACATAATCCTAGGTATTTATTTGAACAAGTGACTAAACTAACGAAAAAGAAAGCTTCAAGCCCAGAAGTTTATAAGAAACACAGCAGTAATGACTTTATGAACTTCTTCACTTATAAGATTGATAATATCAGGGACAAAATTATAACTATGCAACCGTCTACTACAGTATCGCATCAGGGAGTATATTGTAGTCTCTGTGAGGAACATTTTGATTCATTTGTTGCTATAGGAGAGGAAGAATTTTGCAAAATTGTTAATTCATCTAAATCGACAACTTGTATGCTAGACCCTATACCGACTAAGCTACTGAAAGAGATGCTTCCAGAGGTCATAGATCCTCTTCTAGATATCATTAATTCATCTTTGTCATTAGGATACGTACCAAAAACCTTTAAGTTGGCTATGATTAAACCGCTTGTTAAAAAACCGCAACTTGATCCTACAGAATTAGTCAATTACAGGCCGATCTCGAATCTGCCTTTTCTGTCAAAGATACTAGAAAAAGCAGTATCCTCACAACTGTGTTCCTTTTTAGAAAGAAATAATATCTGCGAGGATTTTCAGTCCGGATTTAGACCGTACCATAGTACTGAGACTGCTCTCATTTAAGTCACAAATGATTTGCTCCTATCATCCGATCGTGGTTGTATCTCTCTATTAGTGTTACTTGATCTTAGTGCTGCATTTGATACTATCGACCACAACATTCTTTTAAATAGACTAGAAAACTATGTTGGCATTAGCGGAATTGCACTAGCATGGCTAAAATCATACTTATCTGACCGATATCAGTTTGTAGCAGTAAATGAAGAGATGTCTTATCGATCACAAGTTCAGTATGGCGTACCACAAGGCTCAGTACTAGGACCGCTGCTCTTCACTCTGTACATGCTACCATTAGGAGATATAATTAGAAAATATGGAATTAGCTTTCACTGTTATGCTGATGATACTCAGCTGTATATTTCTTCAAAACCTAACGAAACTTACCAATTCACAAAATTAACGGAATGCATAGCTGATATAAAAAATTGGATGACCAGTAATTTCCTATTACTAAATTCTGAAAAAACAGAGATTCTAATCATTGGACAAAAAACTTCCTCACCTAATAACCTAGAATACTGTCTAACACTTGATGGCTGCTCTGTTAAGTCTTCGACGTTAGTTAGGAACCTGGGTGTGCTCTTTGATACCAATCTTTCATTTGAAAGTCACGTGTCTAGTATCTGTAAAACCGCATTTTTCCATCTTAAAAATATATCTAAATTACGTCATATGCTCTCACTGACAAATGCGGAACAATTAGTTCATGCGTTCATGACCTCAAGGCTAGATTATTGTAATGCTCTACTGGGTGGTTGCCCTGCACGCTTATTAAACAAACTACAGCTAGTTCAAAATGCAGCCGCTAGAGTTCTTACCAGAACCAGGAAGTATGACCATATTAGCCCGGTTCTGTCAACACTGCATTGGCTGCCTATTAAACATCGTATAAATTTTAAAATATTGCTGATTACTTACAAAGCACTAAATGGTTTAGCTCCCCAGTACTTGAGCGAGCTCTTAACGCATTATAGTCCTTCACGTCTATTGCGATCTCAAAAATCTGGCCAGTTGATAATACCTAGAATATCAAAATCGACTGCTGGCGGTAGATCCTTTTCCTATTTAGCACCAAAACTTTGGAACAATCTTCCTAACACAGTCCGGGAAGCAGATACAGTCTGTCAGTTTAAATCTAGACTAAAAACACATCTCTTTGGCTTAGCATACACATAACACATTATAGATTTCTATAATTCAATGTTAGGCTGCATAGATTAGATCAGCCGGAACCGGGAACACTTCCCATAATTCCTGATGTACTTTGTACATCATAAGAAGGATGGCGTCTACGCTAATATTAGTCTCTCTGTTTATCCCGAGGTTTACCGCAGACCGCCGGATCCAGGGCATATCCAGATCTGATGAAGGACCATCACATGGACACAACGACACGCATTATCAGGGCTGTGAAGGCCCATGGACACCTCACCACTCATCTCCTCACCGGCCGGATGACCCAACCCAACCAGATGAACTGGATAATATCGTGAAAGTTCTGATCCCATCTGACTCCTGACATTATGCTGCCTAACTCATAATCATACACTGTTCATTCGTTGGCCAAAGGAGGACTGGCCCCCCGACTGAGCCTGGGTTCTCCCAAGGTTTTTTTCTCCATTCTGTCACCTGATGGAGTTTTGGTTCCTTGCCACTGTTGCCTTCGCCTTTTGGCTTGCTTAGTTGGGGACATTTAATTTTCAATTGAACAATACTATTACAACATTGTTTTCCTGTTATCTCTGTAAAGCTGCTTTGAAACAATTTGTATTGTAAAAAGCGCTATATAAATAAAGGTGACTTGACTTGACTTGACTTGACTTGTCTGAAGCACTTGTGAAATAACACCAATCTTATTGGTTGATGGCAGTCCGATGATGTCACATGAAACGCCCAAGTGTACAAAAGGGTGCCTGTATTGTACGTCATCAGATTCGGATTGTCTGAAAGAAGAAGAACATGCATTCCAGAAGCATGCGTTCCCGTCTCATTTGGGAACCAGGGTTATATACCTAACCTGAGACATTGGGAACTCAATGCTGCTTCAGTTGCGGATGTTATAGGGACATTAATACCCATTACTCCATGCTGACCAGTGCCTGCCTGTGTCAAGGTTAACAAGCACAATCGTGTAAAGCTTAAGCACTGAAGAGCTTGATGGGCCTCAATCCAGAGTAACCTTAATGCATTAGCAACCAATTAAGATGCATCCTGTGACCACCACCTTGCTCCCAAGAAAGCTCAGTGTACCTGAAACCTCCATCCTCAAATGTTTCTGATACGGGGACTCTTACATAAGACCAGTCCAAGCCACAGCTACAGGACAGCCCAGACCCCTTTAGATAGAATATATCAGAAAAGACTACAGACATAGCCTAAGCAAAGTCCATAGTACTACATCCAGCCACCTAATCACGCGATAGATGAAATATGGAGTGCCTCGCATCAACTCGAAATAAGTTGGGGGGGGGGGGGGGGGGGGGGGCTGCGTTAGATTAAACTGAGAAGGGTCATAGCACTTGCATATTCTTGCCCTACTGTTAGTTTAACTGCTTCTATTGTTCTCATTTGTTAGTCGCTTTGGATAAAGCATCTGCTAAATTAATAAATGTAAATGAATATGCAATATATCAAAAGAAAGGACAGAACCTCTGCTTAAAAAAAAGTTTTATTCTAGCTTAATTAATTCTCTTATTTCTCAACATTTGAATGTGGGAACGTTTCATAAAAAAGCAACATTTTGAACAAATAGCTGGAAAAAATGCTTGAATTTGTCTGGATCGGATTTAGAACAATGACCAAGACACCCATCAAAATCCCCAAAGCTTACACAGTCCTATGCCACTTCCTGTGTCAACATTTCATTCGGTAACATTAGGCAGTTTTGATTTATATGCTGTTTAATGTTGATTATCATGTTATTTTACATATGCATCTGCTCACATATGCTATCACTTGTTTTTGCTTCTTCTCCTGTGTTTTCATCAGGAGCTTTAATACTCTTTCAGAATATGTGTAATATATAACAGTGAAAACACGGAAACATTTCCATCAATGGCGGGGAAAAGTTGTCTCATTAATGACGTGAATTTCCGTCAAAGGTGGAGGAAGAGTTATAATTTATAAACATATAAACATATAATTTATTGTTTGTATACTAAGGAAGAATACATACAATTGGTTCTACACTATTGAGTCAGTCCCTTAATATTGTTTGGATTTCAAATAATTGTATTTAACCAGATTATATACATTGTTAATTTAGAATATAGGCAAACATTATTTAACTGTAATTTTCTAGATTGAAATATTGTTATCTGCCTTAAACCATTAAACCAAAACAGAACAATATGAATCTATCAATTTGCCACTTCAAAGTGACATCAAACATTCCTTTACTCTAAGGCTAAAAATTTCATAATAAGATGCTGGGTCATTATTTAGTAGAACAAAATAACTCCACACATGATGTTTCTGTCAGGGTTGCTGTGCAGGTAGCCGAAGACGAGGACACGGAAACTGCAGTTTATGAAATTTATTTAACAAACTTAAACTTCCAAAAACATACAGAAACAAAAGAACAAAACTCCAGGAATTCAGGAAACACACAACCATTCAAAGACGACGACCAACAAACACTGAGGGAAAACACAGGGCTTAAATGAACTGAACCAAACGAGATAATTAACTGAAAACAGGTGAAGAAACTGAACACAAACGAGGAGCGGGAAAAACTAACAGGACTAAACCAAAAA
This sequence comes from Chrosomus eos, assembly GCA_036326025.1. Classification (NCBI taxonomy): domain Eukaryota; kingdom Metazoa; phylum Chordata; class Actinopteri; order Cypriniformes; family Leuciscidae; genus Chrosomus; species Chrosomus eos. The sequence goes on along the minus strand of CM070818.1, from coordinate 45,341,611 downwards.
TCACAAAAGACAGGGGAAAACAAGATCACAAAACAGAACTAAAACATCAAAACGTGACAGTACCTCCCCCATTCCCCGAAGGCGCGTCCTCGCGCCGTATAACATCCAAAGGGGTGGGAGGGTGGGCGCCCTGGAGGCTGACGAGGGCATGGTGCAGGTCCAGGAAGCCTCCAGGGCGGAGCAGGCTGTGGGCGTCTCCAGGGCGGAGCAGGCTGTGGGCGTCTCCAGGGCGGAGCAGGCTGTGGGCGTCTCCAGGGCGGAGCAGGCTGTGGGCGTCTCCAGGGCGGAGCTGTGGGACCCTCGGGCGTCCAGGGCGGAGCTGTGGGACCCTCGGGCGTCCAGGGCGGAGCTGTGGGACCCTCGGGCGTCCAGGGCGGAGCTGTGGGACCCTCGGGCGTCCAGGGCGGAGCTGTGGGACCCTCGGGCGTCCAGGGCGGAGCTGTGGGTCCCTCGGGCGTCCAGGGCGGTGAGAACTCTTCAGGTGGCCACGGTGGTGTAGACCCTTCAGGTGGCCACGGTGGTGAAGACCCTTCAGGTGGCCACGGTGGTGAAGACCCTTCAGGTGGCCACGGTGGTGAAGACCCTTCAGGTGGCCACGGTGGTGAAGACCCTTCAGGTGGCCACGGCGGTGAGGACCCTTCGGGTGGCCACGGCGGTGAGGACCCTTCGGGTGGCCATGGCGGTGAAGACCCATCAGGTGGCCACGGAGGTGTTATTTTTCCGGGCCTCCGTGGATCTTTGGCCGGCCACGGCGAAGGCGTATAGCCCCCCCCCCCCCCAAAATTTTCTTGGGGAGAAGGACAGGTTCAGGAACAGGAACAGACTTGACATCAACTGGCGCTGGGTCAACGGGCTCTGGGTCAACGGGCTCTGGGTCTGGGTCAACGGGCTCTGGCGCTGGGTCAACGGGCTCTGGCGCTGGGTCAACGGGCTCTGGCGCTGGGTCAACGGGCTCTGGCGCTGGGTCAACGGGCTCTGGCGCTGGGTCAACGGGCTCTAGCGCTGGGTCAACGGGCTCTGGCGCTTCATGGGACTCGGAACTGGACGGGGCCAGCACATCAGGGGACTCGGATCTGGACGGGGCCAGCACATCAGGGGACTCGGAACTGGACGGGGCCAGCACATCAGGGGACTCGGAACTGGACGGGGCCAGCACATCAGGGGACTCGGAACTGGACGGGGCCAGCACATCAGGGACTCGGATCTGGACGGGGCCAGCACATCAGGGGACTCGAACTGGACGGGGCCAGCACATCAGGGGACTCAGAACTGGACGGGGCCAGCACATCAGGGACTCGGAACTGGACGGGCCAGCACATCAGGGGACTCGGATCTGGACGGGGCCAGCACATCAGGGGACTCGGAACTGGACGGGGCCAGCACATCAGGGGACTCGGAACTGGACGGGGCCAGCACATCAGGGGACTCGGAACTGGACGGGGCCAGCACATCAGGGGACTCGGATCTGGACGGGGCCAGCACATCAGGGGACTCGGAACTGGACGGGGCCAGCACATCAGGGACTCAGAACTGGACGGGGCCAGCACATCAGGGGACTCGGAACTGGACGGGGCCAGCACATCAGGGGACTCGGATCTGGACGGGGCCAGCACATCAGGGGACTCGGAACTGGACGGGGCCAGCACATCAGGGGACTCGGAACTGGACGGGGCCAGCACATCAGGGGACTCGGAACTGGACGGGGCCAGCACATCATGGGACTCGGAACTGGACGGAACCAGCATTTCAGGGAGCTTGGGGCTGGGCTCAGGCTCTGGCGGGCAGGCGACGGGCTCAGGCTCTGGCGAGCAGGCGCATGGGCTCAGGCTCTGGCGGGCAGGCGACGGGCTCAGATGGCTGGAGGCATTACTAGGGTGATGGTGATGCGGAGACCTCTCTCAAACAGGATCCTGATGAGGTAGTCAGTTAGGTCATGGCCAGCCAAGTCCATCTTTATTTTTTGGTTGGTCGTTCTGTCAGGGTTGCTGTGCAGGTAGCCGAAGACGAGGACACGGAAACTGCAGTTAGTGATGTGACATTTGAACCGAGGCATCGGAGCTTGTGTCGAGAAAAAATGGGCGTGCCAGATGAAGCCGCGATTCGAGGCTTGTGTTGTTAACGTGAAAATCACGTGACTGATGACAAACGAGGCCTCGGTTTGTGTGGATACGTCATCGGTTCGGTCTGAGTGTCGCTTTCGGATAAAGGGGGTTCGAAACTCGCGCCACCTTGTGGGTGTTGCAGGAGTAGTAGAAGCAGTTGTGTGTCAGAGAGTCAGAGATCTCTCATTGTCATTTTTGTGTCATATATGTGTTAGGGCTGTATATTATTACATTATATCAGGTGAGAATAGTTATTAATAATAATAATTGTCATTATATAGTAGCTATATTATAGTTATATTAATTAGATAAGATTATTTGGATTTGTTTGCTTTTTATGACATCTTCCTTTTTCCTGGTAATGGAGCCAGCAAGAAATAGGACATCCTCCTGGGCTCAACAGAAGCATCAGTATCTTCATGTATACCCGCTGGCACTGATATTTTATGTTCCCCTACATCCTCTGTTCCTTGTGAAAGGATATTATTCTGAGGCTGGAGAGGCTTTGTCCAAGAAGAGGAATTGTCTAAACCCCAACACACTTCAAAAAATTAATTTTCTCAATAAAAATCTATTGTAATCTTTCCTTCATCCACCCCAAACTGCAGTTTACTTTATTACACTCCCTTGAGTCCCTCCACCATAAGCACTGCACTCAACACAGTCACTTTTGTTGTTCATACTGTCACTATCCAATTTAAAAAAAAAAAAAAAATTAATTAGCTGTGTGTATGACAGTTGTCTCTGTACTAAATGCAGACAGAGAAAGATACACGTTTTATTTCATACCCAGGCAATGGACAAATGTCTGCACAGATCTCTTTATTATTGCAAATGAAAGGTTACATTGACATTAACAGTGGAAGATAAATAAATAAAACAGAGCGGGAGGGGGGCGGGGTTTCAGGTCATTGGTTCAGAATGAAAAAATTTGCCTGCTATTTCTTTGCACAGTAGCTAGGTGTCACTAGTGAGCAATACTGAATGAAGCTTCGAGTAATGAATCTTTGGTCGAAGCAATGGGCTGCGAGGTCTCAGTGGTTCAGGAAGCCTCATCTTGCCATCACTAACTGCAGTTTATGAAATTTATTTAACAAACTTAAACTTCCAAAAACATACAGAAACAAAAGAACAAAACTCCAGGAATTCAGGAAACACACAACCATTCAAAGACGACGACCAACAAACACTGAGGGAAAACACAGGGCTTAAATGAACTGAACCAAACGAGATAATTAACTGAAAACAGGTGAAGAAACTGAACACAAACGAGGAGCGGGAAAACGAACAGGACTAAACCAAAAATCACAAAAGACAGGGGGAAACAAGATCACAAAACAGAACTAAACACATCAAAACGTGACAGTTTCTCTGTCTCTCTCATTGACTATGATATGCAGTTTAAATGTGAGCATTGACCGTCTGTCACTGCACTGTACAAAAATATTTTCATGATTTGTTATCACAACTGTCAGGGACAACAACTCTGCTTTAACACCAGTCGACAAACTGGGGAGGGTGACAGATTTTATCTGTCAAGCTTGCTATAATAACCACAATTCAGCAAGTGCGAATACTGCTATATTGCCTCTAAGGTTACTGGAGGGTTTACAGATTATACAGTGGGATGCTCATAGCGTTAGAATCTACTTCACTGTATCAATCCAGGCATTTCTCACTGAACTTCAGGAAGCGTGTCAACAAAGTCAGACTGTCAACACCAGAGTTGGGTAAGGTACTTCCAAAATGTAACGTGTTACTTTCACCAAAATAACCACAAAAGTATGACACGGGACTCTAAAATGCTAAAATGTAGCTTGTTGTTGCTCATTATACATCCAGTGGAGGGTGATGTGATATAGCATAATGACTGTGTAGGAAGGCTAATTGCACAATACAATAAGTAAGACAAACGATCAAAATCTGGTAAATAATGGTAGACATACCAAACACAATAGAGCTAGAGCCCACTATAATGCAACCTTTCGTCAAGTTACTTGTGCTATTTCTCGATGTTGAGAGTTCCCACAGTGTCGCACATGTAATGCAATTGAATATTATGTTCTTGTCCTTAAAAAGAAAAAGAAAAACACCACTTAATTTCTTAATTGCTCAACACTCCTTTACATCAGGGAAGCATACTTGCACCAATAGTATACTACTATGTAGTGACTGTACTGATCAGATACAATACAGGCAATTTACCATAGGAAATCTGTTTATTAAAGGTTTAACAGTTAAAGTGCTACCTATGGTCTGATCTCCATTTTCAATTATTATTTTAAATAAATGATAAGTAACAAAATGTAAGCAAATATGCGTAGCATGGTTTACCACTTATTTACCATGTTCTAGCATGATTTACCATAGTTTACCATGATTTGCCATGTTCCAAAGTGATTTACCATTATTCTAGCATGATTTACCATAGTTTACCATGATTTACTACATTCTAGTATGATTTACCATCAGTGTTGGGAACGTTACTTTAAAAAAGTAATTAGTTATATTTACTCACTACTTGTTCCAAAAAGTAACTGAGTTAGTAACTCAATTACTCTATAATAAAAGTAACTCGTTACCAGGGAAAGTAACTATTTGCATTACTGTTAAAAAAAGTTGCTATATGTCAAAGAATTTGGATTTTTTTAGCAGTTTTCACAAGTCAGTTGAAATGAGTAGAACAGACAGGTGTTTGTACATAACTTTCTATATTTATTGCACGTCGACAGACAGCAAGAGGTTTATCCTGCACTTAACTTCACTGCACTTATTAATCCACCTCCTCACTAGCTGTGTGAGCCAGGGGTGCGTTCGGATTGCACAGTTTATTCAATCAATAAATGCACATAGGCGTCGATTTTGTCATGAGTCATTTTGTACCCACCACTTTTAAAAACAAACAAATAAAATATCTCAATTTAACTAGCAGAGCGTTAATTTAGTTCGCTATTAAATAAGAGATCTAGCGTTAAATTTTTTTGGTTTTGAACTAGGGGTGCAACAGATCAAAAAAACTCACGGTTCAGATTGTTTCTCCGATCGAAGTCACGGATCGGATCATTTTTCGGATAAGCAAAAAAAAAAAAAATTCAAATAAACATAAGTTTTGTCTTTTTGTTTATTAACACTTTTAAATTATTAAATGAAAATATATAAAATCAACTTAAAGTGCACAAGGCATAATTGTAGGAGCCTAATTTTGCTTTTGTTCAGTGACAATTATTGCATATTATGTGTTGCATTTCAGTATTAGAATATTTGTGTTTTGATTGTAACTTTCTTTGTGTCTACTAATTAGATAAATATTCTCTATATTTACATTAAAGTATGTATTATGTAAAAATTGTGCACTGGTCCTTTAAGAATCCTTCGACTGTAAGTGAGGTCCTGTAAGTGCGTCCTTTTTAGGAAATAGAGTGGAGTCGCACAGTTTTCTTTACCGCATCCGTGATATTTAGGATTTAAGATTATATTTTATTTCTTTTCTTTTCTTTGTTTGATTTACTAACGAGTTTGGATTCAAATGAAGAATTTGCATGAAGAAAACGGTGCATGTGAATTGTTTTTTATTGGACACGGAGCGAGGTGACTGGAATTTTACCGAAACAGGCCGATCAGGATGCTCTCTGTCTTATGCGCACACACGCAAGGTCTCGCGCTCTCTCCCGTACGCGCGCTACACGGTTTAGAGCACAGTATGTTCTGTTCTGTGTGCATGCGTTTGACAAGTTTGTACCCAGCACTTCTGAAAATGCACTTCTGAATTAGTTATTTTAAACGGCGTTATTCCAAACACTGTTTACCATGCATCTAGAATGATTTAACATGCATCTAGCTTGATTTACCATGTTCTAGTATGATTTACCATGCATCTAGCATGATGTACCATCGTTTACCATGATATACCATGTTCTAGTATGATTAATCATGATTTACAATGTTTCAGAGTGGTTTACCATGATTCACCACGTTCTAATATGATTTACCATGTTCTAGCATGATTTACCATAATTTATCTACCAGTAAATCAAAGCAGTTTTTCCATTTTCTCTCCATTAAGCATGCTTACACACACACAGACACACACACAAAGACGAATAGGTTTTCAATGTTTTTGGGATATGTTATTGTGAAAAGATCTTGTAATGGTCTATTCACATATTTCTTTGTGATCTAATAATATAAAACTATATTACCAGTCCATCATAGTAAAAAATATTGCTTTAAGCATTTGTTTGTTAGCCAATGCTGAAAGCTGATTCAGATTCAGATTATTTTATTTCATGCCATGTCAGCATTCAAAGCTATTTTCATGGCAAAAATTCACTTACAAAAATACAAATATCATATAAATAAGATAAAAACAAAACAAATATAAACAAGTCATATTATACAATATATATTTTTTTAAATTAACATATGATAAAACAAAATCCAAAACCTTTTCAGGCATAATCTCATTAAATATGTCCTTCAATGAAGTAACTTCATAAAAGAGCATTCTGCTTGCGTTAAGTCCAGGACAATCTAATAAAATATGTTTGACATAAGGGAATTTTACAAAACATACATAAAGTTGGGTCTTCACCTTTAAGCAAAAAAGCATGGGTCAAACTTGTGTGACCCATACGGCATCTGGTGTAGACCACTTGATCAAGTCTAGTTTTAAAATTGATAGAAAGTCTGTTTGTTATTTCCAGATGAGTTTCATACAACTTATTATTCTTGCACATATTCCACTCTTCTTGCCACTTATTTAAAATATATGGGTTAATAATTGGTCTGATATCTGAGAGAGGAATTTGACAATCATTAACTTCCTGATTAAGAGCTTCCTTAGCAGCGGCATCAGCTCGTTCATTTCCTGAAAGTCAAACATGTCCTGGAACCCAGCAAAAAATAATACTGAAGATCTGATTTTGTAGATAATCCACTTTGGTTAAGATGCAATCCACTAAAGGATGATCAATTTTTAAAGTATCCATTGCTTGAAGGCAAGATTTAGAGTCTGTAAAAATTATAGCATTTTTTGTAGTGTATTTTCAATATGCTCCAAAGCTAAAAGTAAAGCATGTGCTTTAGCAGAGAAAATTGAGCATTGTTTTGGAATACGGATTCCATAACGTTGATGTCCAGTCACCATTGCTGCCGTTCTGTGAATATAGGAACGTGAATATAGGTACGTGAAAAGGGAATCGGTTTCTTATGTCCAAATATTGGAGTCTATATACATTTGGATGAGTCACTCCTTTCCTCTGATGAGCCAAATCCAAATTTATATTAGGCTTCTTTAATTTCCAGGGAGATATAGAATTGAATTGTATTTGATTTAAAATGTTCAAATTTATATTCAAGTTCTCCAAATGTGGTTTAATACGAATACAAAAGGATCTGATGCTTTTAGGTTTGCTCTCATACAAAGGAGTAAATTGTGGGTTGAAGACTGTAGAATAGGCTGGATTGGATTTATTTGCCTTTATTTTGATAGCATATTGGAGTGAGAGCTTCAATCGTCTATTTTGAAGTGAAGGTTCATTAGCTTCAATGTACAAACTTTGCACTGGCGAAGTTCTAAATGCTCCCAAGGCAAGTCGTAAGCCCTGATGATGTACTGAGTCCAGCATCTGCTTATATGATTTTCTGGCCGAGTCATATATTATGCTTCCATAGTCCAGCCGGGAACGAATTAGTGTTCTATAGAATCTCAAAAGAACAATATAATCTGCTCCCCATTTTGTTTTTGCTAATACTTTCATTATATTCATAGCTTTAAGACACCTGTTCTTTAGTGATTTCAAATGAGGAATGAAAGGCATTTTGTTGTCAAATAGAAGAGCTAAGTACTTGATTTCCTAAACAACATTAATCGGTTCTCTTACAAGAGTACTCTCGTGTTGCGTAAGCTAGCTTACGCTACGGGAAAACCCCTTTTCTCGAGAATACTGAAGCCAAAAAATTATCCTTTAATTTTCTCATATTTAAAACGCATGCTTGCACAGAGCAGACTTAGAATAGGCAGCTTGTGCGCCTATTGGCTGCTCTGTGGCAAGATGCTGCAACCTATCGGTGGACTGGGAGTGACGTCAGCATGCGACACTTCATCCCGAGGCGCTCTAGTTCCGCTGCAGGTCGCCCGTAAAAGCCGCCTGCACGAAGCTCAGCGCCGCCGCCTCCTCAGCCGCCAGCTTCTCAGCGTCGCCGCCCTGCAGACAGCCATCAGCGCGCACGCTCTGGTAGCCGCCAGGGTCCGCCTCCCCCCAGGGGACCCGACCAAGGATCGTGCTGAACCCCGAGCCTCCTAAGACTTCCTGACCGCGCTCAGGAAGCGACAATGCGCGAGTCTCGCCGCGGCCGGACCGCCATTGAAAGCAGCACGCATCGCTCTCACAGCTCCCTCGACGGAGGCGGCTGGAGTAGTGTATTTCGCAGCCAACGAGCCTGTTACGTTACCCGCTCGCCTGCACACAAAAGCCGTTTTCACGGCTACCCAGATAAATCTCAAAGAGAGCATTATGTCTGTTTTTCCGGCTCACGCCGAAGGTGTTTTAAATGTAGGAAATGTGCCCACTTCTCAGTGCCCACCCCTACACATAAGCACGGCCCGTCCAGTGACACTCACTCATACACGGCCCACATCATTAAAGGCTCACGCCCCCCGTGTTTCAAAGGTAGTACATGTGCCCACCCCCCAGTGCTCACTTCTACCGTTAAACACTGTTTGCCCCGCCGCACACACTTACTCAGAGGTGTCTCTAATAAACACAGTGCTCTGTGTGTAGAGAGCGCGCGCGCCTCTATAAGCGCGCGCCCTCTGACAGGCGCTGCGAGATGTGTGTCACATACACGCACCGTTCAGAGCCCGGGCGTCATCCTTCCTCTAGCTTTACGGCTAAAAGCATGGGAAATGATTCCGAATGTGTCCAAATGGGTGCTAAACACCATAAAGCGGGGCTATTTACTGCAGTTCGCTCGCAGACCCCCGCGTTTCACAACCAGGGTTGAAACTACAGTACAGTGCCGAAATAGCGAAACTGCTGCAGAAAGGGGCTGTAGAAACCGTTCCTCTGAATCTCAGCCAGTCCGGGTTTTACAGCAGGTACTTCCTTGTCCCCAAAAAGGATGGCGGTCTCAGACCCATCCTAGATCTCAGGCGTTTAAACAAAGCGCTGATGAGGAGATCGTTCAGAATGCTCACGACCAGGCAGATCCTCGCGCAGATTCGCCCGGGGGACTGGTTTATTTCTCTGGATCTGAAAGATGCTTATTTTCAGATTCAAATAGCGCCCCGTCACAGGCCTTTCTTACAATTCGCCTTCGAGGGTCAGAGCTATCAATACACCGTCCTGCCGTTCGGCCTGTCTCTAGCACCCCTTACTTTAACGAAGTGCATAGACGAGGCGCTCGCCCCCCTGAGATTACGGGGGATGCGCATACTGAACTATCTGGACGACTGGCTTATATTAGCCCAGTCAGAATCAGAACTAATAGCCCACCGGGCTTTATTACTCAGTCACTTGCGAGACTTGGGTCTCCAAATCAACTGGACCAAGAGCTCGCTGTCTCCCAGTCAGAAGATCTCCTTCCTGGGGACAGACTTAGACTCCGTGTCTATGACAGCACGGCTGATACAGCGCTCAGCGGCGTCCTTCAAAGTCGGCTGTGTTTTTCCTCTGAAAGAATTCCAGAGGATACTAGGTCTTATGGCCTCAGCCACGGCAGTGCTTCGGTTGGGTCTGCTGCGCATGCGCCCCCTCCAGCGCTGGTTGAAAACGCGAGCCCCGCGACGAGCATGGACTTCCGGTCGTTTTCGCCTCAGGGTGACCCAGGCTTGTGTCACAGCACTGGGACCTTGGAGGGTGTCATACTGGTACCAGTCCGGCACCGTTCTGGGAACGACTTCGTCACGGAAGGTTATCTCGACAGACGCCTCCATCTCAGGTTGGGGCGCCCTGTACGAGGGCAGGCCGGTTTTCGGCCACTGGACGGCTCGGGAGGGCCGTCTCCACATAAACTGCCTAGAAATGATAGCAGTTGTGAACGCCCTAGAACATTTTCTCCCCTTGTTAAAGGGCCAGGACGTTCTAGTCCGTACGGACAACATGGCGGTGGTGTCCTACATAAATCGCCAGGGCGGTCTCAGATCGCGACGCTTGCACGCGCTGGCGGAACGCCTGCTGATTTGGTCCCATCTCCCCCTGTCAAGAGACAATGTTCCCCCAGGGGAATGGTCTCTGCACCCCCAAACAGTCCAGTTACTGTGGGATATGTTCGGCAGAGCGAAGGTCGATCTCTTTGCATCAGCAGAGAACGCGCACTGTCCAATATTCTTCACGAAGAGCACGGATGCGCTGGACCGCGACTGGCCCAGCGGCCCGCTGTACGCGTTTCCCCCGATCGCACTATTACCACAGGTAATCAAGCGAGTGAGGGAATGCAGGTGCTCTGTGCTCCTAGTGGCGCCGTTCTGGAGGAACCACGTTTGGTTCTCAGAACTGATGCAGCTCACGCGCACAGCTCCGTGGCCGATCCCCATGAGGAAGGATCTCCTCTTGGTACGATTTGGCACCCGCGCCCCGACTTGTGGGCACTGCATGTATGGGTGGTCAACGGATACCCACTGACCTCCCGGCCGGGGTGCTGAGTACAATTACACAAGCGAGAGCACCCTCTACGAGACGGCTCTATGCATCTAAGTGGTCAGTGTTTTCTGGCTGGTGTTCGGCCCGAAACCTAGACCCAACGCGCTGTAGCGTTGCGGAAGTTCTTTCCTTCCTCCAAGAGCTTTTGGATGAGGGCAGGTCCCCATCCACGCTTAAGGTGTATGTTGCAGCCATTACAGCGTTCTCAGAAACTCTGCATGGTCAGCCTCTGGGGAAAAACGACCTTATTGTTCGTTTTCTTAGAGGAGCTAGGAGGTTGAACCCTCCGCGACCTCCCATGGTTCCGGCCTGGGACCTCTCCACGGTCCTGGAGGCCATGAAGGGTGGTCCCTTTGAGCCCCTGCAGTCTGTGGACTTGCGGTGTCTCTCGTTCAAGACCATTTTTCTCTTGGCTCTCGCTTCAGTGAAGCGAGTGGGTGACTTGCACGCGCTCTCTGTAAGTGCGTCGTGTTTGGAATTTGGGCCTAATGATTCTAAAGTTATGCTCAAACCGAGGCACGGTTATGTCCCCAAAGTGCTCTCTACTCCGTTTAGAGCGCAGGTCATTTCCCTGTCAGCCCTTCCGGGAACTGACAGTGACGGCGATGTAAACGTTCTTTGCCCGGTCAGGGCTTTAAGAGTTTACATTCAACGTACTGCTGCCTTCAGGCAGTCGGAGCAACTGTTCGTTTCATTTGGTGGCCGCACTAAGGGGCTAGCTACCTCGAAACAGAGCATTTCCAGATGGATAGTTGATGCTATCGCCTTGGCTTACAAGTCTAAAGGCCTTCAATGCCCTTTAGGTGTTCGAGCCCATTCTACTACAAGTATGGCTTCATCGTGGGCTTGGACTAGTGGGGTTTCACTCCATGATATTTGTAGAGCGGCAGGCTGGGCCTCTCCGTCTACATTTATAAGGTTTTATAACCTGGAGGTCCCTGCGTTGCAGGCCAAAGTGTTGTCTGTATGAGCTTGTCATACACGATGACTGTTATACTGTGTTAAGCACTTCCTTATACATATGAGGTGTCACCATATGATCAATACGTGTTAGGGTTCACTTTGTGTTGACCCACATATCTTCACCATTATGTGTTCCCCGGGCACGCCCCTCGGACTTAATGTGAATGGTCTCAGCATACACGGCGCTTTAAACTGGGTTCCCGTAGCGTAAGCTAGCTTACGCAACACGAGAGTACTCTCGTAAGAGAACGACACTCAGTTACTAACGTAACCTCGGTTCTCTCTAGAAGAGAGAACCCGGCCGTGTTAATGCTGCGTTCTTATTTCGCTTCAGTGTGAAAAACCAAAGAACACCCTATCTGGACCGGGCTTATATAGAGGTAAGCGACGCCTATTATGGCGGGACGTGACGCACTCGGGCACCCGCGCTGCTATTGGTGCTGACGTCACTCCCAGTCCACCGATAGGTTGCAGCATTTTGCCACAGAGCAGCCAATAGGCGCACGAGCTGCCTATTCTAGGTCTGCTCTGTGCAAGCATGCATTTTAAATATGAGAAAATTAAAGGATAATTTTTTGGCTTCAGTATTCTCGAGAAAAGGGGTTTTCCCGTAGCGTAAGCTAGCTTACGCAACACTCGTTCCCTCTTCTAGAGAGAACCGAGGTTACGTTAGTAACCGAGTGTCATTCTCCATTAATGAAGAGTTCTGGATCATGATGAAGGGATCACTGGATACAGAAGTGGGTACAGACCTTTTTTCTGAAAGCTGATACAAAGATTAAAAATTATGTCTAATCCTGCTGTCTAATGTCCTCTAGTGGACAACAGTGGTATTACAGCCTTTCTCTTACAGTTGAAGTGAATGAATGGGGATTTGGTTTTTCACTTATAACTCGGGAACAAGAAGGTGAAAAAATCTTTAACTCGGAGCTTAGATAGTGCTCGAAGGGCCCTGTGGAACGAGACCATCACGGTGTTTGTGGGCATTTGGGGCCGGGAGTTATGCCCGTTCAAAGGCATATATTTTGGGGTTTATATCTCAGGAATGCCCTGGCCAAATCACACCAAACTCGAATAGAAGCTATGTGAGGAAGGGCCCTTTCCAACGTTCTCCGACAAGGATCGGGATGGTCTAGGTCGGGAGTTACAGCTGTTCAAAGTCAGGAGTCTCACGGATTCGCGATCCACGGGGGGGGGGCGCACTTGAGGCCCGCGATGATAGATTTCGATCAAGGCCCCATAGAGGTCCTTACCATCCAATTTTGAGCGAACAGGGAGTTTTCGTTTTCGGGTTATGAGCGAATTTGTACAAAGGGGTAGAGTGATAGAGTGCATCTCGACAGTTCGAACAAGCCCTGTTTTGTCAGGATTGGTGGAGATTTGCTTGAAATTTGGACTTTAAAAAAAATTTGATGATGGCCACATTTTAAAATGACCCTGTTATAGCTAGGGTTGGGAACCGAGAACCAGTTTTTATCTAGAACCGAACAATGTTTTTGAAAAATACCGGAACCGTGACAAATTCCTAAGTTTCTGTTCCGAAAACGGTTCTGGTCCGATGTGTGGGTGAAGTGCTGGGAGCTTATCCTTTAATAACGACGTGACGCGTCTCACCTCATATTGAAATGAATGAATGCATTGAAAAGTCCTCGTGCTACTCAAATACGTTTTGCGTCAGATATCATCAGAGAGAGAGAGAGAATAAAGACTGTAGAGTGGCACGATTCATCTTTAAAATGTCTCGATTCAAACACCCACGCAACCTTATTCCTAAATGACAAAAACTTCACAGCGGAACATTCAAATCTGTTTGCGCTATCGTTGACGGGAGAGCAGTCAATATTAAACAGCTGTACTTTCACAGTCTTTACAACCACACAGTATCGATATTTCTGTTACAAATATTCAAATGATCACAGAAGTACTGAGATAAAAGTGTATAGTTCGATTATAAACACTGATGTCTACGGTAGCAACCAAAAAAAGAGTAGGATAAATCACCTTTTGAGTCGCTGTCTTCAAATAACGAGTGTATTGATTACATTTGATGCTTCGAAACATTCATAAAGACGACTGTTAAAGCTGCAGTCTTTAACTTTTTTATGTTCAGAATTTAGTAAATTTATATAATGAGCGAGCGAGTACATCATGAATGCCTTATTTCAAACCGTGTTTTTGTCTCATCCTGAATCACTACGGTAAGCCTGTAATAAGTGTTTAGACTCGGACTACTTTACACCGGTCGGGTCGGCTGCGTGTGGAGGAGCCCAGTGCCTGCGCGACTCACCCGCGTCATAGACATAAACAGAGCGAAGTAGCTCCAGCTACAATGTTCTTCCGCAAGACACATGCAATTCGGTTTATTAACATCTAGAGCGCTGATTCATCCAGTAATAAAACAAGTGAAGTCATTATGAATCAATCATTCAAACCGATTTTAAAAATATTCTGTTTCACCTGTCTGGATCTTACATGTGTTCAAGCATATTCTACCCCTTCTGAGAGGGTATTCTCCACTGCTAGAGATACAATAAGCTATAGGAGAGGTCCCATATTATCATAGAAAATGCAGAAATTGTTATTTTCCTTCAGAAAAATGTATTAATTTTGCAAAAACTGCTAAATAATATGTTGAATTTGTTGACATAACCAGTCTTTAACCCTTAAGCACTGTTAGAAAAGGATAACACTTAAGGTGTTTGGGGTCAAATTGACCCCAAAGTATTAAAGAGTAATTGCATAAGGAAATATACATTTTTTATATGGAAAACTATATATCCTTTTTTTAATTCACTTCTCAACTATACAATAATGCTGTGTTTTCTTGGAAATTTTTAAGTTTTCTACATATTTACTGCACAGTTACATAACTAGGCCATAAATTAGCACATGAAAAATGATTTTTTAAAGAAAAAATCACTTAAATGATGATGATAATTCAATCTAAATAGTTTTTAGACATTGCTCTATGTGTTAGGGATAGAATACTACCATCTGGTGGTTAGTCAAAAAATTGTTTTTCTTATAGTTAAGGAATTAAAGTGCAATGACCACATCTATCCAATAGAGGTCCATAGAGACATAAGGAGACATATATCATTTTCACGGCATTTTCTTGATGCTTCAAATCTCTCCTCACAACTTGATATATATATGATATATATTTTGTGAATTGCATAAAATATTTTTGTCAAAGTTAGAGTTTGTTGTTGTTGTCTGATATATTTTGAATGATCTGCTTTTGCAAATTATTATACATACATTTGCAGAAACATTACAAGTCAGCACTATGACATGATTGTAATCACACTATTTATTTCAGAAAAATATTTATCAACAATAATTTATTTTTTTAAAACAAGAGATTTTAGAACAAAATAAATGTAATAAACCAAGTAAATAAACCAATATAATACAAAACAACAACAACACCAATAAACTGTAATGAACAGGATGCACACATATGCATACGTGTGTGTGTGGCTGTGTGTGTGTGTGAGATAGAAAGCTCGTTCCACTTTGTGTTTATGCTCTAGGACCAGACCTTGATTTAAATGTAATTTTTTTTTAGATTTATGCCAGTTTTGTTTATTTTATTTGCCAATTTGCGTAAAAATGCTCTCTGTTGCAGTCATGACGTGTATGTTTATGTGTGTGTGTGTGTGTGCGCGCGTGTATGAGATAGAAAGTTTGTTCTACTTTCTATTTATGGTCTAGGACCAGACCTTGTCATTTTAGTAAAATAGGTTCTTTATTTAGTAAAATAGGTTCTTTCGATAATTATTAATAGTCAGACTCCAGAGAACATTTCTTCACTGGTTTGCCCGATCGGGCAAAAAACCTAGGACTAGTTTGCAAAAGTAGGTTTTTGACAAAATTCAAAATGGCGGAATAATTTGCATACCGGAAATGAAATTGGAGATATACGTTTTTTTTTCTTCAGGCATTCACCTTTCCACTGATATAAGACACTTGAGTCTATGGCATACGGTCTAGGAGTTATGAGCAATTTTGCACAATTGATTGCTGTAGTGCCACCTATAGGCCAATCGGGGTCATACTCTCAACCTCTCCTCGATTTTTGTACTACCATTTGGCATAGTTTCAAGTCTCCAGCACTTACGGTTTGGGCTGCACGATGCGTTTTTCGGCAGTAAAAAAATAATAATAAAAACCTTTAGCAATTACAATAGGGTTTCAGCACTTCGTGCTTGAACCCCTAATTATATTCAATGAATAATCCAACAAGACCTCTCGCTGTACAACAAAACTAGGTGCCAATGTGTATGTGAAAAAAAAAAAAATAAAATAAAAAAACTGATGATTTTGTTCAGGTGGTTAACTGCCTTTTACGTTTCCATAGCTTCATTAGCTTGTTCTGTTTTAGTTTCATTAATTAATTTTCCATGTGTTTCCATATGTGTTTTTTTTAGACTAGTTATTTGTTCATGATATAGTATAATAAAACATTTGTGCACATTCACAAGAGTTTTGATTCTGTGGTCACTGCTTGAAGTTGCTTTAAGAAGGCAAATATGGTCATATTTCTGTAAAAAAAAATAGGTTGGTTTGTAGCATACCAAAAATACAGACTGCTTTGCTGTTATTAGCACTGTAACTGTTATTTTGTGTTATTTAGAGTCTGTTTAATTATTTGTTATGCAAATTTGTTGTGTTTTGCATTTACTTATATTTATATATTTAAGGACAGTTTAAATTTTATATTGTTTAATTTTAAATAATTTTTTTAAAGTATCAATTTGGCACCGGTATCGTCAAAAACCCAAACAATACCCAACCCTAGTAGTGTCTATACACTCTCAATGTCACTCATGGCTGTAACTATTTTAAGGTGTCGTAGTTACATTGTACTCACTTTAATAAGTACTGAGTAATCTTAATGAAATGAAAGCTTTAGCATAAGTTCTGCCAGGAAGACTTAATTACTGCGTCACTTGTTACCTTCAAGTTCATCCAATCACGTCCTTATTCTTATCGTATAAAAGATCGGTACACATGTTTGAGTTCGCAGATGCCGACGCGACAACAATTCATGCTCTCATTCAGTCGCCAGCCAACATGTTTCAGGACACGCATATTGTTTACTATTATCGAGTTCCGACGACGGATATGTCCCGCCGTATCTCCTGCTCCACGTCGAGGTACCCGCGTTCATTGCCGCATCTCCCCGTAGGCACAGCGGTCTTCGGAGAGTTTTTGATCAGCCAAGGCCTCTCATGAGAAGTTCTGCTCCTCTAGGCCTAAAACACCCTGGGTAACCAATCAGTTTCCATTTCACGTCAGCAAAAGATTCAACAGTGTCAGCTCAGCCAGGATAATCCGGCAGGAAGAGAACCATGTCATCCTCAACTTGTCCAGCAAAAGAACCTCACTGTCAGCACGGGTGCCATTTATCCCGCAGTTCACCGATCAACCGACATGAATCAACAACTCTGCAAGTCACGAGAGGCGATCTCTCGCTGGTTCAAGTTCAAGCTCCACTACCAAGGCTTTCAAGGCGTTTTTTCAAGTTTTGGTAGGTCGCTACCACCAGCCACTGTTAATATGTCCCCTCTATCATGATTAAACTTCATCCAGGTAAGTATTCTCCATTGCTTCCTACACCAGCGGCAGAGTTCAAATTGGTGTCCACGGTGACGTGACGCCGCGCGTTTCTAATTAACTACTGATCTGTACTGCAACAGGGCCGGATAGCTCGCCTTAAAGGAGAAATGTTCTTAGCAAGTGTAAGCAAGTTTCGCGTCACCGATATTCCACAGTAGACTACAGTGATCTGATAATACCAGCATTGTCGATACCACGCTCTCGTGGGCAGTTTGCAAATACCCACTAACAACTGAGTAACTGATTTAAAAATAAATAAATAAAAATAAACAAATAAATAAAACCTGAGCTAAAGAGAGCAAGGAGGACACTCGAGTGACATTGTCTTTGCTCAACTGTATGATTTACATGTTCATGTATCTTTCTATTCAAGAGTCTCAACTGTTTGTTGTGGCCAGAAATCTCCCAGCCATGAATGGTGCTATTCCTGCAAAGAGCAACTTGGGAGCCATGTCAGGCACATGCTGCGCATCTGAGAAAAGGATTCTACGCTCAAAATACAACAGATCAAGCATCATTTAGGTAATAATAGTAGCTTCTCGACAGGACGCCGTCACCCTACTTCAGGTAAGTACCTTATTAAGAAGTCAGATTTAGCCGGTTTAAGAATTGCAAAAAAAAAAAAAAAAAAAACACACACCAGACAAAGAGTGCATGTCCAATCTCAG
Organism: Chrosomus eos; assembly: GCA_036326025.1. Taxonomy (NCBI): domain Eukaryota; kingdom Metazoa; phylum Chordata; class Actinopteri; order Cypriniformes; family Leuciscidae; genus Chrosomus; species Chrosomus eos. The sequence goes on along the minus strand of CM070818.1, from coordinate 45,323,611 downwards.
ATTCGGATATCTAGATCAGTAAAGGCTAGATGAATCTTCCAAGCTCACTCAAGGTTAGTTTTGTCCTCTCTTCACAAAAATCATCCTATAGCGGTCGTTAGCGTCCTTTGGGATTTAACGTGGTCGCAAAATATATTATATCGTTGTGCTAACAAAGCATGGTTGTCATCAAAGAAAATCTTAGGCGATCTTGTTAGGTGATCATGCCATTCCTGAGACATTAATTTGGCTGTCAGTTGTCTTCAATTTCATAACTAAGGTTCTGCTCATTCCTGCCACTGCAAAGCCATAGCCACGCGCTTTCACTCTTCGTTCCAGGCTTTCACATTATGTGCCCCTCAGCAACCCAGATCCATCACTTTGCCCTCCTCTAAAAGAGATTATGTTAAATTAGTAATGTTTTGCTTTTTCTTTTCAGATTCCTCTTTCTACATCCTGATCACGGCCGATTGTTCCTTCCTCGTCTACAATTATGAAAATCGATATGTGGTGGGTCTCCGGCGCGTATGCGGGGTTTGGCTCGGAATGCCCCACAGATAACTTTGAATAGCATGTTGGAATGGTCATTTCGAAGGCGAGTAAGCATATTGTTTTTGCTATCCCTTTGGATGTGTTAGGGCTGCTGCAGGTCGGAGTTTCAACAGCTCGTTTTGCAGCTTCGATTACCTCTCACCAACAATTTAAACTTTTCGCTGTTCGACCGGAATCCTTCAAGATGGAGAGACTCAAGAAGCGTCAACATATAGACAACATTCCGAATGGTCGTTGATGAATTATCTAGCTCATCGTAGCTATCTCTAGTCACTGATTAGCTTATTCGGTCTCGATATTCTATAAATCATGTCCCGTGGGCAGGATTCATGTAAATGAAGGTGGTGATGCACTAACCCAGGAGGAATGTCGTTAGCTCCTCTCAGTGCGTCGTAGTCTTTAAAAAGCAATTTCTTAAATTAATTTCTCCCTTTACTTTAACTTTGAGTGTTGTAACCTTGCAGATGTCGGTTATGCTTAAAATGGCAACATTACACCCTAAGTTAGTAAAGCAAAATCCATTGTAGCTGTGTCTGTTACAGCATTCATGGCTCATGCATCCAGGGGATTCACTCCAGGAGATAAATACTCAGATTTTCCCCATGGTCTTTTCTGATTTGCGTTTCTCACCTAATTTCTTTACTCTCTTTTGTTAAGAACCTTAAGGATGATTCTCATGGCTCTGTTTCACATTATCAATTTAGTAACAAATTCTGTCCCTTCTCATCTATGATTTAAATTTCTTAGTTTCTAACTAATGGAGCACTTCTTTCTAAGCCTGTTCAGGACTTATCAGTTTCTGTCCTCAAAAGTTGCAGTCCATCTCCCTCCCAGTATACTGGTCATTCCTTCAGGATCGAGGCAGCTTACAGCAGCTGATCGTGGCATTTCTACTTCAGCTATTAAGATCCTGGGCAGATGGTCTTCCTCTGCATTCAGACTGATCTCATGAATTGGCGTATGTATGACACGCCAATTCGTATTTCCATTTTTGGCGTGCTATCAACACGCATAATCGCTTTTCAGCGTGTTTATGAACGCCGTTGACTTAATGTTAAATTACTGTATATATAAATATATGACCTACCCCAACCCCGTCCCTAAACCTACCCGTCACTGGGGTTAATACCATTTATGAGTCTTTCCCTACCATCCTAGTAAGAAAAATATCGCTCCCCAGATGTATATAAAAATTTGGCTTTATTTCGCTCGGATTTTTGACAGCGTGTACATACACGCGGAATCACTCGGACATAACGGCGTAGATATACACGCATACACGCGGATAGCTCAAAATGCGTATAAATAACACGCCACTTGACTTGCTACTTTTTGACGAACTGTAGCCAACAAGTAAAATTTAACTCATGTGTCTCATCATTAAAGGCCATAAACACAGGCCATAAACACATAAACAACCGTAGCCAACAAGTCAAATTTAACTTATGTGTCTCATCATTAAAGGCCATAAACACAGGGGCACCACAAGGGTGTGTTCTGTCTCATATCCTATACACCTTATACACTAACAACTGCCAAGCAACCATTTCAAACCACACCTTTTTTATATGCTGATGACACAGCATTAGTGGGTTTTGTACAGTCCAATACTGCATCCCTAGAGGGCTTTGAGAGGGAGGTGCAGGGTTTTATCAATTGGTGTACAGATAATTTCCTTGTGGTTAATGCAAAAAAACAAAGGAGTTGATCATAGATTTTAATAAAAAGGGAATTGTAGTTCCACCCTCAAATATAGATGGGGTAGTGGTAGAGCGGGTTTTTTTTAAGGAAACTTAAAGGATTAGTTCACTTTTTAAAAAACTTTTGCTGATAATTTACTCACCCCCATGTCATCCAAGATGTCCATGTCTTTCTTTCTTCAGTCGAAAAGAAATTAATGATTTCGATGAAAACATTCCAGGATTTTTCTCCATATAATGGACTTCAATAGTGGCCAAAACGGTTCAAGGTCCAAATGACAGTTTCAGTGCAGCTTAAAATGACTTCAAATGACAAATGACGATACCAGACGATGAATAAGGGTCTTATCTAGCAAAACGATGCGCCATTTTGAAAATAAATAAAACAGTTAAAGTATTATTAGCACAAATGCTCGCCTTGTTCTGTCCTGATATGTACGTTTGTGATTCTCCTGTTTGAACTCGTTCATTAAAGGTTGTGTAGGTAAGACATTTATAAAAAACTTTTTTCCAAATTTGTATAAACTTTTTTATATATATCAATGCATAATTAAAATCTAAGTACTCTGAAAAAAAGAGTATAAAAATCGATTGACTCTAGACCGTTTAATCTGCATTAAACACAGCTCATTATTTCGAACCGGGACGAAACAACGGATTGGCCTAGGCGACTGTCACTCTCTCGCAACCATGGCAACCACCCCTTCGCCACACAGGACCTGCCCTTTTGCGCGCACTCGTTTGGTTTGTGTAATTCAAGGGAACCTAGGATTACCAAAACAATGGCAGAGAAAGACCAATCTAAGTCCACATTTGCAGTTCACGAAGGCAACCCAGTCAAAAAAAGGAAGTCATTTACATTACAAGAAAAGGTAATGAACAAAAAGTTGTTGGATAAACAAAGAAATAAAACTCGGGTGAATATCGGCGAATACCCTAGTAGCACGACCTCTTGCACGACCTCCTCTGCTTCGCCCTCGACCACGGTTCTGTCCTCGAGCTGACGATGTGGTAGCTACTTGTCTCGGGAGTGTAGTCCTCATCAGAATCAACTATGCTTTCATCAAGCAAACTCTTACATGCAGAACATCATATATATGTTATAAATCTTACACGAAATTCATCTACATCACAGTGTAAATGATGGCAATGGAACAACGTGTATCACGCAACCTGTGTTTAGCTTTGCCTTATAGATAACTAGCTCGTTAGCGAATCAATAAATATATATTGTAAAGTTTACCAATATCAATATGCTAGTTTGATAGTGAGTAATAAAATACAACTTATTTGTTTAACTTCATAATGATAAAGTTAGATTTTTTTATTTACATGTGTGTCTGACATGATGTCACTACATGCACTCGTTCCTCTACTCTTCGCTCGTCTCAGGTAAATAATGCGTCTTCAGCTCAGCTGTCAGAGTTGCTCGTTCATGTGTTTTGGGGGTGTGGCTTTGGAAGGAGACCAGAAGGGAGGGGGTGAAGTGAATGGAAATAATGAGCTGTCTTTAAAACAGTCGTGAGAGGTCTACAGACATTTGATTTTTATACTTTCTTTTTCAGAGTACTTAGATTTTAATTATGCATTGATATATATAGAAAGTCTAAACAAATTTTGAATTTTTTTTTTTATAAATGTCTTACCTACACAACCTTTAAAATGAACAAATCTTTTTTCGAGTCATTTCGTTCATTGAATGAACAAAATGACTTGAAAAAAGACTCGTTTAAATGAACAAATCTTTTTTCGAGTCATTTCGTTCGTTGAATGAATAAAATGACTCGAAAAAAGATTTGTTCATTTTAATGAACGAGTTCGAACAGGAAAATCACAAACGTACATATCAGGACAGAACAAGGCGAGCATTTGTGCTAATAATACTTTAACTGTTTTATTTATTTTCAAAATGGCGCATCGTTTCGCTAGATAAGACCCTTATTCATCGTCTGGTATCGTCATTTGTCATTTGAAGTCATTTGAAGCTGCACTGAAAACTCATTTGGACCTTGAACCGTTTTGGCCACTATTGAAGTCCATTATATGGAGAAAAATCCTGGAATGTTTTTATCGAAATCATTAATTTCTTTTCGACTGAAGAAAGAAAGACATGGACATCTTGGATGACATGGGGGTGAGTAAATTATCAGCAAAAGTTTTTTAAAAAGTGAACTAATCCTTTAACAATTTTAGAATAGACAACTGTATTCTTCAAAACTGTATTCTTCAAAGCTCTCTTGCAGAGTATCTTATCTTTCGGTCTTATTTGTGCCTTTGGTAACATGCACATTAAAGATCAGAATAAATTGCAACGAATCGTCAAGACAGCCAGCATGATCATTGGAGTTGATCAAGTATCTGTAGCCCAATTGTACAATGACCATAGTCTTAAAAAGACTGAACAAATTATAAACGATTCAACCCACCCTCTTCATCAGAATTTCTTAAGAAGTAACAGGTCAAGTAATAGACTACTGCAAAGGAAAATTAGGACCACAAGGTACAGCAACTCTTTTGTGCCTACAGCAATTAGACTGTTCAACAATCAGCATGTCATGTTTCTACCATGTTTGTTGTTTTGTCCGTCTTGTCTGTGTTTTTCTTCTTATGATTTAATGTTTTAATGGTTTTGTATTTAATGCTTTTGTATCTATGTTTTTATTTGTATGCAGCAGGTTTTTTAACAGTGGAGTGTGTAATGGTGACCACATGAATTTCCTAATTGTGGATAATAAAGTTTACCTTGACCTTGAGCTGGTTAAAGTGTAAAGCATTGTTTATACGCGACGTGTCTGCATGAGCGCAAATGAGCGCGCGGCAAAAATGGCGTGATTGTAAAAGCGTGCGCGCCTCCGCATCCCCTAGACACCATTTACTATACGCAAATTAATAAATAATGAAAACTCTTCGCGATCGACTTAAAATGCTTCCAAGGTTGGTGGGTTACAGGGTTGGTGACTCCTGTAACATTACTGTTTTACGGTCAATAGTAGGCCTGCTAATCAGCAGATTGTCAAAGCCATAACACAGCGAGGGAGAAGAACTACGTTACATGAAACAATCCAACTACATATTTTACACCACTGACAATGGAAAAGTCACTACTCATGGTGTCTATGGCTAGCTTCTAGCTTCTAGCTTTCTGTTATGAAACGCGCTCTGTAGCACTGTTTGTTCGCTGTCGGCTACGGTAGAAACATTACGTCACAATATGTCGACCTTCATAGAAGGGGGTGCCCGTGGTTATGTAGATATAAATGTCTCATTCTTAGGTAATAAAACATAACGGTTCATTGAGTAAGGTCTTTATACACCACTGAACACATAGTTATGGATCTTATATTGCATTTCTGTCAATAGATCCTCAGAAATATCACACATTGCACCTTTAACTTAATAGATGGTGAATCACTGAAATATAACTAAGTACACTACAAAAAAAGAATATATGGTTGATAAGTTGTAAATAATGGCTAAAAGGCATTTAATATACATTCAGTTACCCCAATGTACATTCAGTTAATTAATAATTACTAGCTTATGTGTACTTATTTGTCGCATGAATGTGGATCCTTTATGTCCGAAACAATTATGTCCGTTATGGCTAATATGTCTGAACTATATGTTAAGTTAATCATTAATTACTAGTGTGTTTGTGCTTAACTAATGCATAATTGTGAACAAGTTAATCATTAATCACTAGTGTATTTGTGCTTAACTAATGCATAGTTCTAGACCCTTAAAGGGATAGTTCACCCAAAAATGAAAATGAAGTCATTAATTACTCACCCTCATGCTGTACCAACCCCGTAAGACCTTCGTTCATCTTCGGAACACAAATGAAGATATTTTTGATCAAATCTGAGAGGTGGATCACTCCCCCAAAGGCTTACTAAGGAAGTGAAACTTGACGGCCCAGAAAGTCATTGAAGAAAATGTTTAAATATTTCATGTGCCTACAGTGGCTCCACTATAAGTTTATCAAGCAACGAGAATACTTTTTGTGCGGAAAAAACAAACTCCCTTTCACTCCCTTGGGAAGCCTATGGAGGCTCCCTTAGGAAGCCTCTTCAACGTAGGAGTCCACCAAGGATCGGCCCTGTCGCCCTTGCTTTTCATCACATGTATGGACACAGTGACACGGGACCTCCAGACACCCCATCCATGGTCCTTACTCTATGCTGATGATGTGTTCCTCGCCAACAGAGAGCGGCAAGACCTTCAAGACCAAGGGCAGCAGTGGAAAGATCGCCTGGATGCAAATCGCTTGCGACAACCTCGCCAAGACGGAGTACCTGGAGTGTGGCCCTCAGACTGATGGTACTATTGGCATCGACGGAACAGATCTAAAGAAAGTTCAACACTTCAAGTACCTTGGATCAATACTCTCATCGAACGGTGACACCCTCCCAGATGTCCGCGCACGTGTGAGTGCCGCCTGGTCAAAGTGGCACCAAGTCACGGGAGTGCTATGCGATCGCCGAATGCCCATCCGCCTAAAGTCCAAAATCTATAAGACCATTGTACGCCCTGTAGCCCTGTATGGAGCCGAATGTTGGCCAGCAACTGCCAAACATGGCCAGCTTCTACACGCCATGGAAATGCATATGCTCCGCTGGTCACTCGGGCTGACAAGGCTAGATCACGCCATGAACATCGACGTCAGGAAGCGGATGGGAATAGCGCCGATTACGGAGAAGATGCTTGAGGCCCGTCTCAGCTGGTACGGCCATGTAACACGCAGCCATGAGAACTCAGTGGCGAAGACAGCTATGCGCCTTGATCCACCCGGTAACCGGCCACGTGGCCGACCAAATATGAGATGGATGGACCGGATCAAGCAAGATATGAAAGACGTGCAAGTCGCCCCGGAGGACACTACGGACCGGAATAAGTGGAGAGCAGCCTGCCAAAAAGCGGACCTTGCACGTGCTCGGGACAAACGCTAGGACGAAGAGGAAGCCTATGGAGGAGTGATCCACCTCTCAGATTTAATCAAAAATATCTTCATTTGTGTTCCAAAGATGAACGAAGGTCTTACGGGGTTGGTACAGCATGAGGGTGAGTAATTAATGACTTAATTTTCAATTTTGGGTGAACTATCCCTTTAAAATAAAGTGTTACCAGGAGCAATTACATGGCATCTAGTAACCCTCAATGCAAATTAAACAACCAATTATCTGAGACATCTGAAAAAATACTCTGGTGTAAATTTATTCAAAAGTTAGCTTTGCAAGAGCCCGTATTCTACCAATGCTGCCACCAGACTATAAGAATTATTTTTTTTTCATGTAGATACGTATTTAGGGATACAGAACCTTTTACTTTAATGGAGAGCATATTGCATGTTCCACTTTGAACTCTTGTAATTTAGTAGAAGCATGTTATCAAACTGGTGTACAGCTGGTACTGTTGGAATGTACTGCTGGTACATTCTGGCTGGGCGAACAGGGATTAAATGACTCGCTCAAGGGCACAAAGTAGGTAGGGTTTCAGTAACTTCTCAGTAGACACAGTGGGCTCCAAAATTCTGAGACTAGTGAAAATGCATTCTTTTCTAATTTAATGCGTACTAATAATTTATGGTTTTGCTTATAATGACAACTTGCACTTCCGCTGGCTTTGACTCCACAAGTTTGTGCAAGTACTTTTGTTGGATCCATATAATTTGAGAATGTTCCAAAAAGCAGCTTTTGAGTAAAAGAGAAAATTGTTTACATGTATTTTTATGTTTGAATGACAAGATACCATATTTAGTTAAAATGGGTTGTAGAAATTTACATTTCATAAATCATGTATGTTTTTGAAAGCCTAAATCAAATCAAAGTGTGTAGGAGCTGCTTAAGGACACCTTCTCTATTTTTGCTTTTCAGCTACTTTGCTGATCCAGTGCCAGGTCTCTGTGGTCAAAGATCATACCACAATGTAGGTCATAAACATGGGCTAAAACTTCCCAGCAAACTTCCCGGTATTCAGTGCTGATGCTTGGTTGGCATCTGTGGTATCTCCCAGCAACCCCTCTGCCTTTCAAATGATGATTGATGATGGATTTATAAAAGTGTCCTCCAAGACACACTGCCGTCAGTTTAAACGCCATTACACTGTACTGTACTGTACTGTACTGTACTGTACTGTACTGTACTGTACTGACCTGACCTGACCTTAATCACAGTTACACTTTGAGTGATTATGTAATTATGATTTGAGTCATGCAATGTTTTCTTCAACTATTTATATATAATTTCCAAACATAATGGTATAAATATCCAAACAATATTTTATGGTGTAATAAAATAAATTTGTAGACTTGTTCACTAGGGGAAGCTGTTGCTGATTAATGCAAAAATTAACTAATATTTATTGGATATGCTAAGATTAAAAAAAAAATGCTGTAACATTTTCCAATATAAGGGCCCTAATATGCATTAATTCATGCTTAACTAATGCACATATAATCTTGAGTTAATGAGTTAATGAGTTAATGAGTTAATGCTCTTAAATGCTCTGACGAGAAGATAAACATGGCGGACTGTGTACCACTTACTCAGGGGAGAAGCTAAGCTAATTGGGCAGGGCGGGGCTTTCCTTACGTAAAAGTAGGGGAAAATCTGGAACCGCTCATTTGGAGAGACTGTTTATGATTTATGGGGATTATAAAAAAGGAGTGGGTGGATTTTTACCATTATAGGCTGTTTGTTTTCACCAGTGATGCCGGTAACGCGTTACTTAGTAACGCGTTACTCTAATTTGACCCCTTTTTTCAGTAACGAGTAATCTAACGCGTTACTATTTCAAAACCAGTAATCAGATTAAAGTTACTTATCCAAGTCACTGTGCGTTACTATTTTTGTCATTTTCCTTAGTAAACGTTACGTTTTCAGCATGAGGTTCACGTCACGTGTACGTACCACGCAGCGACACAAACGTAAACAACAATGGAGGGAGGAGAGAGATGCGCTTTTTCTAGCTGGAAATACAGTCACTATTTTGAGTTTGTGTCTGTCAGCTAAAGATGGCAACATTAAGGTCCGTTGTAAACTCTGTGCTGGTGGCGACAAAGTGTTATCTACCTACAGAAACACTTCGTCGAATTTGAAAAAACATATGGAGTCGCAGCACCGCACAGTCAAACTTACGCCCGTTTCACACATACTTGTCTCCGTCTGCAGTGCGTATGCGGTGCATATTTTTTCCCGTACCCATGTTAACAGGTTAGAGCTTTCACACTGCACGCGGGTGCGGTCCGTCGATCCGTTCCAGGTGCGTGAGTATACAGCAGTGCAGAGATCGTTTCCGCACCTAGTCTATTTTTGCTGTGCTGCACCGTGCTGAATTAAAGTGGCAGCACATTGTTCACATTAAAGACATAGATTGACAAGAAACTGTATAAATTATCATATACGCAAAATTACAGTTAACGTGTTCTACAGTTACTAAATTACAGGGTCAAGAAAAACAAAAAAACAATATATATTTTATAAAAACAAGTATTTATATTAAGTGAAGTCAAGAAAGACTGTTTTTTCAGGAAATAGTTTTTAAGTTCAACTTTAAATGTCAGGAGATAGATTGTTGATATTACTGTTAAAAATACACTTCCAATAAAGTGAGTGTTGGCAAAACCGGTTGTCATTTTTATGTTGAGGTGGTGGGGGTGTTGTCGGCAACTGCTGAATGTAACTAATAAAAGTAACTTGTAAAGTAACTTAGTTACTTTTAAAATCAAGTAACTTGTAAAGTAACTTAGTTACTTTTAAAATCAAGTAACTTGTAAAGTAACTTATGGCTCGTTTCCACTGAGCAGTACGGTACGGTACAGTACGGTTCGGGTCGGGTCGGGTCAGTAAACCATGATCCGGCTAGCGTTTCCACTGCCAACAGTACCCTACTTGATAGGCGTGGCGTTTGCTGGAAATAAGCGATCAACGTCATTTTCGCGCAAAGAAAGCGACACCAAGAAAGTAAACACAAATGGATGGCATACAGCAGAACTTGTCCCTGCTTCTCGGCATGTTTATCATAAGAAGTTGCCGACATTAGGCATTTCTCAATACCAAGTACGCAAAGTTCTCAGCAGAAGGAGTCCCGAGGACGCGAGTCCGGTAATTCTCTAAATTGAACAGCGCGTTCTGAAAGCGTCACTCGGCTCGCTCTGCATGTTATTTTAGGCAACAATAAAACGAAATATGTTATAAAACACCACTCTGCCTCTTTTCGTTTTCATTTAAATACATTTTAAACATTATAGGCACACAAGTGTGGTTCGGCAATGTATAACGTTAGACCTGATTATATTATTCACTGCATGTATAACGTTAGCCTATTTATAACAAAACGAAATATTAACACAACCCTGCATCTTTTCGTTTAAATTTCAAAAAATATTAAACATATTCCAGACAATATGCATTCGTACAAATGCTGCAATAAACAACATTACAGTGATAATCTTGAAATAAAATAAATAATGACAAAATTCAAACCTATCTCTGTGTTAAATTTCAGTTTTATTAATAATAGCCATTATAAAAGTATAAGTAGAAGGTAACGTTACAAGAAGCTGTACAATAAGATATAAAGCAAACAATTCAGTCAAAATACAAATTCAGCGCTAGTCTAACGTTAACGTTACAACGGAAAAGTTAAATAGCCTAAATAATATGAAACTTAACTTAGTCCTCAGCCAAAACGATTGGCCAGGGAACGAATTATCGATTCACGAGACCAAAGATCACCCTTTAGATATACACAAGACGAATTACCACTAGCTGCTACAGAGCCAGCGGCATACCTCAGAACGACCAGCCGAGGAAAGGCTGTTCCGGGCGGGGAACATGATCGCCGAGCGTCCGGTGATCGCCGGGAATGGATCAAATTATCATAAATCATTATAAATAAACCACAGATTTGAGCTTTAAACAACTACATTCTCGCCTGAAAAACTCTTAAAACTAGATTTCGTGAAAGAATAACCGTAGTATTTTATTCCAACTGTATATTAAAAAATGGCGCTTCTTATGTTGTCATTCCCCTTGTAGCACGCGCAAGTGACGATACTCTGTCAACCAATCAACGTTCTGCAGTGAGTCTAGCTCCACCCTTTAGTACCGTACCACTGTGCTAGGTACCCCAACGGAAGGGTACCCAAAAAGTGGTACGGTACGGTTCGGCTTTTTGGTACCATTCACAACTTTTGACAGTGGAAACGCAAATAATTGTGTACCGTACCGAACTGTACCGTACCGTACCGCTCAGTGGAAACGGGGCATTAGTTACTTTTTCAAAGTAACTGTGGCAACACTGGTTTTCACACACTGTGGACACACATCTGTTAAACACCTTATTAAAGTGAATTTTGCAAAATAGGTCCCCTTTGAATAATTAAAGGCAGCGGGTCTCTGATTGATAGTCATTTGTTTCAAGTTCCATTTTATGTAATAATACTTTAAATAGGCTATAGAATTTCTGATCATAGGCGGAGGGGCGAACCAAGCCCAGGGTAAGGAGATGCTCTTCCCCATTTAAAAGATTTCCTTGAGCAAGTTTCAAGTTAATGTGTCACTGCACAACCTACACATCCAGCATAAACGCTCCTGATAAATTATTTGTTATTAAAGTGTCTATGTAATATTAAAATGTTTCACAAATAAAAAAAAGTAAATCATAGTTTCGCTTGACTGTAATGCTATGCAAGCAATATAATGCAATAAAAACAGGAAAAAGTAAAGTTTGAAAAAAAAGTTGCTACACATAGTAGTCTGTAACACACACACACACACCCACACACACACACACACACACACACACACACACACACACACACACACACACACACTGTAACTCTATTGTAAAATGTAGTCTTTGTAGAAATTTGCTCTTTGAGTGTACAAGGCTCGGTGCATCTTGACAGGATAAACACCTCTTAATCCCATGGGATTATTCAGGGTGACCATTTCAGTCTGAGTCAAAAGTGAGATGGCATCAGGGCTCTATTTGAAGCTGTATGGCTCTGCCAGAGCCGTCCTTTGCAGACAGCACAGCTGCCTTAGGAGGTGCAGGGGTCATGTGATGGACTTTGCACTGAGCCCTATATTGATCTGACAGCCTGACAGCTCTTTACATAAGACATCCCGCAATATCAGCAAAAGCGAGAAAGATAATGAAAAGTTTTCGGTAAAAGACTTAAGTGATAAATATCCCTAACCACATTAAATACATTTTCAGATTTCTCTTGGGGGGGATAACAGAAAATATCTGTCTGTTGTGGCTACCATCTAGGCTCAGCAAGAAACTATACAGAAGCTGGAGCACCATTGCCTCATAGATGGCAAAGTTCCTCTTTGACTATTTTCTGCACATATGGTATCGGCTTCAATGGCACACTAAACACTAGCAGCTGGGCCGTGCTCATGCGGCAGACCATAGCACTCCATTCCCTTTATTCCCCCAGTGTGCTGTCTCTAATGTGCAGGCACATACTCATCTGTCCCTGGGGCCTTGGCTCCCCACCTCAACCCCCTTACTGGCCCCATTCATAAAACACTTTATTGGGATGCAGGGACTGTCTGGGTAAACGCAGGAGGTTTACGAGTCTAAACATGTGCACAAACCTCAGGTTACTTCCTCATCAGAATCCCACTACACTGGGATCAGGTCATAGGCGCCGATTTATGTTTTACTCCGTGGGTGCTCATGGGCGCTGGCCCTTTAAAAAAAAAAAAAAAAAAAAAAAAAAAAAAGTATGCCTAGTCAAAAAATGTTTGCATTTCAGAACCTACTCTTATCAGTTCTACTACTGAAAGGGAATTTCGTTTTGTATAAATTGTATCTTCATTTTAATAAATGTTTTATCATCAAATTGCCTGGATTAATAAATAAGCAGCAAATATAGAGTAGACCATCCACATCTATGACAACTCGAGCCTCGAGGTATCGCACGACGCACACCGGACGCGCACTTACACGAGCAATATTGTAATGTTATGTTTAAGGATATTATGGAATTCAGATCATGTCTGTACTATATGATTACTGTACAATTAAATACAACCGTTGCTAAGTCTGCAGTCTTCACACTTAACCCCAAGAGTGTCCGTTAACTGAATGAATTGAGAATATCACCTGAAAATTCGTTAACATCAGCAATTTTCATTCAACCAGCTGATTTCTGTAAATGAATGTAAAACTAAATGTATATTGCAGCACAGGGTGAAGTCAGTATTAATGACGATTTGAGACAAATAAATGTAAATTTAATATAAAACTATGTAAATGGCGCTCTATGGCACGGCAGGATTTTGAACAAGGTCCTCCTGAGCCGTTGCTGGACGCGCGCGGGTAGACGCCCAATGGCGCCGCCGGTATGTGTAAATTACACTCATGGAGAATAGTGTTCATGCGACCCCTTTTCGTGTCGACCGCTGTCCATTTCCTAACACACACACACACACACCTATTTATTTACTTGATAATAAAGCCGTAAAGTAGGCTCTCTTTCAACTCAGGACCACTTCTCACAGACAGGATTGGAGATCAAAAGTGTAGGCTGGCTAACTGACACGTAACCGATCAGAGGCGCTTTCATCCAAGAAACGCTGTGATTGGTGGATAGGATATGGAGCAGGCGACTGAGATCGACATAACCAATCACAGTGACAGATGCTTATAGCAGCAACTGCAATGTTTAATTTTTAGCCTACTGGCAGTCTGGCACGTGGGTGCTCGGTATTTTCCGTGGGTGCTCGGGATTTTCCGTGGGTGCTCGAGCCCCGGAGCACCCACGGTATCGGCGCCTATGGATCAGGTGGGATCCCAATCCTCCCAGATTTACTCTGAGGGTCATTGCAGGTATTCCTATCTATTTTCTTTGTAAATGTCTTCTTAGCCAAAACATGTAAAATAATGTAGGGATTGTGACAAGTTATTTTCATTAAGTAATAAAACAAACAACTTCCCTTTCAAGGGAACTTGCGCTGTGTTGAGAATTATGCTGGGGGAGCGCCTCTATGTGATTACGTCCTGAAGCACTTGTGAAAGCAGTCCAATGGTGAGACGGAACATCATAGGTGAGTAACGTCATGACCAGCAAGCTATAAAGCGCACCCAGACCAAACAATGGCAGCTTCTGTGCCTTCACCAAGTGCTCTGTGTGAATTGTCTCTGTTTATTTGTTGTTTGTCATCTCATATCAACACAGAAGTATAATGGCGAGCAAACAGCAATTTAAATATATGTTTTGTTTGTTTGGGAGCTAAGCATGCACGTCAGCTCTTTCTGCTTTCACATTGGAACTGGGAACACTTCCCTTAAATCCTGATGTACTCGTTACATCATAAGAAAAATGGCATCTACACTAATTTTAGTGTATTTTGTTTATCCCGATGTTTTCCCACAGCCTGCCGGATCCAGGCCGTTTACAGATCTGACGAAGGAACTTCGTCTGGACCCGATGACAACCTCTCCCTATGGAGGATCCCTATACCACTCTACAGATAAAGCGTTGTGGAAATTTTGGTTCGCGTATCAATCAAAATAAAATAAAATTCTGTATCAAATTAATAGGCAAGACAAATAGTTTGTTTAGGCATGGTTTGTAGGGAATTACAAACCTGCTCACATATATTCAAATGCACATAACTATAGAATCAATTCTTAATGCGCATGTGAACGGCATCAGCGTTTATCACAGGTTCGCGTTTAAAGTCTGTTTAGAGAGAACGGTGTCGTCTTAGCGGCCCCTAATATAATAACAAATGATAATTTCGACGAAATTGAATCCATCAAAACTAACTTTAGCTGGAAATAACATTATTCAAGAACCGCTATAAAACCATCCAATCTCTGTTACCTTAAATATGTTTATCTCTGTAAAGCTGCTTTGAAACAATCTACATTGTTAAAGGGTCATATAATGCCATTTTCAAACAAGTTAATTTGATTCTTTAGGGTCTAAATGAAAAGTTTGTAATATACTTTAATTAAAAATTCTCATTAGTATTTTAAGAAAACACTAATTTTACCTGGTCAAAAACAGCTCTGTTTTCAGCACACCGTTTAAGTGCATATGCCTTTAAATGATAATGAGCTTCGCTCACTCCGCCCCTCTGTTCTGCAGGTGCTTTGACACAACGCACATGGGGCCCTATTTTAACGATCTGAAACGCAAGTGTCAAAGCGCAAAGCGCAAGTAACTTTGTGGGCAGATCCCGGCGCTGTTGCTATTTTCCCGGCGGGAGAAATGACTCTTGCGCCCGACGCAAATTTAAAAGGGGTTGGTCTGAAGTAGCTTCATTATTCATAGGTGTGGTTTGGGCGTAACGTGAAATAAACCAATCAGAGCGTCATCCAACATACCCTTTAAGAGCAGGTGCGCATATGCATGGCGGATTGTTATTTTTATGGCGCATTTACCAGGTGCGCGCTTCAAAATCGGTTCACAGCCGAGGAGATCGATGTTCTCGTCAGGGCCATAAAAGAAAGAGAATTGACATTGGAGATGGGACAAACCCACCCAAATCAATAGAAAAAAACACGAGAAAGCTCAACTTAACTGGTAAATTAAAGAGTAGGGGAGACCAGGGACAGTTGTAACAGGGGACGGTTGTAACACCTTGAATTCCTCCAATCAGAAACAACCTAGAGTGATGACACTCACTGTTCTTATGCTCAGTTAGTTTCCCTCCATTTTTGCCAAAAAGGAAGCCACATTAGAAACTTCCTGACAGAGTTATCAACAAAAGGTTGTTTTTTAGGTAAAAAAATTACTTTTCTTTTTGATGTATTTTTTTGGATGCTGTTATAAGATAAAATGTTTATGAATTCAAACAAGTATTATTAGAATCACTGTTTTGTAAGCTAAAAATAGAAATGGCTAACAAGTGTCAAACTAGCAGTCAAGCTAGCTCACATGAGATGAAACCATGGTTGGTGATACTGGGACGGTTGTAACGCCCCGTTACAACTGTCCCAGAATCACCAACCAAGTTTCATTTATATTTTAAAAACTAATTATAAACTAATATTCAAGCTGGCAGTAATAAAACCTCTCATTAAGAAACCGCAATTAGATCCAAATAACCTAGCAAATTACAGACCCATCTCAAATCTTCCATTTATGTCTAAAATACTAGAAAAAATTGTGTCCGCTCAATTGTGCTCTTTCTTGCAAGAAAATGATATCTATGAAAAATTTCAGTCGGAATTCAGACCGAATCATAGCACAGAAACTGCGCTAGTTAAAATTACAAATGATTTACTCTTAGCCTCTGACCAAGGCTGTATCTCAATACTAGTTCTACTTGATCTTAGTGCTGCGTTCGACACTATAGATCATAAAATACTCTTAGATCGACTACAAAACTACACTGGTGTTCAGGGACAGGCATTAAGCTGGTTTAGATCGTACTTATCAGACCGTTACCATTTCGTCTGTTTAAATGGGGAAAAATCAAAGATAACATCAGTAGACTATGGAGTGCCGCAAGGATCTGTCCTAGGCCCTCTGCTATTCTCAATATACAGTGGTGCTCAGAATTAATGGTACCCCTGGTAAAAATGATAAAAAATGGCTATAAAAAATAAATCTGCATCGTTTATCCTTTTGATCTTTCATTAAAAAAATTGGCAAAATCCTAACCTTTCATTGAAGTAAAAGATTTGAAAGTGGGGGGGAAAATCACATTATAAAATAAATGTTTTTCTCCAAAACATGTTGGCCACAATTATTCATACCCTTTTATTAAATACCTTTTTGCAATCTCCTTTTGCCAAGATAACAGCTCTGAGTCTTCTCATATAATGCCTGATGAGTTTGGAGAACACCTGACAAGAGATCAGAGACCATTCCTCCATACAGAGTCTCTCCAGATCCTTCAGATTCCCAGATCCATGTTTATGCTTCCTCTCTTCAGTTCACCCCACTCATTTTCTATATGGTTCAGGTCAGGGAACTGGGACGGTCATGGCAGAAGCTTCATTTTGTGCTCCCTAACACATTTTTGTGTTGATTTTGATGTTTGTTTGGATCACTGTCCTGATGGAAGATTCAACCACGGCCCATTATAAGATTTCTAGCAGAAGGCGTCAGGTTTTGATTTTTTATCTGTTGATATTTGATAGAATCCACAATGCCATGTATCTGAATAAGAAGTCCAGGACCTCCAGCAGAAAAATAGGCCCACAACATTAAAGATCCAACGGTAAATTAAATTGTACACATGGGATACTTTTTATCCTTGTGTGCACCAAACCCATCTAGCGTGTTTGCTGCCAAAAAGCTCTTTTTTTAGTTTAATCTGACCACAGAACCCCGTGCCATTTGAAGATCCAGTCGTGTCTGACCACTGAATATGCTGGAGTTTGTATTTGGATGAGCGAGGAGCATTTTTCTTAAAACCCTCCCAAACAACATGTGGTGATGTAGGGGTTGTTTGATTTTTTTTAATAGGCTTTCTGACCCCCAAAACTCAACTAATCTCTGCAATTCTCTATCTGTGATCCTTGAAGAGTCTTTGGCTACTCAAACGTTCCTCCTCACCGTCCAATAAGAAAATATAGACACACGTCCTCTTCCTGGCAGAATCGTAACATCTTTAGTTGATTATAACTTCTTAATTATTGCCCTGATGGTCAAAATGGGATTTTTCAATTCTTTAGCTATTTTCTTACATCCACTTTCTAGTTTGTGATGCTCAACAATCTTTAGATGCACATCAGAACCATGTTCTGTGGTTTTATTCATTGTGATGTATGATTAAGGGAATTTGGCCTTTGTGCTTCCTCATATTTAAACTCCTGTAACACAAGAAGTCATAGCTGGACAATTTCATGTTCCTGGTCACCCTGGTGTGCTAAAAAAGGTAAATATTAATGGGAATATACTTCATAGATATTTTATTCATAAAAAATTCTAGGGGTATGAATAATTGTGGCCAACGTGTTTTGGAGAAAAATATTTATTTTATAATGTGATTTTCCCCCCCACTTTAAATTCTTTTTCTTCAATGAAAGGTTAGAATTTTACCAATTTTTTGAATGAAAGATCAAAAGGATAAACAATGCAGATTTATTTTTTATAGCCATTTTTTATCATTTTTACCAGGGGTACCATTAATTCTGAGCACCACTGTATATGCTGCCACTTGGTAATATTATAAGAAAACATGGAATTAATTTTCACTGTTATGCTGATGACACTCAATTATATATCTCCTCACGACCAGATGAAAACACTTATCTAACACTTATCTAACTTGACAGAGTGTCTAAAAGATATAAAATGCTGGATGACGTGTAATTTCCTGCTATTAAATTCAGATAAAACGGAGGTATTACTTATTGGTCCAAAAAACTACCCACAAAATCCCTTACAATACAACTTTAATTTAGAAGGATGTCCTGTTACTTTATCCACTACAGTAAAAGACCTGGGTGTTATACTAGACCGCAACTTGACTTTCGAAAATCATATTTCATATGTTACAAGAACAGCCTTTTTCCACCTTAGAAACATTGCTAAGCTACGTAACATGCTATCTGTTTCTGATGCAGAAAAGTTAGTTCATGCATTCATGACCTCGAGACTAGATTACTGTAATGCTTTATTAGCTGGTTGTCCTGCATCCTCAATAAACAAACTACAGTTAGTGCAAAATGCAGCCGCTAGAGTTCTTACTAGATCAAGAAAATATGATCATATAACACCAATTTTATCATCTCTACACTGGTTACCTATTAAGTTCCGTATCAATTACAAAGTATTACTATTGACTTATAAAGCTCTAAATGGTTTAGCTCCTGTGTATTTAACAGACCTTCTATCGCCCTACAATCCATCGCGCTCTTTAAGATCACAAAATTCGAGGCTTCTGGTCGTTCCTAGGATATCTAAGTCTACTAAAGGAGGGAGGGCGTTCTCACATTTATCTCCTAAACTTTGGAATAGCCTTCCTGATATTGTTCGAGACTCAGACTCGCTGTCCCAGTTTAAAACTAGATTAAAGACGCATCTCTTTAACCAAGCATTCACTTAATGCTTACCTTTTATACTACTTCTGAATCAGTTCGAATGCATTAACATTATGAACATCAGCTATGCTAATTATTTCCCATCTGTCTTTCTGCTGTTATCTCGGGACGCTAGTCCCGAGTTAAATAGCGTTCGTCAGCTCCAGTTTGTATCCAGCCTCTCACGAAGACTTCAGATGCCCCAACACCTGTGATGAGACGACTAAACGCCTGTGGAGAGACGACTAAACGCCTGTGGAGAGACGACTCGACGCCTGTGAAGAAACGACTCAACGCCGGCCATATGTTATGCCTAAATTTATACATGATTAACTAACTGTATTTTTCTTTCTGAAATGCACTTTCTGTAAAGCTGCTTTGAGACAATGTGTATTGTGAAAAGCGCTATACAAATAAACTTGAATTGAATTGAATTGAATTAAGCTATAAAATTTAATGTGCAAATTAAAAGTAAAAGATGCACTGTGCATTGCAAATTAAATGTAAAATGTCATCAAATCACATTTTAAGGTAATTATCATTTTTTATATAAAAATAGTCAGTGGAAACGTGATTGCTTACAGCATGCCAAATATAAGAACGAGGAAGACAGACAGGGGAGTTCCTATGCTGGAAAGGGTAATCATTAGGCTACTTAGAAATATGAAATGAATAGTCACAATAACATCCCAGTGCGCATTTTAATGTCAATTTAACATAAATATGACATCAAACATTGGTCAAAATGACGTTACGAAATAGGTAAAAAATTAAAGTCATATTGACGTCAAAGTGTCAATGTCAATTTGATGTCAAGATTTTGACCTCTACGGATATCATTTTGATGTTATTTAGATGTCATGCTTTGTTGGCATTTGATGTCAATTCTACATCTATTTGACGTCAGGATGTCATGATGTTGATGTCATTGCAATGCTATTTTGATATCATTCAATATCAAGCTTCGATATCAATTCAACATAAATGTGACATCTAACATTGACTGTTTTTCAAACAGTGTCTGAAGCAGTGTTAAAGTTAATGAGATAATTAAGTGATTAATTGAGTGATGATTGGTCATTATTGATGAACACCTGATGTTAACAAGCAGAATCACTGAAGGAGAAAATCACAATTTTAAGTCACCATTTTGGTGATCAATGTTTGCTTGAGTTGGGCTCTTGACCCTAATGTTTTTAACTTTAGATTTTTTTTGGCTGCTGAAACTGAGTGAACAGCCAGATGAACAAAGAGTAAAGGTGATCTGATGGTGATCTGGTGGTTATGTTTTGACATAATCATAAGAGGTCAAAATCTTGACACAAAATTGATGACACTTTGACGTAAATATGACTTTCATTTTTTACCTATTTCGTGAAGTTATTTTGACATCAATGTTTGATGTCATATTCAGGGTTCTAAATTAACTTTTTTGATCACCAGCCAATGTGGCTGGTAACTTTCTAAAGTTACCAGCCAATCAGAATTTCCACTAGCCAAATTTTTTTCCGGTGAAAAAAGAGAAATTATGAGTGCCACTGAATGCATTTGTTCATTTTATTAACATTGTTGACATGGAAAACACATATAAAATACAATACAACACAGAAAGTGCAAATATTTCATTTCAAGTTTGGGATCTATCTATCTATCTATTAGGGATGTGCACGAATATTCAAATTTTCGATCTGTAATTATTATTCAAAAAAATAAAATACTATTCGAATTTTTTTTTTTCAAAGTTATAATTAAGTGCACTTGGTGGAGCTGTGTTTAACAAGTGGATTATTTGTATTTGATAATGTTGTTGTCTGCCTCGCGAAGTTTGGTATTACTTAGATGAAAATGATAGCCTATTAAAAAATTACTTTTAATCAATTATTAATTAAAGTGAGTTATCATAATATCACCACCACAATGAGAAATCACATGAAATCCAAAGAAACAGCAGTCGATTGATTAAGCAGCTATCCATCACTGCATTAACGACTGCAGGTAAGCAGCTGTACCCCGATGGAATCGTGATACGAGATGATACCTTCTGGTAGCAAAATGATTTTGAGGGAGACAGGTTTAAGCACAGAAAACGCAAAGTGCTGTCACTTTGCACACAAACACACGCGCGCGTCTCTGCAACGTCTGTCAGCGCAGCGCGTTTTCTCACTCAAGCATGCTATATTTTTTTCTCAACTTGAACGTGAAACAATATAAACACGATAATCATATACTGACTCGAGTATGTACGTTCTGTAGGCTACGATAATTGCGCGTCTGCTTTTTTTGTTGCGTTTTTCCCCGTCCACGCTGCTTGAGCTTAAATGCTTTTGTTTATATTTTTTGTTTACACATATTGTTTAATGTTTTCAACTAAAAGAAAACCTAGATATATAGTAAGATTGTTGTGTATATTGCCTAATGTATAAGCTTGTTCAGAAATATGACAAAAACCTTAAACTTAAAAAAAATAACGTATCCTATCTCTTGTTAAACAACATTTAAATTTAAACCCAGAAGTCTGTCCCAACCACTGCCGCATTTAGTTGAATCTTCACTTTTTACTTTACTTTACTTGGTCCCTCCTCTTTCAGTCTATGCTCCCTGCTCTGGCTCCGTTCGTTCTTGTGTGTATGTCTTGTGGTATGTATCTTGTGTTCGTTCTTCCTTGTGTTTTCTGGTGGATGCTCCGTTCGTTTCCATGATCATTTTTCGCGCTGGTTTCACTGCAAACTGCGCGCAGCCAATGGGCGTATGAAACGTCATCACGTAGCATTACGGCACAGTGTTCATGGGAAATGTAGGAAGTACTGCCAGGGGGATAAATGACCGAGAACAGAACCTTATATGCATCACCGGCCAAACTGGCTAGTAAGTTTTTATTAACACCCGCCAAAACGAATATTTACCCGCATTTGGCGGGTTGGCGGGTGTTAATTTAGAACCCTGGTCATATTGATGTTGAATTGACATCAAGGTGCCCGCTGGGATGACTGATAAATAATATTGTCCATTTTGAGTAGGTTATATGATTAATTCATTATGTAGCCTATATTTTAGACATGTTACAACCGTCCCTGACATGTGTTACAACCGTCCCTGTACACTGGGACGGTTGTAACAGTGGAGAGACTGTATTAAAATAAATTTTGGAACCTGTACATATTTCATTAAACCACTTAAATACATTGTTTCAGCAGTTGACAGATTGAAGTTTATAATATAACAAATTGGTTATTCCAGTATAAATGTTTTTGATGTATTGCTAAAAATTGCAAAAACTGTTACAACTGTCCCTGGTCTCCCCTAAGGTTTTTAATGTTCTTACATTATGGTAAGGTGATTTTGCATTTTGTAAAGGTGAAAGGTGGGTCTTCAGATGTCAGTCTTCAATTTGACAGATGTCCTTATTATGTGTCTTGACACTATTGGGCAAACAGGTCTGATCCGTCATTACTACAATTTGCCTGAAAATTTTGGGTAAATGTGTAAGCTAGATTTATGCCTATTTTTTCACATCTTCATGGACACCACAATGATTTCCCTCGTGTGGTAATATATTTTATAATGTATGATTTGCAAAAATAAAAACTGCTGCATCTGTGTTGATGAGAGAATCAAAGTGTATGTGCGTTGTGCACCCGCTACATTATGGCCAAGCATGCGCGCTTAAAATAGCATTATGAACAACGCGCAACGCGCCAGTGACTTTAGACCAGTTTTTTTTTGGTCAGTGGCGGAATAGTTTTCTGGAAGTGCAAAATAGCACTAGGGAATGTTTGCGCCGAAACACGCCTCATTTTTGCGCCGAACCGCCCAGGGAGCGCAAGTTCATTTCCTAGTTTACCGACGTGCGTCTGTGGAGGGAAAAGCCCGCTTTGCGCGGGTGTAAAATAGGAATGATACATGCGTCAGTGAACAAAGTCATTTGCGCCGGGTGCAAGATAGGGCCCATGGAGTGTTGCCTTGACAACAGTTGAGGGTATTTTGGAGAAAGAATGGCAGCGGGATTCTCTCTGAGGATCTGTGCAATCGTATCAGTTTGAACCGGAGTCGGACCCGGAACAAGATGACGGCCGCAAAGAAGTTCCGACAATTAAGGCTCGAACAGGACGTTTCTGAATGGTTGGTTAACGTAATCTCATATGTCGCTTTGATCTATTTTTGTATGTACTAGCAGGGTAATGTTAGAGTAACTTAGTGAGATGTACGAGAGCTATGTGTTTACTGATGTATACGTACTCAGTTTGTAATAACACAAGCGCGTATTTCTTTCGCCGTGCATGTTAATCAATGAGTGCATTCACACCGGGAGCAGCAGCAGCGCGTGAGCGTCAAGCAGGAGCGGCGCGTGAGCAGCAGTGAAGCAGGGGTTTCGGTGCCAAAGTGCCCGAATTGCACAGAATAATGTTTAGTGAATTTAAACAAGAACTGGAGTAGGCAAAAAAAGAAAATGAAGACTCAAAAAAATTTATAGAAGATTAGGCTACCCATTAAAATTTGTTTTGCATTATTCAGTTTGTGTGAAAGTATGGTGTATTATAAAAAACTAAACTAAAGTAAACTAGCCAGAAAATATTATATGTAACATTCTTTTAGCTAATCCACAGACAGCTACATAGGCTGGCACAACCCAAATCAAACAAGAGTGTATGTTTTATTTGCTTGTATTTATCCGCGGAGTTTGGAGTCTTTGTAAACATATCGAAAGTATGACTGAAACGACAAGATTGGGGCTGTTTTCTGTGTTGTTTTGTTGTTTACCATTTAAATATGCGAATGTTGTACACCTCCCCATAACAAACTTTTAAGACTATCAATTTTATAAATGACCAACTTCTAAAAACAAATTTATAGTTGTCTTTGTAAAGAATTGCTCGCTTGTATATGTAGCTTTGGAGCCGCTGCTGTGACACTGTACAAACACTTCCAGTGTGAATACTCTCGTGCAGCTGCAGTGACGATATAGTTACGCTGAGACGCTGCTCAAGCGCCTCTCACGCTTGCGGTGTGAAACGGCCGTTAGCCGCATTCATCGTGAAGCGTGCAAGCGATTTGCAAAGATTAATATAAAGGTTAATACAATTTTACACTCACTTCTTCTGGAGGTGCAGCAGGGACATGAATAGTTGGTACTGATTCTTTTTTCAGGAGCAGCTTCTTAGCAAAACCAGCTACTGATCCTCGTTTATAAAGCAGTCTGGTGAGAAATGATTTGCGCAAACATGAAAGCATTTACGTTGATCGTAGGGAATATTCCCTTCGAAAACAAAACTCAGCCACTGCGTCTTCAGCGGTTCGGATTTAGGAACATTAAAATGACTACTGTGTTCCTTATTACACCCAAGAACAGAACACCACAATCGCTTAGACGCCATTCTGCTCCAGCCATGTGACGTCACATGGTCGAACGACTCAATTTTAGGCAGGGGAAAACATATAAGGAGATTAAAACAAAAACACTGGATAGATTTTTATCATTATATGATGGTTGTGTACAGGCACTGCCAACACACATTTCAGTACAATCAACTTGTACAATCAAAAAAGTGCGTACCATTATATGACCCCTTTAAAAGTGCTATATAAATGAGGATGACTTTGAATTGAATTGACTTGACTTGACGTGGGGGCTGACAGTGTATGTACTATCGGTAGTTTTTAGCTGCGCTTTCTTCTCGAAGGAAGAAAAGTCTAATGCAAAGGGCTCTGATTATGGGTCCTTAAAGGGCTAGTTCAATCAAAAATGAACCAATAGTTCATTTTCATGAAGAAAATAGTTCAACCTCTCTACAGGGAGCCGGGGCAGGGGCTCAATATTTCACACCCGCCCAGAACTGTGGAAGCTGTGGGCCTCTGAGGGGGCCCAGCTCATAGACGCCAGTCTCTCAACTGAAAGGGAACGTATTGGTTACGAATGTAACATTGGTTCCCTGAAAATGGAATGAGACGCTGTGTCACCCTGCCATACTTCAGGCGTGCCTGTGATCGACTTGCTTCGGCCTATCAGAAACTGTTTGGTCTTGGTGCACTTTAAATATTCCTGTTCATGATGTCACCAACCTATGACATTCTGTCATTTCCGTAATTTTCGTACTTTTGCTTAGCAAATTATGTAATCTGTTCCTGTTCTCAACACTTTCAAGCAGTAACATTGATGTTTCACATTATAGGCAAAAGTTACCGAACACTATTCTTACAACCCGTTTTCTTAATTGTTTTTTTGTCGTTTCAGGCTAAATAATCTGATGCAGATCAAGTGTTAATGTAAGTGTTGTGTTTAATTTCACAAGTAACATCATCAGGTTTTGGCAAAGAATTTAATGACTGAACAATATTATTTAGTCAATAAATCCAATTATAATCATTATTTTTAGATGCATCTTTTCTAGGGGTGTAACGATACACAAAACTTATGGTTCGGTTTTCCCACGGTTTTGACGTCTCGGTTCGGTTTGGTTTAGAAAGCTAAAATTTTCTTTTCTTTTTTAAACAGTGGTTTAATGAAAAAAAAATGTGTCTTTGTCTTTAAATTAATTAAATTACAATTAAACGTTTCCCAAGGATTAAAAAAAATCTGCTAATGCTGTAAACTATGGAGCTTATGAGCATTACTATAATATTACTATAACATTAATTACTATAACATTAACAGTTTCGCCACCAACTGCTAGAGAATAATGCTCGGCATCAAACGTCTAGACAAAATCAGGAACGAAGACATCTACAAGCAAGTCGACCGTGACCACCTCGTCCTCCGAGTGCAACAAAGACAGCTGAGATTTGTAGGCCACTGCCTCAGAAGAAGCGAGCACACCTTAATAAACAAATATGTTTTGTATGCACTAAAGAACGGCACGGCTAAAGAGGCAGATGAAGACCACATAAACAGTACCATCAATACATCAGCAAGCTCATCAACAAGGACGTACCAGCTACAGTGAACGAACTAAGGAAGTTGCCAAAGATCGCACGGAATGGAGAAAATTGGTGACCGACTGCAAACCTACCCTGTTCGCAGCCGATTGATGATGATGATGATGATGTAGGCTATGCTGTACAATATTAGAATAAAAGTGTTAAAATAGAAACATTACATTCTAACCCTAAAAGCAACTGATTGCTTACTATTTTAAAGCAGTAATTCTCATCTCGGATAACATCTCCAAGATGTTAAACACCGTTTGACTAGTAACCAAAAATCCAAATCACAGTCTCTACTGCACCAATTTAATTGATATTAATACTAGTGTAGAACATTGCATAGAAACTGTGTCTATTCCTCGATTACTAAGATCAAATAATAAACCTACTGCGTGATCTAGAAAAAATCTAATTGTTATTAAAACAAAAACTCTCGCTATTAGTGAACAAAAACAATTTCTAAAGCTAGGTCTTCTAAACATTAGATCACTCACACCTAAGGCGGTTATTGTAAATGAAATGGTCACAGATAATAATTTCGATGTTCTGTGCCTTACTGAAACCTGGCTTAAACCAAATGATTATTTCGGTCTAAATGAGTCTACTCCGCCAGGATACTGTTATAAGCATGAGCCCCGTCTGATCGGTCGTGGCGGCGGTGTTGCAACAATCTATAGAGATATTCTCAATGTTACTCAGAAAACTTGTCATAGGTTTAATTCGTTTGAAGTACTTGTGCTAAATGTTACGCTGTTAGATGTAAGAAAAAAATCCCTATTATCTCTAGCATTGGCTACCGTATATAGACCTCCAGGGCCTTACGCCGATTTTCTAAAAGAGTTTGCTGACTTTCTATCAGTTCTTTTGGTCAACGTCGATAAAGCATTAATTGTTGGAGATTTTAACATACACGTAGATAATTTAAATGATGCGTTAGGGGCTGCGTTTACAGATTTATTAAACTCCTTCGGGGTCAAGCAAAACGTCACCGGACCAACTCATCGTCTTAATCATACACTCGATTTAATTATATCATATGGAACCGATCCAACCGATATAGATATCATTCCACTAACTGATGATGTCACTGACCATTACATGGTAACTTGCATACTACGTACTGCTGTATTATGTCATGCTGCGCCACGTTATCGACCAGGTAGAACAATTCTTCCATCCACCATAGATAATTTCTCAAATAGCTTATCTGATCTGTCTCAGCTGCTGCCTGAACCCAAACAAACAGATGAACTAGACGAATTAACTAGCACTATAAGCACCATTCTCTCTAGAACATTGGATATTGTTGCACCCATTCGATTAAAAAAGGTCAGAGAAAAAAGTATAGCACCATGGTACAATAATACTACGTATGTTTTAAAGAGAGAAACCCGTAATTTAGAGCGTAAATGGAAAAAAACTAATTTAGAGGTCTTTAGAATCGCGTGGAAAGACAGTATGTCACGTTATAAAAAGGCCCTTAAAACGGCCAGGGCTGAGCACCTCAGCAAATTAATAGAAAACAACCAAAATAATCCAAGGTTTTTATTTAATACCGTGGCTAGACTAACAAATAAACAGAAGTCGTCTGAACAAAATACCTCGTTACAGTTCAGTAGTAATGATTTCATGAACTTTTTCACCGAGAAAATTGAAAGCATCAGAATCAAAATCGTAAACGTTCAATCTTTGCTCGCGCCTTATAATTCAGCCGCAATTATCAACCCGCAAGAACAATTACAATGCTTTACAACCATAGAACAAAAAGAGTTAAACTTATCACTTCATCTAAAACAACAACATGTTTATTAGATCCTATACCAACTAAACTATTGAAAGAAGTGTTACCTATAGTGGAAGAGCCTCTTCTCAATATTATTAATTCGTCTTTATCTTTAGGTCATGTTCCAAGAACATTCAAGCTGGCAGTTATAAAACCTCTTATTAAGAAACCACAATTAGATCCAAATAACCTAGCAAATTACAGACCCATTTCGAATCTTCCATTTATGTCAAAAATATTCGAAAAAGTTGTGTCCGCTCAACTCGGCTCTTTCTTGCAAGAAAACGACATCTATGAAAAGTTTCAGTCTGGATTCAGGCCACATCATAGCACTGAAACTGCGCTTGTTAGAATCATAAATGATCTACTTTTAGCTTCGGACCAAGGCTGTATCTCAGTACTAGTTTTACTTGATCTTAGTGCTGCGTTCGATACTATAGATCACACAATACTCTTAGATCGACTACAAAATTACACTGGTGTTCAAGGACAAGCATTAAGCTGGTTCAGGTCATACTTATCTGACCGCTACCATTTCGTCTACTTAAATGGAGAAAAATCGATCATGACTTCGGCAAACCATGGAGTGCCACAGGGATCTGTGTTAGGCCCTTTATTATTCTCAATATATATGCTGCCACTTGGTAATATTCTAAGGAAACATGGAATTAGTTTCCATTGCTATGCTGATGACACTCAAATATATATTTCATCACGGCCAGATGAATACGCTAAATTATCCAAATTGACAGATTGTGTTAAAGATATAAAAGATTGGATGACGCGTAACTTTCTTTTATTAAATCCAGATAAGACAGAGGTAATACTTATCGGTTCTAAAAACCGTCTACAAAACCTCTCACAACACAACTTTAACATAGTAGGATGCCCTGTTACTTTATCCGCTACAGTAAAAGACCTGGGTGTTATGCTAGACTGCAACCTGTCTTTTGAAAAGCATATTTCATATGTTACAAAAACTGCCTTTTTCCACCTTAGAAACATTGCTAAGCTACGCAATATGCTATCACTCTCTGATGCAGAAAAGTTAGTTCCTGCATTCATGACCTCGAGACTAGATTACTGTAATGCTTTGTTAGCTGGTTGTCCTGCATCCTCAATAAACAAGCTACAGTTAGTCCAAAATGCAGCCGCTAGAGTTCTTACTAGATCAAGAAAATATGATCATATAACACCAGTTTTATCATCACTTCATTGGTTACCTATAAAGTTCCGTATTAATTACAAGGTATTGCTTTTGACCTATAAAGCTCTAAATGGTTTAGCTCCAGTCTATTTAACAGATCTTCTATCGCCTTACAATAATAATAATAAATAATAATAATAATTCATTACATTTATATAGCGCTTTTCTGGACACTCAAAGCGCTTTACATAGAAGGGGGGGGGGGGGGGGGGGGAATCTCCTCAACCACCACCAATGTGCAGCATCCACCTGGATGATGCGACGGCAGCCATATTGCGCCAGAACGCCCACCACACACCAGCTTACTGGTGGAGAGGAGACAGTGATGAAGCCAATCAGTATATATGGGGATGATTAGGAGGCCATGATGGACAGAGGCCAAGGGGCAAATTTGGCCAGGATGCCGGGGTTACACCCCTACTCTTTCGAAAGACATCCTGGGATTTTTTGTGACCACAGAGAGTCAGGGCCTCGGTTTAACGTCTCATCCGAAGGACGGACAATCCATCGCGCTCTTTAAGATCACTAAATTCGAGGCTTCTGGTCATTCCTAGGATATCCAGATCCACCAAAGGAGGGAGAGCATTTTCACATCTAGCTCCGAAGCTCTGGAATAGCCTTCCTGATATTGTTCGTTGCTCAGACTCGCTCTCCCAGTTTAAAACTAGACTAAAGACGCATCTATTTAGCCAGGCATTCATATAAATTTTTTATCTTACAGTTACTGTAAATTCGGCCTCTAGTTCATAAACGCCAGAGGAGAACTGGCCCCGACTGAGCCTGGGTTCTCCCAAGGTTTTTTTTTCTCCATTGGGTGATCTGATGGAGTTTTAGGACACCATTAGGTCACTTGATGGAGTTTTTCGGTTCCTTGCCACTGTTGCCTTTGGCTTGCTCAGTTGGGGATATTCAAATTAATTAAACAATCATACCATTGATCAGCTCTACCAAACTTGGATGTCCTTTTTGGATGTCCAGTAATAAACAAACATTGTTGAGTTGTTTTGATTGATACTGTAAAGCAGCTTTGATACAATCTGTATTGTGAAAAGCGCTATATAAATATATTTGACTTGACTTGACTTGACTTAATTTAAATAATAATAAACAGCAACAAAAAAGCACAAAAAGCACATAATATTAACAAAGGAAGAGGAACACAAACATTCACTTGTCTGAACAGTAATTCTGTTATGACAACTCTTGGGAGATTGGTATAGTAATAGAGATTGGCATGGATTGGATTTGCATTGGATTGGCAAAGTTAAATTTGGTCTTAGGCAGAAAAGACCTGCTATGCTGCTGTTGCAGAGCAAGTACCGAGACTTGCTACTGCCAATACATTCACAGACATTGCTGTGAGCATGTAAGACATGATACTGCTGCTGCATATGTAACATACAGTACATGATTCAACCCCCATAGCAGATCTATACAGGTTGAGCTGGGCAAGGTGGAGGGTTTCTGAAAGCACGCTGCATACTGCTACCAGAAACACCCTGGTATTTGTTTGAATGTTTAGCTGAAGATGATATCGTCATGCACTTGCATATTACATGTTCAGTCTATAGTGTTTCATCGCCATCTAATGGCCTGGCAGCAGAATACAGCGTTTTTTAATGGACCCGTGTGAATGGGGATTTTTTTGACAATGGTGTCGTCTGTATGCGGAAAACTCAAAGAAAAATCGTCTCTGTTTTAAGCATATCATTGTCGTGTACACGTACCCTACGTCTAGAATTACAAATAGACATCAGGTTTTTTTTTTTAAGTACACAATGCCTCTGCACTTACTCCAGAATTCTCTCAACATGGGAACAGGAGATGTGTCCGGCAATAATTGGGAAAACAAAGTACCTTATTTGAAAAAGTAACTCTCTGTAATGTTTGTTGTAAATTTAAAGGTAATGCATTACTTTATTAGTTACTTGAAAAAAGTAATCTGATTAGTACAATTATTAATTGTAACTTCCGTTACTTGTAATGCATTGTAATGCATAAGCTCATCTCTAGTGTTTTTTTATAGATAACTAACAAACTGTGAACATTGGATAACTTTCCTGAGGTAAATGCAACGTTAAGTGACATATTGTTCACAAGCTGTTTTAAGTCAAGTCAAGTATATTTATATAGCGCTTTTCACAATATATATTGTATCAAGGCAGCTTCACAGTATCAATAAAATTAACATAACAATGTTTGTTTCTTAGTGGAAAAAACATCCACGTTAGGTAGGGCTGATCAATGGTATTAATGATTGGTTAATTAATTTGAATATCCCCAACTAAGCAAGCCAAAGGCAACAGGGGCAAGGAACCGAAAAACTCCATCAAGTGACCTACTGGTGTCCTAGAACTCCATCAGGTGACCTAATGGAGAAAAAAAACCTTGGGAGAACCCAGGCTCAGTCGGGGACCAGTTCTCCTCTGGCGTTTATGAACTAGAGGCTGGATTTACAGTAACTGTAAGATAAACAATTTATATGAATGCCTTTTTGTCAAAAAAAATTTGTCAAAATGTCAAAATTTATTGACATTTTTCGGATGAAACATGAGGCAATACAGATTTCAGTAACTGGTACTGTTTCTCTCAACATACCTTCTGGTAATCATGCATGTTTTTTTTTAGATATAATTTGTATGAAAGTGGAAGAAAAGATTTACGCTCCACACTGCCGCTTGAACTGAGGCGCTAAAGTGATCCGTCACGTCACATTTAAAAGTGTCAAAACACCATTTATTGTTTAAATTTGATGATAAATAGACAGCATTTTAAAGCTGGGACTTTGTTTCTAAGTGGATCTAAGTAGATCTAGCAACACTGGCTTGAACTACGGGTGATTCATAGGGTCAAAAAGAGGCTGTTTTAGCGTTGCTGTTTTTAAACTGTTATTGTCAGTTAAAACCGTTATTGTCGCATTAACTTGCCCTAAATTCAACACAAGAGAGATTGTTTTCACACACCATATTAGTTGCAATCTGACCCTTCCGAAAAAGAAGTATACTTCAAGTTCATTTTATGAAGTAGCCTGTACTTAAGTAATGTTCAAGTATATTTTTAGGTATACTTTATATAGTAAGTATACTAATATCAATGTGTATTTGAAATAAACTTTTAAGTGTACTATTTCAATACTACTTGGGACTAAGGCTGCGTTCCAGTCCACTTTTAGACACGCACTTGTGAACTTCCCCAAGCACTTCCCCTCGGGAGAATCCCTGCCGCCATTTTGAAGTGTGCTCCACTTCGTGAAGGGGGCGAGGGAAGTTTATATGGACAGACCCTCACTCTCTCGATTTTGACTGAGTTTTTAAAACATGGTTTTATTTCAGTTAGCCTAATAGCTGGTTTGACTTGCATTGAGCGATGATTTAATGTAAAGTACCCCATGCCAGTCTCTAGTTTGGTGAAGGGTATGTGATGATGTGGGGCTATTTTAATTCAAAAGGCCAAGGGAACTTTGTCAAGATGCATAGTATCCTGGATCCATGAAATAACTTGCCTTTAAAAAATGAAAATCTGCCTGCCTTTATGGGAATTTAATATAGGGGTGTCCTGATGCCCCCTGCATTTCAAGGAAGAACATTTATTTATTTATATTTATGATACATTATTCATTCACAAAAAAAAAAAAAAATCCTCATTTTTTTAATTAAAGCATTAAGATCAATTTCCAAAAGATGATTTTTTTGTTCCTCTTTTTACTCAACTTTAGCATGGGTGTGTTCACTTACTAAGCACTGTAAGTGTAATTTTAAGTATATTTCTGAGAAGTATATAAAATGTAGACTGAAAGTATGCTTTCTTATTTTTAGTTTAAAAGAAGTAAACTAATAGAACACTTGAATAAAGTTATTTTTCGTAAGGGGACATGTTTTTCTGCACCCTTTTGATTGACAGGATACAATCGGCCATGATCATCAGCTGTTTTTAAACAATCGGCCGATGGAGGATAGTGAAAATAATAGCTTTTATCGGCAGATACCAATTACTGGCCGAGACATCATTGCATCTCTAAGTATTTGCAATAAATGTGTAGCATTTACTACAGTTGACTGAGTGGATCAGGTAGTCTGTGTTGATGTGATTAAGTGGAGGAAGGCATGGTCTAGTTTGCATATTCATGGCTAAATGAAGCAAGGGTGTAGAGTTACATTCAAGCTATTTTAAGCCATTAAGAATGTTTTAAGTTTAAAGGTCCCGTTCTTCGCGATCCCATGTTTCAAACTTAAGTTAGTGTGTAATGTTGTTGTTAGAGTATAAATAATATCTGTAAAATTATAAAGCTCAAAGTTCAATGCCAAGCGAGATATTTTATTTAACAGAAGTCGCCTACAGCGAACTGCCCGTTTGGACTACATCCCTCTACTTCCTTCTTTAATGACGTCAGTAGAACAGTTCTCTGACTAACGTCCGCCCACAGGAATGCTCCCTCAACTCGCGCACCGCACTTCTTATAACTTACTGTGTTTACTCAGCTGTGATTTTCTGAAGTAAAACTGACGCTTCATCTTTTGTGTGATGTACAATAAACTTTATTAAACTCATCAGTATATTTTTGATCATGATTCGGACCTGGTCCGACACAGCAGACTTGTAGCTAGGCTATTAATAAACAATGCTGGATACATACAAGCAGATGACAAATACGTTATAATAATAACCGCAATTAAACTACTAAACTATACCTGTTCCATCTCTATACAGCCCTCTGACTCTGTAGGCATTATTGTCCGACTCGAAATGAACACACTGTTACTGAGAGTTTCTGATGTTATCATTATTCCATGAGATGAAATTGTCCTCAGAGTCTGAGTGCGAGCGCTTGAAGCTCCGCCCCCTGTGTCGTGCAGCAGCAGCTCATTTGCATTTAAAGGGCACACACTAAAACAGAGCGTTTTTCTGAGTCCTCAAAAAAGACAATTTAAACATGCTGTAAAAAATGATCTGTTGGGTATTTTGAGCTGAAACTTCACAGACACACTCTGGGGACATCAGAGACTTATTTTACATCTTGTAAAAAGGGGCATAGAACGGGTCCTTTAAATACGTCATTTTGTTTTTCAAAGATGAGTTTTATGTGATAAAATTAATGACTATTGAAGGGACTTTAAGACCTTCACAGCTAATATAACCTTATTTTCATAGGCGCCGAAACCGTGGGTGCTCCGGGGCTCGAGCACCCACGGAAAATACTGAGCACCCACGGAAAATACCGAGCACCCACGTGCTAGACTGCCAGTAGGCTACATTCATTTAAAATTAAACATTGCAGTTGGTGCTATGTTAAGCACCTGTCACTGTGATTGGTTATGTCGATGTCAGTCTCGCCTGCTCCATATCCTATCCACCAATCACAGCGTTTCTCGGATGAAAGCGCCTCTGATCGCGGTTACTATGTGTCAGTTACACTTTTGATCTCCAATCCTGTCTGTATTTGTGAGAAGTGGTGCTGTCCTGAGTTGAAAGAGAGCCTACGTTACGGCTTTATTATCAAGTAAAAAGGTGTGTGTGTGTGTGTGTTCGTGTCGACCGCTGTCCATTTCCTAAAAGGGGTCGCATGAATACATATTCTCTATGAGCGTAATTTACACACACCGGCGGCGCCATTCGGCGTCTATCCTCGGCGTCTAGCAACGGCTCAGGACCTTGTTCAAAATCCTGCCGTGCCACAGAGTTTTATATTAAATTTACATTTATTTGTCTCAAATCGTCATTAATGTATACTGATTCACCCTGTGCTGCAATATACATTTAGTTTTACATTCATTTACAGAAATCAGCTGGTTGAATGAAAATTCGCTCTGTACACGAGAAAAATGCTAACTTCCGGCTTGAGGGCGGACGTTGGGTACTTCGTTTCCGGTTGCTGTCTTGTTTACATCAGTGGACCGGCGTTAACTTAGTTTAATCGTTCGCAATGGACCTAAAACATAAAAAAACTTACTGTGGCTGAGCTGGTTTAATGGTTAAAGCGTAAAGCCTTGTTTAACTCGACGGGTCCGCATGAGCCCAAAGGTGCGCGCCGCAAAAATGACGTGATTGTAACAGCAACATGGATTAGAACACCATTTACTACACACAATAGGCTTTTTTCTCTGATTTTGAAAACTCTTCGGGATCGACTTAAAATGCTTCCAAGATCGACTTGTCGCCCGCGATCGACGGGTTGGTGATTCCTGTAACGTTACTGTTTTCCGGTCAATGACAAGAGTACTAATCAGCTGTCTCACGAACGTAACCAGCACATGTATCCACACATAGCAAAGCCATAACACAGCGAGGGAGAAGAACTAAGTTACAAGAAACAATCCAACTACATATTTTAAACCACTGACAAGGGAAAAGTCACTACTCACGGTGTCTATAGCCGCTTTCCGTCCGGAGGGACTTTTGCAGTGCCTAGAACCTTCCTATAACCATTTTTTTCGCGTGTTCCGACCGGACTAAGTTCCTATAACTCTTTCAGTACCTAGTCTAGAGCGAGGACTTTTTTTAGTTCCCTTTCCCAACGTCGGATACCTTTACTCCCTGTATTACATGTGTACTCCCTGTATGACATACTGAGAGATGTAATATTTAAACCCCTTTCTCTCTCTTGCTCTGGGGAGCTGGAGAAAAATCACTAACCAGTCGATGAACATCATCGACTCTAATATTATATTATAATATCGACTGAAATCTTCGTTTAATCTTCGTTATGTCTTCGTCCAAGACATCTGGAGAAATATACATAATCTACGTTGTCCATCAGGCTACCGGAAACTAGACACCCCATATCGGTTTCGCAGCCGGAAGTAGCATATGCTAACGTGCACATAGTCTATTGCTGATGTTAACGAATTTTCAGGTGATATTCTCAATTCATTCAGTTAACGGACTGTAAAGTGTTAAGACTGCAGACTTAGCAAGGGTTGTATTTAATTGTACATTACAATAATAACATAACATAGTACTTACATGATCTGAATTCCATAATATCCTTAAACATAACAATATTGCTCGTGTAACTGCGCGTCCGGTGCGATACCTCGAGGCTCGAGTTGTGACGCAGCGCATTGTCTACTATATTTGCTTGCTTATTTATTAATCCAGGCAATTTGTTGACAAAACATTTATTAAAATGAAGATACAATTTATACAAAACGAAATTCACTTTCAGCAGTAGAACTGATAAGAGTAAGGTTCTGAAATGCAAACATTTTTTGACTAGACCTACTTTTTTTCTTTTCTTTTTTTTTTAAAGGGCCAGCGCCCATGAGCACCCACGGAGTAAAACATAAATCGGCGCCTATGCTTATTTTAACTTTGATCCTACCAACCAAATCTGTTAACAAATAAGATTATGAAATCCTTGCATTTCAACCACAAGTTAAGTTAGGAACATTTCTTTTGTGCTGTGACATTCAAAACTGGAGGGCAACTCTATCACTGAACTGGATATAGGACACATTTAGGCTACGTTTACACATAGCCGGTATTTAGAGAATCGAATCAACTCCATTTCCAGTTCCAGTTGTTTATCCTATAGGAAGAGGCCAAGAGATTAACAAATCATCAGAATGGTTACCTGAAAGTCCTCTGTTTTTTTTTTTTTAATAATAGGTGGCCTATTCTTTCACTTGCACACCCTCTCTCTCTCACTTAAGTCCATTTGCTAGATTTTTACATTTCGGCACACCAAGTTACACAAACAAACTTATTGGAGGGTATGATTAAGAAATGTTATTTACGCATATTACAATAAATACATTTAGCCAAAATGTTCTAGTATTTTTAGTCTAATGTTTCAGTGCAACACTGAATTGTTTCTACTGGACCATACATCTCAAGAAAGGAAAGTACACAGTAGCGGGGGTGGGGTTCAACCACCAACTTCCATACAAAAACATGTTCCAGCAGCTGTCAAATGCAGACAGTTGGCTTTACAGTGTGATAGGGCATCTGCGTTGCTTTACATAGCATGTGATAATCACACAGCCCACCTCTTTTATTACTTTCTTTTTTTTTTAATATAAAGCAAAAAAGGAATAATTTAACATAGGACAGATTAAACATATTTAGACAATTACAGTAATATATGGTCCGTATATATTTTAAATGAATATTAATTAATATTATCTGGTTAGTTAAAATTATTTGAAATGAAATCAATATCCATGGGTTGACTTGATAGGTAGTGTAGAACTCTAGTACACACTATATTCTTATATTTTAAATCATACTGTACCCTAATTGGGGGCTGATCCCCCTAATGTTAAACTCTTAGAATCTCCCCTCATACATGTACATGTACATGTAATTGTCAGGCTATGTAGAAATACATGTGTTTGCATGGATTGAGTGGAAAAGCTTGTAGAAAAAGAAGAAAAAATGATTTTTTTTTCGTTCTTTGCTTGGGGGTAAAAAGAAGTTTGAGATGCCTCTGATGCTCAAAATAGCCCACAGATAATTTTTATAGAATGTTAAAAAAATTGCCCCTTTTGACCAAAAACGCTCATTTTTGTGTAATGCAAATGAGCTGGTGAGCTCATGCTGTGGCATGTCAGTAGCGGTGTTCAGCCTTATATGTTCAAACTGGAGTCAGACAATGATGGAGAGACTCAAGAAGAACTAACAACATGTAGAATGCAACAGGACGTTTCTGAATGGTTTATTGATGAATTTATGTAGTTGATGTGGAGTTAACCATCTTCAAGTCATCGATTAGCATGTTCCGTCATGATAATATATAAATCGATGTACAGGTGCTCGTGTGGGAACTGTTGTAAGATGCCAACAGAGCCAGAGAATATATGCTGCATGGAAATAGAACAGGTATAGTTTAGTTCCCTTTCAAGTGGTCTCTCGTAT
Organism: Chrosomus eos; assembly: GCA_036326025.1. Lineage (NCBI taxonomy): Eukaryota > Metazoa > Chordata > Actinopteri > Cypriniformes > Leuciscidae > Chrosomus > Chrosomus eos. The sequence goes on along the minus strand of CM070818.1, from coordinate 45,285,615 downwards.
TGCTTAAAGGGATAGTTCACCCAAAAATTAAAATTATGTCAGACTCACCCTCATGTCGTTCCAACCCCGTAAGACCTTCGTTCATCTTCGGAACACAAATTAAGATATTTTTGATTAAATCTGAGAGCTGGATCACTCCTCCATAGGCTTCTAAAGGATTAAACTTGACAGCCCCGAAAAGTTATTAAAGAAATCGTTAAAAGAGTCCAAGTGACTACAGTGGCTAGATCTTAAGTTTATCAAGCTACGAGAATACATTTTGAACGCAAAAAACAAACAAAAAAGCGACTCTATTGAAGTATTCTCTTTGGGCCTGGAGATTTCACGTAGTGTTATTGCGCAACGATTCTGGTTGAACATCACATGCATCACACACATGACCAGCGTCGGCCAATAATGAGCCTACGTGTGACGTAGAACCCAGAAGTATTGCGCTGTTACACTACGTCAACAGCTTAGGAGAATGACACGGAAGAGAAGAGATGGCTGAATAAAGTCGTTATTTTTGTGTTTTTTGCACGCAAAAAGTATTCTCGTCGTTTTATAAACTTAAGATTGAGCCCTGTAGTCAATTGGACTCTTAATGATTTCTTTAATAACTTTTCGGGGCTGTCAAGTTTTAATCCTTTAGAAGCCTATGGAGGAGTGATCCAGCTCTCAGATTTAATCACAAATATCTTAATTTGTGTTCCGAAGATGAACGAAGGTCTTATGGGCTTGGAACGACATGAGGGTGAGTAATTACTGACCGAATTTTAATTTTTGGGTGAACTATCCCTTTAAGTAGCTTACGCTATGGGAAAACTCCTTTTCTCGAGAATATTGAAGCCAAATTTTTAAAACGCAGTGCAGCCGCAGAGCAGACATACAGCTGAGTGCCTTAGCTCACTCATTGACTTGTGCTGCGGCAACTGCACAAACCTATGACGAGTTGGCTAGGATGCGCGAACCTCCGGATGAGAAGCCTCGCCGCCGCCGAAAAGCCTTCAGCGGAACAAGCAACCTGCCAAGCAGCTCTGAGGCTCCCTGGTTTCAACTGGACGCCGCCTTCAACCCGCTGTTCTGCTGTGCCATCCGGCACGCTATATTCTTTAAAAGCTAGTGTGTTTGCCGTTGCGACTCACTTTCTAAAAGCGTAAATTCCAGGCGTTTTTGCAAATGCCTTAAAGGGTACCTATCATGAAATTTTGAAAATTACCTTTCATGTAGTGTGTAACATAGATCTAAGTGAACAAAAACATCCTGCAAAGTCCTGCGTCATCTGACCAATCACCGCCGATTAGCGTCACGCAAAGGCGGGGTTTGGACAAATGGGTCGTCAAACGAATCATTAGGGAGTCGGTGAGCAAATCAGGTAAACATAAATGCATATTATAAGACAACAAAAGTGTTTTTTGTCATTGCATGCATGTAAAACTGTTGTTGGGGACTCCCAGAACATTATTAGGAACATTTTAAATGCCATAATAGGTACCCTTTAAGCGCATTTTCACAATTATAAGGACCGACGTCTGTCTGGTCCTGGATAAACATGAACTACGGTTCTATATACCATATAAGAAGGAGAATGGCCCCTTATAAGGCCCATTCCTATTCTTTTCCTATATGAGGCTCTTACTGATCTGGCCCATATTAGGACTCATAACTTTACGCTTCTATGAGCCTTGGGCGCTTGGCCCTAGGCTTAAGTATGGGGCGAAGTTTTTAAAGAATTCACAGCATTTTCAAAGGGGTTTCCCATAGCACAAGTTACTTACACAATAAGAGAGACCTCTCAAAAGGGAACGTCTCGGTTACTAACGTAAACTCGGTTCCCTGAGAGTAGGGAACGAGTATTACGTAACTCGCTGTGCTACTGTGCTTTGATCAGGGGATCGCTTCAGTCGATTTAACCTGAATTCTGTGGCGAAATAGGGGGCTTATAAGCTATAAGCCATGCCCATTCTGGCGGGCTCTGGCGGGCGCGCATCCTAGCCGACTAGCTATAGGTTTGTGCAGTTGCCACAGCACAAGCCAATGAGCGAGCTAAGGCGCTCAGCAAAAATTTGGCTTCAATATTCTTGTGAAAAGTTTCCCCATAACGTAAGCTACTTATGCAATACTCGTTCCCTAGGTTACGTTAGAAACTGAGACGTTTAATTATGGTTATTACTTATGTTGCCATCTTGCTTTTATCTACTATTAGTACAAGCCTGTTGTAGCGGAACCTGTCCGAATGATGGGTATAACTTTACTGATGAGTTTTATGAAGTTTATTGTACATCACACAAAAGATGAAGCATCCATTTTCACTCCAGAAAATCACTGTAAGAGCTGACAAAACACAATACAAGAAGTCCACAGTAAAGTCTTATCCATAATAAACTCTCTCTCTCCCTTGCATTATCATCAACATACACAGTGAATTACACAAAAACACTTGTTTTACACTAATCAAAATTACCTTATGCCTTTTTGGGGGGTGCTTAATAAACTGTTAAACTCTGTAAAACAACTTATAATAAAGTGCGTGCTCTCCCTTTCATTACTGTAACTTTTTTGCTAAACTACTTTTACGAATCTACTTTGGATTTACCCTCGTTCACAAATCAGTCTGGTGTAAAATGATTTGCGTAGACAAACAAATTTAGGTATATTGGGAGTTGCATTCCATTCAAAACTAATCCACTGGGTCTTCAGGGGCTCTGATGTCGGGAGTATGAAGACTCTTACATCCAACAACAAAACACCTGAATTGCTTACAAGACATTCTTGTTGCTACAGTTGTCTCGGCCTGGAGAAAATGGTGGGCAGTGTACAACTCGCTCAGGGCTGAAACTATGCCAATACGGCAGAGTCCGTCAGCAGTCCTGGGCGAGGCATGAGCAATGAAAACCGAAAATGAAAACGGCTTGTTCTATGAGACTATTGAGTTTTTATGGACATTTAAAAAAAAGAAGTGGGTGGATTTTTATCATTATTGGGTGGTTGTGTAAACACACTGTCAACACACATTTATGTTCAAACACCATGTAAAAGTGAATCTTGAATAATAAGTCGCCAGTAATAAACATGAAAAATCATGTCAGTGTCACTTTTAATTAGAATTACAACATTAATGTCTTCTTTTAAACAGCTCTCTGATGTGTTTATGTTTTTACTCGTATCTGACATAGGCTGAACAGAAGAAATGATCCACTAAATATTTCCACATTAAAGGAGGTGGGGCCTCATAGCCCAATTAGCTATTACCTATTGCTCTTGTTGTACAATGGAATAATGTAAAACACTGGCTGGTCAGGGTCGCACCAGTTGCAACACCCCAAGTACGGCCCTAGAATCATGTACACATTTAAAGGTCTGTTCGTCTATCATTGTCAATTTACCATCTGCGGTAGCTTGTTTCCAGGTGTCAAGCCATAGTTCAGGGCCACTGGCAGTAAGAGGCAACATGCATAATCTGTCCTTTCTTTTTTATACGTGAATACCTAGTCATGGGAAATTCCACTGTGTACTTCATTTGAATTTTGCATTATGTTTCTTCCAAATATTGGGCCTGTAAGCAGCTGCCAAGGATTGGAGGGGAAAGCAGATTTCAGGGAGAGAAAATGGGAAAAAGAGAGAAGAGAGAAGCAAAAAGTGCCAACAATGCTAAAACAATAAAGGCAGTTTGGAGAACCAACCCTCAGCGAAGCATGCATGAGTTGGCATTGAACACTATGAAAGCTGGTACTGATAATACAGTCAATGATTTTCCTCACACTGAGGAGTGTGCACTGTACCACTGTTTAAAGGTGCTCTAAGCGATGTCAAACGTTTTTTAGGCCAAAACATTTTTTGTCACTTACACCAAGCATCTCCTCACTATCCGCTAGCTGCATGTCCCCTGAACACACTGTAAAATGACGCGTTATCTGCAGACACCCCAGACTCCACAAACGGCAATAAAAACAAACTGGGGTTTGGGGGGTTAGTCCTCGGATGAGGAGGAGGGAGGGTCTAGCTAGCCTTCGTTTTGGTTGACAATACTTTAAACGTCAACAAGAAGTGACGTCACCCGACATCGCTTAGAGGATGTGCTTAACATCATGATTTGGTTGTGCCTGTCTGATTTTAGTGCTTTTCTTTTTCTTTTTTATGGAGCAACAATTTGTTGCAGTTAAATTAGTCATTTAAAAAAGTGTACTTTGTGGAAATGTTGCACACACTACTGAGTTTATATCGGAGTGACTTTCGACATCCTCAGTGTTAGTCCAGTCTGACTTTGGATTACTGAACCTCAACTACAAGTATTTAAGTTTCCATCTGCTGGTTGAATTGACAAAGACAAAATGACAAAGACAACTTGTTCACACACTTGTTCAGGAAGTAAAGTAATCTGCACATGCGTTTAAGCTTATTGTGATGTATTCAGTTAAATAAAACACTTGTAAGGGATGATAGTGTTGATGATTTACCTTGGATACGAGCGAGAGTGAGCCTGCAGTGTATTCATGCATTGCGCGTGGAATCAGGGCAACAAATTTGGAAATCCACTGTCTCCTCAAAATAGTCCGTTTGCAAGCAGCAAAAGTCCACCTTATGTGACACACGCGCAGTAAACCTGTATTGTTCACTCAACTGCGCATAATAGCAGCGAATTAATAAAAAATTAAAAAACAATATTGACCCGCGTTCTTTTTTCTATCATGCGCCGTGCATGTTTGCGATGACGTAATATGCACGCAAACGCACCAGGGTTCGATAGAATCAAGTTGAGTGTGAAACCAGACCAACGCTGCGGGGGGCGCCGGGAACAAACGCGCTCAGGCTCGGACCACAGCAAACGAGCCCAGTGTAAAAGCCCCCTAAATCAGTGTTTCCTCAACCCTGCTCCTGAAGGACCCCAAACAATGCATGTTTTCTTTGTCTCCATAATCAAACACACCTGATTCAACTCATCAGCTCATTATCACCGATGGGGATATATGCGATAATGAGCTGATGAGTTGAATCAGGTGTGTTTGATTAGGGAGACAAAGGCTACGTTCACACTGCAGGCTGAAACGACCCAATTCCAATTTTTTTTGCCCCTATGCGACCTGTATCTGATCTTTTCATGACAGTCTGAACGACACAGATTCGATCTTTTCAAATGCGACCCAAGCCACTTGGGTATGTGGTCCAAATCCGATACGTATCCGATCTTTTGAAATGCGACCTCAATCTGAACGGCCAGGTCACATGTATCCGACCCGCACGCCATTGATATGCGACAAACGTCATAATTCTGCGTTGAAGTAGGCGTGAATGAGAAGATAAACAAGTTAGCTATCGTAGGATAGCACCATAGACAGTATAAGAAGTGGACAGAGCTGTCTCATAGGAACTCAGTTGAGACAATTGAAGCCCATTTTTAGCGATTTTTTTTAGCATTTCCGTTCCTGACGCGCAGACTCAAACCGACTCAAACTAAGCTTGATGACGTGAGCAACCCGTCTGACATCTGTAAATCTTCTAGTAGCTGTGCGTGAAAACTGGCAACGTTAATCTTGCAGAGACGGCGAGCTTGAGCAAAGAGTTCTCTGGTGTCAGTGAGCAGGACTAAGTATTTTTTATAGTATTTATTTTAAAATGTAACGCCAGTACGCCATATTAAGTTAATGCATTGATTGCCTGCGAGCTTCTCCTCCTATCTTTACGGTCATTCCTGTACTGTGCGGCTGAGAGTCGAGTGGTTATGACGCAATCGTTAGCCTATTTTTACAAAAACTGTTTCTACGGGGCCATAATGTAACATAGAAGTTAATGGAGCCCTTTATACATTGTCGTGTGTCTTTAGAAATAAATAATGGACAAATGGAGTTGATTAGACACGCAGACGTGTCTCTTCCCGTGACAGAGTTAATCGAAGGCGCTCAAACGCTCTCCTCCTTCTTAATTTTCTTCTTAAAACGAGAAGATTGTAATTGTGCTGGCTCTGTTGGGAAAATAACTTTAATATTGCTAAACGAGCTCCACTGTTGACATTCATGTACAGCAAGTGACGTCGTTGACCGTTGAGTACTCTTCTGCACATGCGGGCCACTTCTGGGTCATTTCACGTTCACACAGGAGATCACAAAAGGTCGCATTTAATTGGAAATGTGAACGGCCTTGCAAAAAAATCTAATTTTGCTCGGAATTGAGCATTAAGCCCCTGCAGTGTGAACGAGGCCAAAAAAAACGTGCAGTGTTGGGGGTCCTTCAGAAGCAGGGTTGAAAAATACTGCTTTAAATAATAAATAAGTCGTATTTTACTATTATCACTAGTAAAACTCTATTGGATATCAGTAACAGCTGTAATACAAACTGATCAGAAGTGCAAACATTTGAAATTTGGTTCCACTAACAATGGAATTTTCACTATTGGGGAAGAACAAGTAAATAAAAAGAATGAATACAATATTTCATCAATATGTACTGTTTGAATAGATAATATTGGCTAAGATAATAACTAGTAGCCTATCAATTAAATAAGTAGGCTACTTGTAAATAGTTACTAGTGAAAGTGCAACTGATAGCCTAGTCACTACTGAACAACTTTCAAAGCCTTTAAACTTGCAGTTAAACAAGTAAAAACCAAAAGCAAAAAGCAAATAGCGGCAGTACCTGGTGGGCAGTTGCATTCAGGTGGTGAGACTTGACGGGCAGTCCTTATTTTAACCAAGTGTTCATAAGAGCGCTGTCAGAATCATATGAAACAGATAAAACAAAAAACAAGTGAACGATGAGCCCTAAATGAATGTAGTGACCACATGCAGGTGCACTTTATTTTTGTGAGTAAAGAAAGATGTTCTGTTGACTTTAATGAGTTACGGCTGTGGATGCATTACACACCTGTGATAGCAGTTCGTCCACTCGCTCCTGTATCATTGAATAAAACTGATCCATAGAGATCCCATGGAACGGGTTTAAGAGCCGCGCGCCACTTCCAATCTCCAGATCCACGACTCTGTCCTTAATCTCACTGTTTTGAAAACTCAGCAGAAAGCAAAAGGCGAAAGACAGAAGAGAAAACACAAATGGCATTGCATCCACGATAGCTCTAAGGCAGTGCCGCCGCTTAGCACAACCGGTGTCGTTCTCCATTTTCGCCTTGTTCCGGGACTCTTTATTTGCTTCTAAAACCCTCATGACTCTCTCGGCCGTACACTACTATCCGAAATCTCCAGTAACGACGGGAGGAGGATGACTGAGACTCTATCACTGAATATTATTTTAATCTGTCTCAAGACGACTAACGAGCCGAGCGCGCGTCCTACGCACAAAGCGGTGCGCGCTCATTCACAGAGAGACAGTGAGCGGTTAATGGTTTCACGGCTCGTACTAGCCCCCCCCCCCCCCCCCCCCCCCCCCACACAAACTTGTTGTACTACTGAAAAGAAATCCATGCATGTACGCGTTTCTGTAAAGCCCGAGTCTTACGACTACCCCAGGCAGATTTTGTGCCAAGAGATGTTTAACCGCAGACGAACGGCGAATATTTTGTACATTCTGTGCCCTCTTCACCAGCTGAGTCTTATTGATATTTTTCATGTGAGGCAGTGAGTAGAAAATATTTCAATGGGATTCTTCCATGGAACAATACGGTATTCAGAATTATGCAGATGCACAGAGCATTGTGGGCAAATGGGTAGTGATTTTCTCCCTGTGTCTTATATCTTAAGCTATCATAACATCAATATAACATATTTGTCCGGTAGGCCTAAGATTGAAAAAAAAAAGTAGAAAGAGCTCAGGCCCTTCCCAATTGAACTGTCTCTACAACCCTTGTCCATGCTGTTGTCATTTCTACACTGGACTCTTACGTAACTCGTACTAGTAAAACAATGCTCTTCTGCCTGGACTCTTCTGGACAATCAAACCTCTACAAATAATTCTGAATGGTCTTCAGAGAGTCCAAGAGAGCCCATGTCACATCTCTATTTATTTCACAGCACTGGCTACCAGTTGCTGCTCGCATCAATTTCAAGACATTGATGCTTGCTTATACAGAACAGCCACAGGCTTTAGTTTGTACCCGTCTATCTCCACTCCCTCTTATGAGTCTGATATCCACCTGAGGCATGTTGCACAAAGCCAGTTTCAATTGCTAACCTGCAAATTTTGAGATTAGTTTGAGCAAGGTTTTCGGGCTCAAGAAGGTGGATTGGTTTTTAGCTGTGTTCATCACCATGGTAACTTTGGTCTGCCAAGTATACTGTTATAGACTTTTGATGAGACTGAGGTATCATCTGTTCTTTTTTATGCTGTGGTTTGTTGGGGTGTTGGGATTTCTGAAAGGGACAAACAAAAAAGACTCAAACTGATTAGGGGGGCTATTTCAGTGCTGGGGTGCCCTCTTTAGATAAAAGAAAGGATTGTAAGAAAGCTGTCTTCCATTATGAATCATACATCTCACCCCATGTAAAACAATGTGGGCTATGTGACACTTATTTGGCAATATATAGACTTATTCATCCACGGTGCTCAAAAGAGAGACATAGACATTATTTTCTTCGATCTTCTGTAAGACTGTCTGTCAAAGTTGATTCAAATCTTGAATTGGTTTATACTATGCCATTGTGTTTGAAATGTAGTGTTTGGTTAATCAAAGTTGATCCTGATTTGTTGTATACTGTGCCATTGTGTTTGGTTGGTGTAAATGTTTTATTTTTTATTTATTTTTTATAATAATTTTTAACACATTTTTTGGCAACACTTTCTTTGAAATCCATGCTTATAATGAATTATAGCTCCATTTATTTATAAATAAGTAATATTTTATAAATATATTTATAAAGACTCATTAAGACATATACTGCATCATAAGAACAGTTATAGTTACATTAATAATATTTTATAATACCTTTAATTATGTATTTGCTTTTTTTATATAAATAAAGACTTGACTTAACTTTTTAAATGTGCATGCTAATAATCAATTATACACATACATTTATAAGTCAGTCGTATGGTTCCATGAAAGTATTTATTACGATGCAACCTGCATTGCTCAAATTGTATTATATTATAGTAATTCAGATTTATTTCTGTCATATAAGTGAATATATTGTTATTAATAGCTGATGTGTTCTTATAAATTTATTATGAGTGATAATACATTTACGAACCTCCATAAATGCATAATTGATGCCTTTAAGTAAAGTGACAACATATGATGCAATTTTCCTAAAGCAAATATTAGAAATCATGAAGATTTTCTCATTATACATTTAAGTTGTTTACTTGTAAATGTAACTAATGAACAATAATTCCTGAAATAAAATAATGGGGGAAAAACAGAAATCATTAATACAAACAGTTGTACACTGCTATAAGAAAACCATGCATATGGAGGAGATATAGATTTTAACAAATCAAAATTACCATTCATGACCTCTAATACAAACATTAGCCATTACAGACATAATTGATAACTAACAGCAACCAAGTGTCTGGGTCTATCTTATAATTGATCATTTATAAATCAGTGTATAATGGATTATGAGCATGCACATTGAAAAACGTCTCCGGTTACTATCGTAACCTCGGTTCCCTGAGAGGCGGGAACGAGACATTACGTCACTGACGTATATGGGAACTCCTTCCTTCTCCGTTTTCACTGAAATCTTATAGGCTAATGCCAGCTGGAGACAGCTGGCCAATTGACGCGAAACATGCAAATGCTGACCGGTAAATAGCATGTGCGCAACAATTACGTCAGAATCAAGACTGAACGCTAGCACAGCTGATTAAACGGCGAGCACGGCGGCTGACGTAATGTCTCGTTCCCGCCTCTCAGGGAACCGAGGTTATGATAGTAACCGGAGACGTTCCCTTTCAAGGCGGTCACTTCGACATTATGTCACTGACGTATATGGGAACTGTATAGAATCCCGCCGTGAAGCTGAACTTGAACGGGGTCAAGCTACACTCCCACGAGAGACAACAGTTCTAAGCCAGCAGCGCCGCTAGGAGCACTCGAACTGATAGGCGAAACTAGACCAAGCAACATCTGCTCCGACCTTACCAAAGTTGCATATCCAATGCAATGAAGCGAAGACTGCACTGGACAGGGCAGCAAAACACCATAAGCACTCGAGCACAAGAGTTAACACAGTGTCGACGGCAATAGCGGTGACAGCTGCATAACCTTATAGCCATACACAGAGTTAACAGGACATTGAAAACTACACTGTAAAAAATAAAGCCGTAATTTTTACGGTAAAAAAACGGCAGCTGTGGTTGCCAGAACTTTACCGTCAAAAATACGGTAGCAATGTTATTGGTTTTACAGACTTAACTTAAAATTTACAGTAATAAACCGTATTTTTTATTATCTGATATAATGTTAATTTACCGGCCTATTGAAGTATTGATATCTGTTTTGTACCAATGTAATATACTGACAACCAACAATCATCACAGCAGTGATGATAGACACATGATGAATCAAAGCTCATCACAAGCAGCTCTTCTCCAATAGAGTTAACACTAATATATAGAAGCTGCACAGTCTCATTCACACAAACACTAAACACCATCATGGTAACACACATGAAATTTAAAAAATGCAATAAACATTAATTTAACAACATTACATGTAACATAAAACCCTAATGTACATAACTGATTAGAAAATAACTAAGAAAACAATGAAGAAACAGTTATTTCAACAAAAAATACATAAAATGTGAAGTGTCACACAGGGAATTGTGGGAATGTCAATTTACGGGTTTTCACTGTAAATTATACAATGAGTTGTTCTTTTTCACTTTCAAAAACTGTAAATTTAACGGTATTTTACAGTAAAATTACATTAAATGTACCATTAAATATATCACAGTTATTTACCGTATATAGTACGGAAACTTTCTGTTAACCAATTAACAGTTTTGCACTGTAGCATTTTTACAGTTTTTTACTGTTAAAATCACGGATATTTTTTACAGTGTACTGTGTAATGCGGAAACAGCTATGTAACATTATAGTCACACAGAGTTAGCAGCAATGGTAACTCTGCATAATTCAGACTACTGCACAGCTGGTGGTAACAGTTCATGAGTACATTAATAAAACTCACCGAACCCATGACGCTATAGGCAGTGCATCAAACTTGAAACCCTGGTGAACATGTTCTGAGAAGACAGCCAGCATACCTAAATCCCGTAGGCATTAAGCCAACATTGAAAAGCGTCGAATTCAGTGAGAAAGTCTAAGTATAAAACAGTACGTCCCTAGTACCATCCACCAAGCACACAAACAGCTGGTCAGACTGCTGCCTAGTGATCCACGTACATCCACAAAGCCCTTACAGGGCCAACAGCACTCCGAGCATCGGCATCATGCGAGGCTGACGGCTCAGCAGATAAGGCGGGCAGGGATCAATCTGTGCTCTGAACGGTGAAAGCGACTTCGGAACGCAGCTTGGTATCGGACGGAGAGTGACGCTGCAGTCACCAGGTCCGAGACGATGCAACATCATTCACTTAGAATGAGCGTAGGTCTCCAAAGTACTTCGCTGGGGTGAGAGCAGGTGGATTAAGGCCATCTCAAGGAGAGCTCTCAAACACTTGTTAGTGTAAAGTTTCTTGCTCAACTATGGACCCGGCAGCGGACACACAAGTAGGTTCCACAACTTGGGGATGATAGGCCAGTAAGGGGGTCACGAGGAACTGACACTCCTTTGTAGAACATAGCCAATGTTCTATAGCCGATGTACAGAAGTGCATACCAACACATAACTGAATGTACATAAACAGTGCTAGTGGCCGTAGCAAAAACAACTGTGAATATACGCAGTTAGATAATAGCCCCATAATAGCCCCACCTCAAAAACAAACAAACACATAGCCGTAGATACAACTGTGAGTAAACGAGTTAGCACAGAATAGCCAGTTGCACTGAAGGAAACGGGGCAACATAACAGCGTAGCACATGTACCGTACGTAACAGCATCGGTCGCTGTAGCACATCCATGCATGTACATAAAGCAGCGTAAGTCGCCGTAGCGACAGAAACTGTGTAGAGACAGAAACTGAGATGTACAGTTGATCAGGATGGATGGCTAGCTGCACCGAAGGAAACGGGGCAGCATTACAGCATAACACATCCGTGTACGTATTTACATCCAGAAACTGTGAGTATGCACGGTTAGATTAAGATAGCTAGTTTTGCACTGAAGGAAACAGGGCAACAAAATGGCAAAACACGTCCTTATACGTACATAGTGCAGTGTAGTCGCTGTAGCGACAGAACTGTGAATATGCACAGTTAGATAGGATAGCTGGTTGTTGCACTGAAGGATAGAGGGCAACATAACAGCATGACACATCAGTGTGCACATTTTAAACATCTGTGTGTATAATGCAGCTCAAGTCGCTGAAGCGACCGAACCTGAAATGAATATGCGCAGTTCAAACACAATGTCCATTATGTTGAAGGGCAACATAACAGCATAGCGCTTCAATATGTACACAGATGCAGCGCAAGTCGCCTTAGCGACGACTGAGACTATGCACAAGCATAATTACATTTTTATTTACAAAAAAACACAGCGTCAGAGGCATAGCGACATCGACTGTGAATACGTGGTTAATCAGAATAGCTGGTTGCACTGAGGATACAGGGCAATATATAACGGCATAAATCATAGACACATATCAATGTACATAACACAGCGTCAGTGGCATAGCGACATCGACTGTGAATACGTAGTTAATCAGAATAGCCGGTTGCACTGAGGATACAGGGCAATATATAACGGCATAAATCATAGACACATATCAATGTACAAAACACAGCGTCTGTGGCATCGCACGACAACTGTGAATACGCACTGCGTAGTAATCCAAATAGCCATTTGCACTGAATGACACAGGGCAATATATAATGGCATAAATCATTACACATAACAGAGTGCGGTGTGTACGTAACACAGCGTCAGTTGCATCGCGCACCAACTGTGAATACGTAGTAATCAGAATAGCCATTTGCACTGAATGACACATGGCAATATATAATGGCATAAATCATTACACATATCAGTGTGTATGTAAACACAGCGTAAGTTGCATCGCACAACAACTGTGATGTACTGCGTAGTAATCAGAATAGCCATTGCACTGAAGGATACAGGGCAATATACAACGGTAAAATTCATACACATCAGTGTGTAGAGTGTACGTAAACACAGCTTCAGTTGCATCGCACGACAACTGTGAATATGTACTGCGTAGTAATCAGAATAGCCATTGCACTGAAGGATACAGGGCAATATACAACGGCAAAATTCATACACATATCAGTGTGTAGTGTGTACGTAAACACAGCGTCAGTTGCATCGCGCAACAACTGTGAATGGTGCGGGACCTACTCTCTTATTTATATATAGATCATTAGCATCTTCTACCTTATTTTGTTTATAATCTCAGGTAAGGTAAAGTTGGTCAAATTCTATCTTAGAAGATAAGTATTCAAATTCATACTTACAGTCTTAGTAGAAAGACCCCTCCGTGGTTTAGTTCTTTATAGAAAGCAGAGACTTCTGGCAGGCAAACTTTCTTATAATAATTTTAAGTATTTTTATTTATTATTTAGTTTTTCAAAGTTTCCATACAAAGTAACAAATTGAAGTTTAACAAAAGCAGTTCACAAGTTTCACCAGCAGGTGTCAGGCTTGGATCATCAAACAATGGAGAGGCTGGCTCATCTCCCAGCGTCTGAACATTTATGTCATACAGTACTTTAAGGGCCGGGTGTTAGGGATCAACTGGGGATCATGTTATCTGGGGGAACGCGCGTGCACGCAGATAGTTTTACATGGATTTCCAGCAGATGTTAGACGGCTACAGATTCGTCACATGCCATTTTTCACGGATCACTGATTAAAAACGAATGTTTCACCAGTTGTATACACACTGCTATGCATAATAAAGCAAATTGTTTTTGTACTGTATATTCCTGCTTATTTGCCGCAATTTCAAAGAAGTTTAACATACTTAGTGTCAAGCTCAGAAAACACGCCTATGTTAACATGGGGCATTCAGTTTCAATGGATGAGCAGACTTGTGAACGCACTTCAGAAGACGTACACTGTAAAAAATATTTTAGCAATTTAGTTATTTCAACTTATTTTTTTAACTAGATTGTCCAGACAACAAGAAATTTTAAGTTTTCTTGTCCTCAACTTATCGAAATAAGTTAGTTAAACTAAAAAAAAACCCATGCAAAAAGATAACTCAAAATAATGAGTTAACTTTTTTTACAGTGTAAGAATGTCTCATATAGCCTACTGTCTCATATTGCGTCCTTGTGTTGTCATCTGTTCACAAATAACAACAGATGTAGACTAAGTTAAATTAGCAATAGGCCTAGGCTACCTAAAGAAAACATGAAATGCAAAGTCATTTACTTTTTTTATACAAGTTGTAGGCCTATTAATTAATCTGTGTATAGCCTATAATGAATCTATTATATTTATATAAAAAACATTTATCAGTTTATTTTACTTTGCTGATTTTATTATCTTAGATCTCTTGCTTGTACAGCCAGCTCTGACGCATTTGTATCAATTTCCCTGGACATAAAGCAGCTGTGCTTATAGGGTCATGCATTTGTAACATTTTCAGCAGATTTATCAAATAAAATAAAAACTAATTTTGACTCTGCTGTATGACTATTCAATTAATTATGATTATATCCTCTTGTTTTTGTTCCAGACTCCAGTTGAATTAAGCCAAGAAGTCTTGATAAAATTCAATCTTGAAGAGGGAATAATTCTTGTTCTTATAATATTGTGATTGCAGGGCTTCTTTGGAATTATACAAGTTGTGCGATTATGCCAATGAACTCCAGTAATGTTCATTCTGGTTGAGAAGCTTCATCCTGGATTTTTGTCTGTTCTGAAATCAACATTTTGTATTGGCTGAATTATAAGATCAAATAGTTTCAAATTATGTTTTATTTTTTCCAAAACATTCAAATGGAAAAAGAGAACAATTTTGTATGTAATACTGCATCTTCTTAGAATCATATAATCATTTTAAATGAAGTTAATTTTATATAAATGCTTATATAGTAATATTGTCTTTGTATTCTCAGTTAGGAGCATAGACTTGAATGTCGTAAATATAATGTATTGCAACACAGAACAGCATTTTCCCAGAACTCATGTGAGTTATATATGTCACATTTATGATGTTTTCATTTTCAAGGTGACATAATAAAGTGTTTAACACGTGTTTAATAAATAAAAATAAAATATGCTGTTGGATCCATCTTACAGACTTCTGGGTTCTTTTTCAAGCTTGCACTGTCTTTTGTATTAAAGTCCTGTGAAAAACACTGAGTGGCAACCACACATTTTATTACTGAAATAAGCAGAACATATGATATAGAAATGATGAATTATAAAAAAATATGGCTGATATGCAGCTAATATTCACATACATCACTAATCTCTTAATAATTTGTCACCTCACATGAATACCATGCATCTCTCCCAAACATAATTAGATTAAGAAATGCTTTATTGTTTACTTTTTTGCTGACCTCTTTAAATAAAAAAATATGACACAATGGTCTATCAGTTTAATAAATAAAATATAATGGATGTGGGCCTCTTTTTGTGTAATATAAATTAGAATTATGCCAGTTCTCTTCATTTGGCTGGTACCATGAAACTCATTAACATACTGTATTAACTTTCCTAATTCATCTCATCATTTTCTTTCATTGATGTCGTCTGCTAACACAGGGTTCTCAAGTTTCATCAAAAGCTTGGAGTGAGATCACATGCGGTTAGGGGAGGAGCCTTAATGAATCCCCGCCCCCACCCATCCCCGCCCACCCAAATTTACCCATTGTTCGTAATTAAAGTAACACTATGTAGTTTTTCAACCTTCATAATATATTTCCAAGACCCTTGTGATGGTACATCAACTTAAAATAAGTTAAATGACACTTCTGCCATAGCCTGACGGGGTCTGTATCGCTTTTACTGGCACTATGTAACTTCGGGTTTCGGGTAGGAACCCGACCACAAAAAGAACTACAAAATTCGACTGCTTTACGTCAAGCACTACAATAGTCATTATTTCATTTTTCTTCATTTCTGATGTCGCAATACATCATCCTTTCATGAAATCATGTAACATACTCTACCTTGTCTGTGGACATCGTTCATTCTAAAGAGCGAGCGTGCGTGCGACGGTAGGCTAAATTATTTACGACAGCGGCAATGGACAATTTCGTTTCCAACCAGTAGGGCGGACCGAAGAGGAAAAGTTACTTGGTGTTACTTTAACCAGCAGAAATTGAAATTATAACAATTGGTAAATCTGATAAATGACAGAGCAATTCATCACATCAAATATACTCTTTAATGTTATATTTCAAAATTACAAATATATAACAAATTACTCCAAACAGTTTGACAAAACAATTCATTTTGCATTTTTCCCTGACATCTTCGAAAAATACAAATGCAATGGCAATGATTAATGTATGTTTTGACAGGATATAAAATATTACTGCCCTCTATAGCCTTAAACTACAAACACTATTAATACAGTATATACTTTAAAATAAAATGAAGAAATACATTTTCATTCCTTCCCATAGCCACTCCACTAACATTTCCCTTAGTTTCAGATAACTAGCCACACTGAGTCAAAGCTTCTGGCCTGGTTGCAAAGTAGTTGTAGATTTTTTGACTGCATCAATAATAATGTATACGATCAAATGTTAGGCGAGCTTTCTTCCAACTTACCTTCTCCATCACACCGTGTGTTCGCGCGATATTGATGGTTACCAGTAACGAACGTACGGTGGCCGAGAATGTGTGTGCGTGTGTTCGCGTGGTGGCCGAGAATGTTCCGCCAACTTCCGTGTGTTCGCGCATCTATGTTGCCTATAGTAACGAACGCAATCGGGCCGAGATATGGACGCGCTGGCGACAGGAAACTTCACTGTGTGTGCCTGCGCCTCGTATACAACGCAAAGCTTGCAGGACAAATTGGTTTGCATTGCCTTTTCAGCTTGAGAAATACACGGTGTGGCGTGAGCGTGTGAACTGGTTGGGAATTATTACGTGTATCTCACGGCCAATGCGTGAGACTTGAGAACCCTGTGCTAACAATTAGGAACAGATGAAAAGGTCTATAAATTAGGTGTTATTATTGTAACTGTTGTTGTTATGCCATACTGCCACAGAAAATAGATGCAATTAAAGTTCAAGAAATCCTAAACTTTTTGCAGGATAACAAATATCCTGATAGCTGCTCAGGAAAGGAGCGCTATTACATAAAGAGAAGATGTGAAAATTTCACAATGAAAGGTAATGGTGTATTAAGTTAGTCTCAACATAAAAAGGTAATACAACTGTGACCTTTATTTACTAATATAACATTATTACATTAGATGGAGAGCTGCATTACATCTGCAGGAGAAAAAAGGACAAGAGTCAGCATCTGGCTAAAGTTGTCCTTTCACCCGAGGAGGCAAACAATGTTTTTATGGAATTCCACGCAGGCCCTCTTGGTGGACATTGTGGAGTTGAGAAAACCCACAATGCCATAATTCTCAGATTTTACTGGCCTGGCATGGAGCAGGACATCCGCAAGTGGGTAAGTTAATTCTTAAAAAAAAAAAAATTCTTACTACACTAACTATATTAAAATGATCATGGCCCACCTCTCTTCTTTCAGATAGCTCAGTGTCCTCAGTGTCAGGCTAGGAAAAAATCAATAAAGGAGAAGAAGGCTTACAATCCTATAGTTGTATGTATAAAAATGCAAATACTGTATAAATTCTAATTTGTAATAGCCTTAGTCCTGAATGTTTAAACCGTTGATTTTCATTTCAGGTCACAGAACCACTGGAATTGATTGGGATGGATTTAGTTGGCAAGTTAACTCCAACTGAAAATGGCCACCAATATGTGTGATGGTTGACTATTTTACGAAGTGGTCTGAAGCCTATCCACTTAAAACAAAAAAAGCAGAAGAGGTCATGGGGTGCATCCTAGATTTTTTTTACAAATTTGGAGCACCGCAGCGTCTTTTAACAGATCAGGGAAGAGAGTTTGTCAACAAGGTTGGTTCAACACAAATCAAGTCGAAATAAATGGATATGACCATAAGAAATATCGGATTTTATTTTTAAGGTAAATTTTAGCCTGTGTGAGAGACTGGGCATCACCAGGAGTCTGTGTTCTCCATATCATCCCCAGACAAATGGCCTTGTTGAGAAACTGAATGGCACAATTCAAAGGTAATTCACATCTGTACAGGCACATGTTCTGTAGTTTTTGAACATTTCATGATTTTCTTTTTGATTGTTAATGTCCAGAAGCCTGACAAAAATGGTTGGGGAAAATCCATCCACATGGCACCTGCATCTAAATGCAACAATGTTCGCATTAAGAACAAAAAAACAACTAACAACAAAGTTTTCCCCTTACTTTTTAATGTTTGGGAGAGAGGCACGGTATCCATGTCAGGTACCAAATGACTATGAGGTTAGTGATTTGCGTAATACTTTTTTCTAATGACATTTGATGTTGATAGATGTGAATAATTATTGTGAATGTCTTACTTAGATCTGTCATGGAAAGGTGGAAGCCATGGTTGCAAGTGAGCAGCTCTATGAGGGGTTGAGTGATAGGAGGGAGACAATGGAAGTTGTAAAACAGAACATTGCAAAGAGCCAGGAGAAAGTACGGAAGCGAAAGATGGAAAAGGGGTAGGAGGACAACTTCATGGCTGGGGATAAAGTGTTGGTTAGGAATGTGAGACAGGAGAACAGAAAGGCTGGAAAAATGGACCCAGACATGCTTGGTCCATTTACTATTGTTAATATAGAAGACAAAAATGTTGATGTGGTTTCAACCAAAGGAAAAAAAAAATTGAAATTCAACGTAGATCACTTGATAAAGTATGTGGAGCCCGAGCCTCACATTCCCAAAAAATGGATCCCATCAACCCCTCTCAGTCCTCCTGCTACTCCAGGCAATCCTCCTCACCCTGCAACACCTCCACCACCAGCCAATCCTCCTCACCCTGCAACACCTCCACCACCAGCCAATCCTCCTCACCCTGCAACACCTCCACCACCAGCCAATCCTCCTCATCCTGCAACACCTCCACCACCAGCCAATCCTCCTCACCCTGCAACAACTCCACCACCAGCCAATCCTCCTCATCCTGCAACAATGGCACAAACACTAATGAACCCAGGCCCACCAACTCACTCTTGCTCTCCAGACACCTTCCCTGTGTCAACATATTCTGAAGAACAAGGTAAAACAAATTAAGTGGTTTGGTTATATTTCACTTTGCCATGGCTCAGAATTTTAATTTTAATTTATTGTGCTTATTTTAGTGATACATGATATATGGGAGGGCAAGAAACAGAAATTGCTGTGGAGCAAAATGGGCCCCTACAAATTGTACACTAAGAACCTGATGGGTCTGGCACCAGGCAAATGGTTAGAAAGTGAGGTAGGTCTGCATTCTCTAATTGTGTGGTTACCTTTTTGTTTTGGTTCCTTGTTTTACCAATCCAATAGCCCTTATTTTGATTCTTTTTGTAAATAGGTTGTGAATGGTTTTCTACATAATCTTCAAAACCGATTAAATGTGTCAGGAATGAAACGGGCATATTTAATCGATTCATACCAGATGACTGCAATCTGGAAAGGAAACCAAAAGGGCTTGAAAAAGGTTTTTGCATTTAAACACAAACTTCAAAGTGTTTTAGTATATTGACAGTTTTTTTAAAACTGCTATTGTATTGTTTGTAGCTTGATCCATCCAGTTATGATGTACTTTTCGGGGCTGTTTGTGTCAACGACAACCATTGGACTTTTATAGTAAGTAACTGTCTAAACTGACACAGAAGATGCAAGAATAGATGGTAATGCAGACTTAATATTAATTATGAGTTAATGCTTGTTTTAGGCAATGTTCCCAAAATTGTCAAAATCCATATATATTGACCCTTTTGGTGCTAGTGAATCCGCAATAAACAAATGCAAGGATGCTACAAGGCAAGTATTGTATGCAAACTTTCTTAAAACGTTAAAGTATCTGTTGTATATTATGTATTGCGGCTTAATGAGTGCACTTACACACTTCTATTTAATAGATCTTTCCTTAGGATGAAAGGTCTGAACATATCCAGGTGGGGATGCCACTCAGTTGTGCATCCTACCCAACAGGATTCCACATCATGTGGTGCATTTGTTTGCAAAGTAAGCTTTATGTACTTCTATGAATTTGTATAGTCTTTGATAAAACATAACTCATGTATGGCATAACTGCTCACATCAGCTAGCAGAGATGCTTCTTATGGAGGAAGAAATGACATTTTCAAATGAGGAAGGTGTTATTTTACTACGCCTGGAAATCACAAAAAGGCTTTTAAGAGAAACTGGTGAGAAAGAATCCTTTACATTTTTTATATAGCCTTGACTACCTTTATTTAGCTGTAAAGTTTTCTGGGCATGACATGACTCCCTCTACATATTATAGATGACCTTTCACAGCTCTGCCGTTCATGTGGAGAGCAGCATAGGCATGAAGGCCAAACCGTGCAATGGGTAAGAACAATTTATAAATATACATTGCAAAACACACACTTAACATGTAACTTATTCTAATGTTTGTTCTTCCTTTTGTTAGATTGAATGTACAGAATGTGGAAGGTAACCTTCCACATTCTGTACATTCAATCTAACAAAAGGAAGAACAAACATTAGAATAAGTTACATGTTAAGTTGGGACTGTGTGGGTAAACCTTCCACAGTTGGCAAATACAGCTGCCCTGCATGCATGTAGTGAATTTGTCCTGCCTATTTTTTTTTTGTGTGTGTTATTGTTGCTTCAATATATGTTATGTATATTTTTGTTGAACATTTTCCAAAATAAATGCTGTGGGTAATTCACTGGATCCCACCTGATTTCATTACAATATACAATGATTTGCATAGCTGGCTTATGACTTTTCACTTTCCTCTTAACATTAATGGAGTGTCCTGTTCCTGTATGATTTAACTCATTCCTCAGCATAAATAAATAACTTGACCACAAAAATAACATGTTCCTTTACCACAGTGCATTGCTCAATTTAAATTAAGCCACAAACCAGGCATCATAAAAAATAATCTGTGAATACACAGGCACTGCAAAGACACAATGTAAATACTTTGTTTAATGTTGCTACTTACAATTGTCATTTAGATACGAATTCCATATAAACAAATTTACAAAATGATGTGGGCGTGGTCTGTGTCCCGAAATCAAAAACACAACTACAGCGTCTGAAACATACAGCGGGGAAGCGACAGAGAAAACAACAGAGCCCTGATATGATAGCTACAAACAGTAATTTACCTTCTTCTTCTTCTTCTTATGTCTTTTAATGGCGGTTGGTAAACAACTTTTAAGTGTGCATTACCGCCACCTTCTGATATGGAGTGTGGATCACAATAGCCTTTCCTCACTTCCCTTAAAATAAATATATAAATAACTACATACATCCATAATAAAACCAATAAATAACTCCATAAATATCTAATAACATTATTAACCTTTATACATTATCATTATTATTAAATACAATTTTCTAAGCTTACTAAACTCATATCCTTCTACTAAGCCCTGTTTTACTCAAAAATACAAATATCGCTCTATACCCTACATGTCCTGAATTCATTTGTAACAGTTCCTTCATTTCAAATCTAATTTTTTTCCTTTCTAAACCAGTTTTTCAGCCCCATCCTTTCCTCCTTATACTTATGACAATTTATAATAACATGTTCTACTGTTTCGTTAATATTACAGACCTCACACATCCCAGTTTCATGTTTCCCTATTAATTTAAGCGTACTATTCAAACCAGTATGCCCGAATCTCATTCTTGAAATAATGTCCTCTTCCCTTTTATTCCTATTATTTTCTCTCATACCTCCTACCCTCTTCTGAATACTATAATACATTCTTGCTTTTGTTTCTTTATTCCACTCCTCTTGCCACTTCTTTCTCATTCCTTCTTTGATTATGTTTTTTACTTCCGCCTTACTATAACTTATTACCATATCTATCTCTGTTTTTTTGGTTGCATTTTTGGCATATTTATCTGCTAATTCATTTCCTTCTACTCCTATATGGGCTGGAATCCAGATGAATTTAACTACTACTCCAACTCTATTAATTCTATACACAGCTTGGGCTATTTCCAACAAAATATCCTGTCTTGCTTCTGATTTCATGTTCTTAATACTGGTTAACGCGCTACTAGAATCTGACCCTATTAACACTTCCCTTGACCTACTATTTTCAACCCACTCAAGAGCTAAGAGAATGGCCAGCATTTCTCCTGTATACACTGACATTTTATCATTTACTCTCTTATTTATCATAACATTCACTTCTGGTATAATGAACGCAGCTCCTACTCTATTTTCTTCTGTTTTTGATGCATCTATATATATCTTAATAAACATAGAATAATTATCCTCTATATATCTACTAACCTGACTCCTATCAATACTATTCTCTTTTTTCCACTCTAAAAGGTGCAAATCCACCTCTAACTCCCCTAATAGCCAAGGTGGAACATTAGATAATGGCACAGTTGGACATATCGCTATATCTCCTATCCCTATCTCATCGACTGCTTCCCTTATTATGCAACCAAAACTCTTAATCTGCCGTCTTTCCCTTTCTTGACATGGTTGTAACACCTTCTGAGTCGGGTGACTTTCCCTATGCCCTTTTAAATTTGCCCAGTACGTTAATGCTATCTGACTTCTTCTAATCTCCAATGGCATCTCATTCATTTCTACTTGTAATGCCGCTACTGGGGTTGTTTTAAAAGCACCACAACAGAGTCTCAACGCCTGACTTTGAATAACATCCAACTTTTTAAGTAAAGTTCTTGAAGCAGACTGATAAACTGTACATCCATAATCTATAACTGCCCTAATTAATCCAGTATAAACTACTTTCAATGAGGTCCTACTTGCTCCCCACTCTCTACCTCTCAGACATCTCAGTAATTTACCAATAATATGGAAAGCTTTTAAATCTACTCATTGGAAAATTCGCTGTGACGAATCTGTAGCCGTCTAACATCTGCTGGAAATCCATGTAAAACTATCTGCGTGCACGCGCGTTCCCCAGTTAACATGATCCCCAGTTGATCCGTAACACCGGATTAACCATTAGGGCAACTGGGCACTTGGGACACTTAGACATCTAAGGGGCCCTGGGCACCAGGGGCGGAGTGGCAATCGGGAGAGTCGGGAGTTTCCCCGGTGGGCCGGTAGTGTTTCGAGGCCGCGAGGGGCGGTCTGATAAAATGTATTCATTGCATATTTTTTTACATTTTAGATAACGGAGTGTATATTTGCACTAAGAGCCTGTCTTTTTAGCAAAAGACGCCCGTCGCGAAATAGCTACAGTGGCGTATGTCTTAAGGCGTGAGGTGCTTGAAAGCAGCTTTTGACACGCTCGACCCGAGTTCGAATCCGCCTTTTGCCGAACTCTCTCTTCTCCCTTTTCCCAACACATATGAGATGTAAAATGTATAACCTAACATATAGGTCTCTAGCGTTATATTTTGCCAACAAACTAAAAACGAAACCATGATATGGCTTTGTGCATTTATAAAACAGCACAAGACTTTAAGAATAGGCATCCTGTTTGTGCTAGGTGATTTAAAGAAAAGTGCGCACTTTGCTCACGCGATCAGCATGGTGATCTGGTGTTTTCTCCTAAATAAAAGCTCAAGGGTTTATTTCTTGTAAGTGAAGAAATTAGGACGAAAGTATTTTTAATTTCCCTATATTATAGTGTAATGTAGGCTAAAATATACTTTTGAAATACTCATTTTCATTTATATAGTAGCCTACATGTATAGGCTATATGGATTTTACGTCAGGAATAATTATATAAATCATTTTTACATTATTATAATAATTGTTTGGTATCCTAAAACACCATTGATAAGGTAATGTAGACTGAGACTCTCATAACTAAAAAGATGTGCAATGCCTTTTCTTTGTTCAACGAGCAGTTCATGGGTTGAAGCTCTTAATTTTGATCTCTCAAAGAGCATGAGATTGATGCATTTAACCTTAAAATGTACAATATTTTCTTGCGGGGGAGCATGCCCCCGAACCCCCCTAGAGGCACAGAGGTCCACCCAACATAGTTTTATAAATTCCTTTTGTAAAAAAAATTGTAACATTTTTTTTTAAGTCAAGAAAACTGTAAATTCCATATTAAAATGTCCTTGGACAAAATATACGGGGGGGCCTACAAGACATTGTGCCCAGGGGCCTCTGAACTCTTAATCCGGCCCTATAATGCATATTACATATCACACCTCTTCATTACATATTCAATATCATATGAACAATTCTAATATATCTGCGCGTGCGGTCTGTGTTTGTGTTTGGAGCTCCGTCGAATTGATTCATTAATCCTTGATTTTCTTCTTTACCACTCAATTATAAACAGGCACTTTCTATTTTTATATCGTGTGAACTTATCCTCGATAATATTCCTTGTAAAAAACAATCGGATTGCTTTGATATCGCTACTTAGATCCAACTTTCCGAATCTCGGCTACTAGCCTTTAGCCCGCTAGCATTTCACGCGTGGCCTCGCGCCTATCGAGCGTCGTCTCATCTTTTACACCCGTTTCTCTGAAAGCTTCTCTGAAAGTACAGACACACGTTGATTGTGCTTAGAGCCCGCATCAACGGGGCATAACACATGCGCGTGCGGTCTGTGTTTGTGTTTGGAGCTCCGTCGAATTGATTCATTAATTCAATTCAATTCAATTCAAGTTTATTTGTATAGCGCTTTTCACAATACACATTGTCTCAAAGCAGCTTTACAGAAAGTGCATTTCAGAAATGTACAAAGAAAAATACAGTTAGTTAATCATGTATAAATTTAGGCATAACATATCGCCGGTGTTTAGTCGTCTCTTCACAGGCGTCGAGTCGTCTCTCCACAGGCGTTTAGTCGTCTCTCCACCAGCGTTTAGTCGTCTCTCCACAGGTGTTGGGGCATCTGAAGTCTTCGTGAGAGGCTGGATACAAACTGGAGCTGACGAACGCTATTTACCTCGGGACTAGCGTCCCGAGATAACAGCAGAAAGACAGATGGGAAATAATTAGCATAGCTGATGTTCATAATATTAATGCATTCGAACTGATTCAGAAGTAGTATAAAAGGTAAGCATTAAGTGAATGCTTGGTTAAAGAGATGCGTCTTTAATCTAGTTTTAAACTGGGACAGCGAGTCTGAGTCTCAAACAATATCAGGAAGGCTATTCCAGAGTTTAGGAGATAAATGTGAGAACGCCCTCCCTCCTTTAGTAGACTTAGATATCCTAGGAACGACCAGAAGCCTCGAAGTTTGTGATCTTAAAGAGCGCGATGGATTGTAGGGCGATAGAAGGTCTGTTAAATACACAGGAGCTAAACCATTTAGAGCTTTATAAGTCAATAGTAATACT
This sequence comes from Chrosomus eos, assembly GCA_036326025.1. Taxonomy (NCBI): domain Eukaryota; kingdom Metazoa; phylum Chordata; class Actinopteri; order Cypriniformes; family Leuciscidae; genus Chrosomus; species Chrosomus eos. Next base: position 45,260,097 of record CM070818.1, on the reverse strand, counting down.
TTGTAATTGATACGGAACTTAATAGGTAACCAGTGTAGAGATGATAAAATTGGTGTTATATGATCATATTTTCTTGATCTAGTAAGAACTCTAGCGGCTGCATTTTGCACTAACTGAAGCTTGTTTATTGAGGATGCAGGACAACCAGCTAATAAAGCATTACAGTAATCTAGTCTCGAGGTCATGAATGCATGAACTAACTTTTCTGCATCTGAAACAGATAGCATGTTACGTAGCTTAGCAATGTTTCTAAGGTGGAAAAAGGCTGTTCTTGTAACATATGATATATGATTTTCGAAAGTCAAGTTGCGGTCTAGTATAACACCCAGGTCTTTTACTGTAGTGGATAAAGTAACAGGACATCCTTCTAAATTAAAGTTGTATTGTAAGGGATTTTGTGGGTAGTTTTTTGGACCAATAAGTAATACCTCCGTTTTATCTGAATTTAATAGCAGGAAATTACACGTCATCCAGCATTTTATATCTTTTAGACACTCTGTCAAGTTAGATAAGTTAGTGTTTTCATCTGGTCGTGATGAGATATATAATTGAGTGTCATCAGCATAACAGTGAAAATTAATTCCATGTTTTCTTATAATATTACCAAGTGGCAGCATATATATTGAGAATAGCAGAGGGCCTATGACAGATCCTTGCGGCACTCCATAGTCTACTGATGTTATCTTTGATTTTTCCCCATTTAAACAGACGAAATGGTAACAGTCTGATAAGTACGATCTAAACCAGCTTAATGCCTGTCCCTGAACACCAGTGTAGTTTTGTAGTCGATCTAAGAGTATTTTATGATCTATAGTGTCGAACGCAGCACTAAGATCAAGTAGAACTAGTATTGAGATACAGCCTTGGTCAGAGGCTAAGAGTAAAAGAGTAAGACCTTCTTCTCTCCATCGGTGTCCTGTGCAAACGGCATCATCTTATCCACTGGATCCACTGGGATCGATTGCTCCTGTCTGCCTCGCTGCCTGCTGTTGTGTGTGAGTGTGTTTGCTCCGAGGCTGTTAGCTCCGTCTAAGCCTCGCATTTCTTTCTGTTTTGAACCATCGTTTACTATCATTTCTAGTTGTTTATACTACTAATTACAGCTTACCTAACATCGCTAGCTTCCGTTATTGTTAGCACAACACGCTAGTATCTCGCTAGCCTGTTAAGGCGCCCCCCGTGCGCTCAGTTATTTATTTATTTTTCTCGTGCGCGCCCGCACATCTGAGTTCATAAAAAGCCCAGGTGAGTAAGAATCAGTCAACAAACACGGTGAGTAATGTCTTGTCCTGTTATTGTCACTTGCACATCATGCCATATGTTTACCATAGCCTTCCCCGTCGGCATAGGGTTTATATGTGATAAATGCAAGGAGACAGTCAGGCTGACGGAGAAGATTTCAGAATTAGAGACACGCATCCAAACTTTAATTGAGGATAGTAAGTGTGCTCGAGCTTTAGATACTACTTTGGATGCGCCTAGCATAGTGAACCATTTACATGATTCGGTTCCGGCTGAGTTATTGCCTGTGCAGCCAGGCAGATGGGTGTCGGTGAGAAATCGCTCTAGTCGCGGATCAAAAAACCACTCTTCTGTTCCGGTTACCATAACAAATCGATTTGCCCCTCTCAGTGAAACACCCACTGAGAATGCTGTTGATTGTGCCCTGGTAATTGGCGATTCTATTACACGGAACGTGAAAATAGAGACACCAGCCACCATAGTCACATGTTTGCCGGGAGCCAGAGCGCCTGACATCAAATCAAATTTAAAAGTGCTGGCTAATGCTAATCGTAAATTCTCTAAGATTGTTATTCACGTCGGCACTAATGATGTTCGACTTCGCCAGTCGGAGATCACCAAAATTAATATTAAAGAGGTGTTTGAACTCGCAAGTACGATGTCAGGCACTGTAATCTGCTCTGGCCCCCTTCCTGTTCGAAGGAGTGATGAGATAGTTAGTAGATTGTGTTCACTCAATGGCTGGTTGTCTAATTGGTGTCCGCAACATAATATAGAATTCATAGACAATTGGAAAAGTTTTTGGGGCAAGCCTGACCTGTTGAAAAGAGATGGTATTCATCCCACCTGGGATGGTGCTGCTCTTCTCTCTAGTAATTTGGCTCATAGTCTTAGAGATAAAACATGACAATCTGGGGCTCAGGTCAGGAAGCAGACAAACTGGCTAAACCGACCGTCTGCTAGCGGCCTCACGTCACCAAGGTCAGATAAATCTCATCACATAGAGACTCTTTCACCTAGATATCATCATATAGAGACTGTGTCTGTTCCCCGAATTTGGAAATCCAAAAAACTGCCAAACCTTTCTAAGGTTAAAAATCTAATTGATGTTCAACAAATAAAAAACAGATATAATACAGATGAGCAAACGATAAAGCTTGGGTTGCTGAATATTCGATCCCTTAATTCAAAATCGCTCATAGTTAATGATAAGATTAAAGACTATAACCTAGATGTGCTGTGTTTGACAGAAACCTGGCTAAAACCAAACGATTACATTACTTTAAATGAGTCCACTCCGCAAGATTATTGTTATAAACATGAGCCTCGTCCGAAAGGCAAAGGGGGAGGTGTTGCTGTAATTTATAGTAATATTCTGAAAACCACTAAGAAATCTAGTTTTAAATATACTTCTTTTGAAGTGTTGGTGCTTAATGTAAAAATTTATAGTGTAAACAATAAATCACGTTTGAGAATTCTGCTGGCTACTGTATACAGGCCACCAGGGCACCATAAAGATTTTATCAAAGAATTTGCTGACTTTCTATCAGAATTAGTATTGGCTGCAGATAAAGTCCTAATTGTTGGTGATTTTAATATACATGTAGATAATGAAAAAGATGCATTGGGATTGGCATTTAAAGACATTATAAACTCAATTGGAGTGAGACAGCACGTGTCAGGACCTACTCATTGTCGTAATCATACTCTTGATCTAATATTATCACATGGAATAGATGTTGATGGCGTTGAAATTCTACAGCAGAGCGACGACATCTCCGATCACTATCTAGTCTCGTGTAAATTACATTTAGCCAAGGCTGCAAAGCCGACTCCATGTTATAAATATGTTAGACCTATCACTTCTGCCACTAAAGATTGCTTTATCAATAATCTTCCAAATCAGTTTCATAATCTCAGCATCCCAGATAGCTTAGAAGAACTTGATATTGCAACAGAAACTTTTAACTCTCTCTTTTCCAGCACTTTAGACACAGTTGCTCCGCTGCGCTTAAAGAAAATCAAAGAAAATAGTCCAACGCCGTGGTACAATGAGCACACCCGGGCCCTTAAGAGAGCAGCCAGAAAAATGGAGCGAAACTGGAAGAAAACAAAACTAGAGGTATTTCGGATTTCATGGAAGGAGAGCTCGATTGCTTACAGAGAGGCCTTAAAAGATGCTAGAACTGATTATTTTTCAACCCTATTAGAAGAAAATAAACATAATCCTAGGTATTTATTTGAACAAGTGACTAAACTAACGAAAAAGAAAGCTTCAAGCCCAGAAGTTTATAAGAAACACAGCAGTAATGACTTTATGAACTTCTTCACTTATAAGATTGATAATATCAGGGACAAAATTATAACTATGCAACCGTCTACTACAGTATCGCATCAGGGAGTATATTGTAGTCTCCGTGAGGAGCTTTTTGATTCATTTGTTGCTATAGGAGAGGAAGAATTTTGCAAAATTGTTAATTCATCTAAATCGACAACTTGTATGCTAGACCCTATACCGACTAAGCTACTGAAAGAGATGCTTCCAGAGGTCATAGATCCTCTTCTAGATATCATTAATTCATCTTTGTCATTAGGATACGTACCAAAAACCTTTAAGTTGGCTATGATTAAACCGCTTGTTAAAAAACCGCAACTTGATCCTACAGAATTAGTCAATTACAGGCCGATCTCGAATCTGCCTTTTCTGTCAAAGATACTAGAAAAAGCAGTATCCTCACAACTGTGTTCCTTTTTAGAAAGAAATAATATCTGCGAGGATTTTCAGTCCGGATTTAGACCGTACCATAGTACTGAGACTGCTCTCATTAAAGTCACAAATGATTTGCTCCTATCATCCGATCGTGGTTGTATCTCTCTATTAGTGTTACTTGATCTTAGTGCGGCATTTGATACTATCGACCACAACATTCTTTTAAATAGACTAGAAAACTATGTTGGCATTAGCGGAATTGCACTAGCATGGTTTAAATCATACTTATCTGACCGATATCAGTTTGTAGCAGTAAATGAAGAGATGTCTTATCGATCACAAGTTCAGTATGGCGTACCACAAGGCTCAGTACTAGGACCGCTGCTGTTCACTCTGTACATGCTACCATTAGGAGATATAATTAGGAAATATGGAATTAGCTTTCACTGTTATGCTGATGATACTCAGCTGTATATTTCTTCAAAACCTAACGAAACTTACCAATTCACAAAATTAACGGAATGCATAGCTGATATAAAAAATTGGATGACCAGTAATTTCCTATTACTAAATTCTGAAAAAACAGAGATTCTAATCATTGGACAAAAAACTTCCTCACCTAATAACCTAGAATACTGTCTAACACTTGATGGCTGCTCTGTTAAGTCTTCGACGTTAGTTAGGAACCTGGGTGTGCTCTTTGATACCAATCTTTCATTTGAAAGTCACGTGTCTAGTATTTGTAAAACCGCATTTTTCCATCTTAAAAATATATCTAAATTACGTCATATGCTCTCACTGACAAATGCGGAACAATTAGTTCATGCGTTCATGACCTCAAGGCTAGATTATTGTAATGCTCTACTGGGTGGTTGCCCTGCACGCTTATTAAACAAACTACAGCTAGTTCAAAACGCAGCCGCTAGAGTTCTTACCAGAACCAGGAAGTATGACCATATTAGCCCGGTTCTGTCAACACTGCATTGGCTGCCTATTAAACATCGTATAAATTTTAAAATATTGCTGATTACTTACAAAGCACTAAATGGTTTAGCTCCCCAGTACTTGAGCGAGCTCTTAACGCATTATAGTCCTTCACGTCTATTGCGATCTCAAAATTCTGGCCAGTTGATAATACCTAAAATATCAAAATCGACTGCTGGCGGTAGATCCTTTTCCTATTTAGCACCAAAACTTTGGAACAATCTTCCTAACACGGTCCGGGAAGCAGATACAGTCTGTCAGTTTAAATCTAGACTAAAAACACATCTCTTTGGCTTAGCATACACATAACACATTATAGATTTCTATAATTCAATGTTAGGCTGCATAGATTAGATCAGCCGGAACCGGGAACACTTCCCATAATTCCTGATGTACTTTGTACATCATAAGAAGGATGGCGTCTACGCTAATATTAGTCTCTCTGTTTATCCCGAGGTTTACCGCAGACCGCCGGATCCAGGGCATATCCAGATCTGATGAAGGACCATCACATGGACACGTCGACACGCATTATCAGGGCTGTGAAGGTCCATGGACACCTCACCACTCATCTCCTCACCGGCCGGATGACCCAACCCAACCAGATGAACTGGATAATATCGTGAAAGTTCTGATCCCATCTGACTCCTGGCATTATGCTGCCTAACTCATAATCATACACTGTTCATTCGTTGGCCAAAGGAGGACTGGCCCCCCGACTGAGCCTGGGTTCTCCCAAGGTTTTTTTTCTCCATTCTGTCACCTGATGGAGTTTTGGTTCCTTGCCACTGTTGCCTTCGCCTTTTGGCTTGCTTAGTTGGGGACATTTAATTTTCAATTGAACAATACTATTACAACATTGTTTTCCTGTTATCTCTGTAAAGCTGCTTTGAAACAATTTGTATTGTAAAAAGCGCTATATAAATAAAGGTGACTTGACTTGACTTAAATCATTTGTAATTTTAACTAGCGCAGTTTCTGTGCTATGATGCGGTCTGAATCCCGACTGAAATTTTTCGTAGATATCATTTTCTTGCAAGAAAGAGTATAATTGAGCGGACACAATTTTTTCTAGTATTTTAGACATAAATGGAAGATTTGAGATGGGTCTGTAATTTGCTAGGTTATTTGGATCTAATTGCGGTTTCTTAATGAGAGGTTTTATTACTGCCAGCTTGAATATTTTTGGAACGTGACCTAAAAATAAAGACGAGTTAATAATATTGAGAAGAGGCTCTTCCACTACAGGTAACACTTCTTTAAGTAGTTTAGTGGGTATTGGATCTAATAAACATGTTGTTGGTTTAGATGAAATGATAAGTTTATTTAGTTCTTCCTGTCCTATAGTTGTAAAGCGGTGTAGTTGTTCTAGAGGGGCCATAATTGAGGCCGAGTCATAAGACACCATAGAGGATTGTACATTTACAATTGTGTTTCGGATGCTTTCTATTTTCTCATTGAAGTAATTCATAAAATCATTACTACTATATTGTAACGGAATATTTTGCTCTGGAGATGTCTGATTATTTGTTAGTCTAGCCACGGTGTTAAATAAAAACCTTGGATTATTTTGGTTATTTTCAATTAGTTTGCGGATATGCTCAGCCCTGGCTGATTTTAGAGCCCTTTTATAACGTGACATACTGTCTTTCCACGCGATTCTGAAGACCTCTAAATTAGTTCGTTTCCATTTACGCTCTAAGTTACGAGTTTCTCTCTTGATAGCATGCGTAGCACTGTTGTACCATGGTGTTTTAGTTTTCTCTCTAACCTTTTTTAATCTAATTGGTGCAACAATATCTAGTGTACTAGAGAAAATGTTGCTCATACTGCTAGTCATTTCCTCTAGTTCATCTGTTTGTTTGGGTTTACTGAGCAGCTGAGATAGATCAGGTAAGCTATTTGAGAATCTATCTATAGTGGTTGGAAGGATTGTTCTGCCTGGTCTATAACGTGGTGCAACATGACAAATTTCAGCAGTGCGTATTATGCAAGTTACCATGTAATGATCAGTGAGATCGTCACTTTGCGGTATAATATCTATATCGGTTGGATCGGTTCCATATGAAATAATTAAATCTAGTGTATGATTTAGACGATGAGTGGGACCACTGACGTTTTGCTTCACCCCAAAAGAGTTTAATAGATCTGTAAACGCAGCCCCTAACGCATCATTTGTATTATCTACGTGTATGTTAAAGTCGCCAATAATTATTGCTTTATCGACATTGACCAATAGGTCTGAGAGAAAGTCTGCAAAATCTTTTAGGAAATCAGTATATGGCCCTGGAGGTCTATATACGGTAGCCAATGCTAGAGATAATAAGGATTTCTTTCTTACATCTAAGAGCGTAACATTTAGCACAAGTACTTCAAACGAATTAAACCTATGACAAGTTTTCTGAGTCACATTTAGAATATCTCTATAGATTGTTGCAACACCGCCGCCACGACCGATCAGACGGGGCTCATGCTTATAACAGTATCCTGGTGGAGTAGACTCATTTAGACCGAAATAATCATTTGGTTTAAGCCAGGTTTCAGTAAGGCACAGAACATCGAAATTATTATCTGTGACCATTTCATTTACAATAACCGCCTTAGGTGTGAGCGATCTAATGTTTAGAAGACCTAGCTTTAGAAATTGTTTTTGTTCACTGATATTTAGATTTTCTGGTTTAATTACAATAATATTCTTGCTAGATCTTACAGTAGATTTGTTGTTTGGCTTCACTAAGCGAGGAATAGACACAGTTTCTATATAATGTTCTACATTGGTACTTATATCAATTAAGTTGGGACAGCAAAGACTATGATTTGGACTTTGACTTACTAGTCAGATGGTGTGTAGCGTCTTGGAGATGTTGTCTGACAGAACAGCCGCTCTGACTCTGCTGGGGTGCAGACCATCAGGACGGTACAGCCCCAAAACAGATTCCAATTATTTACAAAGAGCAGTTTCTGTTCATTACACCATGACATTAACCATTCATTTAAAGCAAATAATCTACTGAACCTTTCTTGTCCAAGTCGGTACGTGGGAAGCGGTCCAGACACGACGATCGTTGCTCTAGGCGATGTGCTGCGTACCGTCTCGATCAGGCTCCTGTAGTCCTTCTTCAGAACCTCCGTCTGCCGCAGCCTGATGTCATTCGTCCCCGCGTGCAGCACGACAGCTCCGACGCGCTCGTCACCGTTCAGGATCTCGGGAACCTGCGCAGCGACATCAAGAACACGAGCACCAGGAAAGCAGTGAGTGCGCACCTTACCTTTACCCGAGGTAGCACGGACATGGCGGACCATGGAAGTGCCGATGATCACGGCGTCGTCGCGTTCCGACTCGCGAAGAGGGGAGAAGCGGTTCCGGGTGGAGATCTCGAAGACCGGGAGGGGGGGAGAGGTTCTTGCTCTGGTCCTGGCTCGTGTCGTGACCCAGGGTGCAGGAGTGATTGAAGGCAGAGATGATCGCGTCCTCCTGGGCAGAGAAACGCACGGAGTAGACGAAGTCGGAGTCAAAGTCACAAAGTTACTAACCACTGACTTGTGAGCATCGGCGCGTGATGTTTCAAGCGCTGATCGCCGATCTCGCAGCTCGGCTTGCTTCTCCAGCAGAACACGAATCTGCTTCTCCACCGACTCCAGCTCCAATCGTACCGAAATCAGCTCGAATGTGTCCTCACCTGCACTCAGAGGTAACGTTAGACACACATCCGATATGTTCGCCATTTTAACAGATGAACAGTAAATTAGTAGTAATAGTAAACAGTAAAGCAATCCGATTGTTTTTTTTTTTATAAGGAATAGTATCGAGGATAAGTTCACATGATATAAAAATAGAAAGTGCCTGTTTACAATTGAGTGGTAAAGAAGAAAATCAAGGATTAATGAATCAATTCGACGGAGCTCCAAACACAAACACAGACCGCACGTGCATGTGCTTTCATTAATCCTTGATTTTCTTCTTTACCACTCAATTGTAAACAGGCACTTTCTATTTTTATATCATGTGAACTTATCCTCGATACTATTCCTTATATAAAAAAAAACAATCGGATTGCTTTACTGTTTACTGTTAATACTAATTTACTGTTCATCTGTTATAATGGCGAACATATCGGATGTGTGTCTAACGTTACCTCTGAGTGCAGGTGAGGACACATTCGAGCTGATTTCGGTACGATTGGAGCTGGAGTCGGTGGAGAAGCAGATTCGTGTTCTGCTGGAGAAGCAAGCCGAGCTGCGAGATCGGCGATCAGCGCTTGAAACATCACGCGCCGATGCTCACAAGTCAGTGGTTAGTAACTTTGTGACTTTGACTCCGACTTCGTCTACTCCGTGCGTTTCTCTGCCCAGGAGGACGTGATCATCTCTGCCTTCAATCACTCCTGCACCCTGGGTCACGACACGAGCCAGGACCAGAGCAAGAACCTCTCCGCCCCTCCCGGTCTTCGAGATCTCCACCCGGAACCGCTTCTCCCCTCTTCGCGAGTCGGAACGCGACGACGCCGTGATCATCGGCACTTCCATGGTCCGCCATGTCCGTGCTACCTCGGGTAAAGGTAAGGTGCGCACTCACTGCTTTCCTGGTGCTCGTGTTCTTGATGTCGCTGCGCAGGTTCCCGAGATCCTGAACGGTGACGAGCGCGTCGGAGCTGTCGTGCTGCACGCGGGGACGAATGACATCAGGCTGCGGCAGACGGAGGTTCTGAAGAAGGACTACAGGAGCCTGATCGAGACGGTACGCAGCACATCGCCTAGAGCAACGATCGTCGTGTCTGGACCGCTTCCCACTTACCGACTTGGACAAGAAAGGTTCAGTAGATTATTTGCTTTAAATGAATGGTTAATGTCATGGTGTAATGAACAGAAACTGCTCTTTGTAAATAATTGGAATCTGTTTTGGGAGCGACCTAGGCTCTTCCGTCCTGATGGCCTGCACCCCAGCAGAGTCGGAGCGGCTGTTCTGTCGGACAACATCTCCAAAACGCTACACACCATCTGACTAGTAAGTCAAAGTCCAAATCACAGTCTTTGCTGTCCCAACTTAATTGATATAAGTACCAATGTAGAGCATTATATAGAAACTGTGTCTGTTCCTCGCTTAGTGAAGCCAAACAACAAATCTACTGTAAGATCTAGCAAGAATATTATCGTAATTAAACCAGAAAATCTAAATATCAGTGAACAAAAACTATTTCTAAAGCTAGGTCTTCTAAACATTAGATTGCTCACACCTAAAGCGGTTATTGTAAATGAAATGGTCACAGATAATAATTTCGATGTTCTGTGCCTTACTGAAACCTGGCTTAAACCAAATGATTATTTCGGTCTAAATGAGTCTACTCCACCAGGATACTGTTATAAGCATGAGCCCCGTCTGATCGGTCGTGGCGGCGGTGTTGCAACAATCTATAGAGATATTCTTAATGTTACTCAGAAAACTTGTCATAGGTTTAATTCGTTAAGTTAATTCATTAAGTACTTGTGCTAAATGTTACGCTCTTAGATGTAAGAAAGAAATCCTTATTATCTCTAGCCTTGGCTACCGTATATAGACCTCCAGGGCCATATGCTGATTTCCTAAAAGATTTTGCAGACTTTCTCTCAGACCTATTGGTCAATGTCCAGTGGAGCAACAGAAGAGTACAGTTCCACACCCTGCTTGCCTCATTCGACCTCAAACGAGTATCTACTGCAGCTACTCACAAATCAGGTAACCAATTAGACCTTATTTACACACGCCTCTGCTCCACTGACCATACACTAGTCACTCCACTGCACACCTCAGACCACTTCCTCCTCACTCTCAGCCTCAACCTACCTCAGAACACAACACACACTCCTCCACAGGTCACCTTTCGGCGAAACCTACGCTCTCTCTCACCCTCTCGCCTATCCTCTTTGGTCTCATCCACACTTCCTCCACCTGACAAGTTCTCAACACTTGATACTAACAGTGCAACTGACTCTCTTTTCTCCACTCTAACACACTGCTTGGACAACTTCTGCCCACTTTCTTCCAGGCCAGCCCGCACCACACCCTCTGCCCCCTGGTTATCCGATGTTCTCCGTGAACATCGTTCTAAACTCAGGGGTGCAGAGAGGAAGTGGCGCAAATCGAAAGATCCTACTGACCTTGGTCTTTATCAATCCCTCCTCTCCTCCTTCTCTGCTAATGTCTCTACTGCTAAAATGACTTACTACCACAACAAAATTAACAATTCTTCTGACTCTCGCATGCTTTTTAAAACCTTCTCCTCTCTTCTCAACCCTCCTCCTCCTCCTCCTTCATCAACCCTAACAGCTGACGACTTTGCCACATTCTTCATTCATAAAACATCTACCATCAGCGGCCAATTTAACAATCCACAAACTGACACACACATTTTACCAACTAACACACACATTCTACCCTCATTCTCTCTGCTTTCAGAGGCAGAAGTATCCAAACTACTCCTTTCCAATCGCCCTACTACCTGTCCGCTTGATCCTATTCCTACTAACCTACTTCAAGCCATTTCCTCCTCAGTCATACCCGCACTCACTCACATCATAAACACCTCTCTTCACACTGGTACCTTTCCCACAGCATTTAAGCAGGCTCGGGTAACCCCACTGCTTAAGAAACCTACTCTTAATCCAGCACATCTGGATAATTACAGACCAGTATCCCTTCTTCCATTCGTCGCGAAGACACTTGAACGAGTTGTTTTCAACCAGATCTCTTCCTTTCTCACACAGAACAACCTCCTGGACAACAATCAGTCTGGTTTCAAAAGTGGACACTCAACTGAGACTGCGCTGCTCTCAGTAATCGAAGCCCTGAAACTGGCAAGAGCAGCTTCCAAATCCTCAGTTCTAGTCCTGCTAGATCTGTCTGCTGCCTTTGACACAGTTAACCACCAGATCCTCCTGTCAATCCTAAAGATGAAGGGAATCTCGGGAACTGCACTCCAATGGTTCAAGTCTTACCTCTCAGGTAGGTCCTTCAGGGTATCGTGGAGGAGTGAGGTGTCGAAGTCACAACATCTACCTACTGGGGTGCCTCAGGGCTCAGTGCTTGGACCACTTCTCTTCTCCATCTACATGACATCACTAGGAACTGTGATTCAGAAACATGGCTTTTCCTATCACTGCTACGCGGATGATACACAACTCTACCTCTCATTCCAGCCTGATGATCCGACGGTAGCTGCTCGCATCTCAGCTTGCCTGACAGACATCTCTGACTGGATGAAAGACCACCATCTTCAACTTAACCTTGCGAAGACTGAGCTACTTGTTATCCCGGCCAAACCAACACTTTGTCACAACTTCACTATTCAACTAGGCCCGTCATCCATAACTCCATCACGGTCAGCCAGGAACCTTGGATTTGTTATTGATGATCAATTGAACTTCACAGACCACATTACTAAAACTGCCCGGTCCTGCAGATTTGCTTTGTACAACATTAGGAAGATCAGGCCCTTCCTATCAGAGCATGCTACACAACTCCTTGTTCAAGCGCTTGTTCTATCCAGACTGGACTATTGCAATGCTCTCCTGGCTGGTCTTCCAGCTTGCACGATCAAACCTCTGCAGCTAATCCAAAATGCTGCAGCTAGAGTGGTCTTTAACGAGCCGAAGAGAGCACACGTCACTCCTCTCCTCACAAAATTGCACTGGCTGCCAGTTGCAGCTCGCATCAAATTCAAGTCACTGACGCTTGCTTACAGAACAACCACTGGCTCTGCTCCCTTTTACCTAAACTCATTACTTCAGACTTATGTCCCATCCAGAAATTTACGCTCTACAAGTGAACGTCGTCTTGTGGTGCCACGTCAAAGAGGCACAAGATCTCTTTCTCAGACCTTTACCATGACTGTTCCCTGCTGGTGGAATGACCTACCTAACTCAACCAGATCTGCTGAGTCCGTAGCCATTTTCAAGAAACGGTTGAAGACGCATCTCTTTCGGCAGCACTTGTTCCAGTAATACTAACACTTTCTCTTCTCTTCCTTTCTGTTATATAAAAAAAAAAAAAAAAAAAAAAAAAATTTACGGATTCTACGTTGGATTAAACTGGAAAGGTTATAGCACTTACATTTTGTTGTCCTGCTGTTAGTTTAACTGCTTCTATGGTTCTCATTTGTAAGTCGCTTTGGATAAAAGCGTCTGCTAAATGAATAAATGTAAATGTAAAATGTAAATGTCGATAAAGCAATAATTGTTGGCGACTTTAACATACACGTAGATAATACAAATGATGCGTTAGGGGCTGCGTTTACAGATCTATTAAACTCTTTTGGGGTGAAGCAAAACGTCAGTGGTCCCACTCATCGTCTAAATCATACACTAGATTTAATTATATCATATGGAACCGATCCAACCGATATAGATATTATACCGCAAAGTGACGATCTCACTGATCATTACATGGTAACTTGCATAATACGCACTGCTGAAATTTGTCATGTTGCACCACGTTATAGACCAGGCAGAACAATCCTTCCAACCACTATAGATAGATTCTCAAATAGCTTACCTGATCTATCTCAGCTGCTCGGTAAACCCAAACAAACAGATGAACTAGAGGAAATGACTAGCAGTATGAGCAACATTTTCTCTAGTACACTAGATATTGTTGCACCAATTAGATTAAAAAAGGTTAGAGAGAAAACTAAAACACCATGGTACAACAGTGCTACGCATGCTATCAATAGAGAAACTCGTAACTTAGAGCGTAAATGGAAACGAACTAATTTAGAGGTCTTCAGAATCGCGTGGAAAGACAGTATGTCACGTTATAAAAGGGCTCTAAAATCAGCCAGGGCTGAGCATATTCGCAAACTAATTGAAAATAACCAAAATAATCCAAGGTTTTTATTTAACACCGTGGCTAGACTAACAAATAATCAGACATCTCCAGAGCAAAATATTCCGTTACAATATAGTAGTAATGATTTTATGAATTACTTCAATGATAAAATAGAAAGCATCCGAAACACTATTGTAAATGTACAATCCTCTATGGTGTCTTATGACTCGGCCTCAATAATGGCCCCTCTAGAACAACTAAACCGCTTTACAACTATAGGACAGGAAGAACTAAATAAACTTATCATTGCATCTAAACCAACAACATGTTTATTAGATCCAATACCCACTAAACTACTTAAAGAAGTGTTACCTGTAGTGGAAGAGCCTCTTCTCAATATTATTAACTCGTCTTTATTTTTAGGTCACGTTCCAAAAATATTCAAGCTGGCAGTAATAAAACCTCTCATTAAGAAACCGCAATTAGATCCAAATAACCTAGCAAATTACAGACCCATCTCAAATCTTCCATTTATGTCTAAAATACTAGAAAAAATTGTGTCCGCTCAATTGTGCTCTTTCTTGCAAGAAAATGATATCTATGAAAAATTTCAGTCGGGATTCAGACCGCATCATAGCACAGAAACTGCGCTAGTTAAAATTACAAATGATTTACTCTTAGCCTCTGACCAAGGCTGTATCTCAATACTAGTTCTATTTGATCTTAGTGCTGCGTTCGACACTATAGATCATAAAATACTCTTAGATCGACTACAAAACTACACTGGTGTTCAGGGACAGGCATTAAGCTGGTTTAGATCGTACTTATCAGGCCGTTACCATTTCGTCTGTTTAAATGGGGAAAAATCAAAGATAACATCAGTAGACTATGGAGTGCCCGCAAGGATCTGTCCTAGGCCCTCTGCTATTCTCAATATATATGCTGCCACTTGGTAATATTATAAGAAAACATGGAATTAATTTTCACTGTTATGCTGATGACACTCAATTATATATCTCATCACGACCAGATGAAAACACTAACTTATCTAACTTGACAGAGTGTCTAAAAGATATAAAATGCTGGATGACGTGTAATTTCCTGCTATTAAATTCAGATCGGAGGTATTACTTATTGGTCTAAAAAACTACCCACAAAATCCCTTACAATACAACTTTAATTTAGAAGGATGTCCTGTTACTTTATCCACTACAGTAAAAGACCTGGGTGTTATGCTAGACCGCAACTTGACTTTCGAAAATCATATTTCATATGTTACAAGAACAGCCTTTTTCCACCTTAGAAACATTGCTAAGCTACGTAACATGCTATCTGTTTCAGATGCAGAAAAGTTAGTTCATGCATTCATGACCTCGAGACTAGATTACTGTAATGCTTTATTAGCTGGTTGTCCTGCATCCTCAATAAACAAGCTACAGTTAGTCCAAAATGCAGCCGCTAGAGTTCTTACTAGATCAAGAAAATATGATCATATAACACCAATTTTATCATCTCTACACTGGTTACCTATTAAGTTCCGTATCAATTACAAAGTATTACTACTGACTTATAAAGCTCTAAATGGTTTAGCTCCTGTGTATTTAACAGACCTTCTATCGCCCTACAATCCATCGCGCTCTTTAAGATCACAAAATTCGAGGCTTCTGGTCATTCCTAGGATATCTAAGTCTACTAAAGGAGGGAGGGCGTTCTCACATTTATCTCCTAAACTCTGGAATAGCCTTCCTGATATTGTTCGAGACTCAGACTCGCTGTCCCAGTTAAAAACTAGATTAAAGACGCATCTCTTTAACCAAGCATTCACTTAATGCTTACCTTTTATACTACTTCTGAATCAGTTCGAATGCATTAATATTATGAACATCAGCTATGCTAATTATTTCCCATCTGTCTTTCTGCTGTTATATGTTAAATAGCGTTCGTCAGCTCCAGTTTGTATCCAGCCTCTCACAGAGACTTCAGATGCCCCAACACCTGTGATGAGACGACTAAACGCCTGTGGAGAGACGACTCGACGCCTGTGAAGAGACGACTAAACACCGGCGATATGTTATGCCTAAATTTATACATGATTAACTAACTGTATTTTTCTTTGTACATTTCTGAAATGCACTTTCTGTAAAGCTGCGTTGAGACAATGTGTATTGTGAAAAGCGCTATACAAATAAACTTGAATTGAATTGAATTGAACAATTTATACAATCCCAGTTCTTGAACAATGGTTAACTCCTTTAATCCTCTCACAACTTTCTTATAAAAAGTTTTGTACTTCTTCTGTCTTCTCTTGGCTCGTTTTCTCAGCATCCTTCTGCTCTGGGTCTACAAGACAATCATCAAGGTAATACTACATGCATGCTTAATATTTGTTTCTTAATACTGGTTAAATTTTATTTATTTGCTTCTTGCTTCAATAAAGTAACTTTCTAAGTTTTGGCTTAGTGTTCTTTCAATAAAACATATTTTATCAAATCCTGTCTCTGTGTAATTCTTATAAACCCAATAAAACATTTTTATCAAATCATGTCTCTGTGTAATTCTTATTAACCCAATAAAACATTTTTATCAAATCATGTCTCTGTGTAATTCATATAAACAGCTTTACATATAAAAGGCTGTAACACACTACAAGACTATTCTTATAAAGTCTTCATAAACAGTTTATATATAAAAACTGTATCATAAAATAAAAGACTATTCTTATAAAGTCTTCATAAGCAGTTTATATATAAAAACTATCATAAAATAAAAGACTACTCTTATAAAGTCTTCATAAACAGTTTACATATAAAAACTGTATCATAAAATAAAAGACTACTCTTATAAAGTCTTCATAAACAGTTTACATATAAAAACGGTATTAAACATCAAATAAAAGACTATCCTTATAAAGTCTTCATATAAAAGCTGTAACAGTTTTTCACACACAAATTTAAATTGAAGTGTTTAATCCAGTTGTTTCTGCCTGTAACTGGTTTTGTAGAGTTTAAGAATGTTTTAGCAAGGGAGACTAAATAAACTTGCTGAGATCCAGCGCGTAAGAAACTCATGTTTTTAATTTATGTTGCTTTGGACTATTTTCGATTTGTAGCCTACCGTTCTGTTTAATTTAGCTGCAATTTCTTTGGCAAAACAAATTTAAAATGTACCAAGAATACGATTCTGTGTTTCTTTTTTGCATGGAAATAAAGTCTAAATGCAACCCTGTTTTACATTTTTTTTTTAAACTGTTCCACCACTTTATTTAAACCTTGAATTGTTCGATGGGGTTCCAAATTTAAGTATTTTTAGTGTTTTTTACATTATAATTTAGCAGACTAAAGACGAGCTTCTTCATTTTCATTTTCTGACGCAATCGGCTAACAATCTTCCTTCAACAGTTTTGTCATCTGTGTAGCGGCTCTACAGGAATGTAGCAATGTTGTAATGTGCCATATTTGACTTTAAATAATTAAACAGTTAACAAACTCGCAAATAAACAGTTACCTATTTAAGCATCAAGAACGGTTAAAGATTAATGAAGTCGGCCAACATAATGTTATATTCACAAGCCCGTAGGGAGGGGGGGGGGGGGGGGGTCGGGTGGTTCGAACGAACCAACCCCCCCCCCCCCCCCTCCTCACTGCCAAAGGTCCAGAATTTAAGTCGTTTTTTTTTTTTTCATGTGATTATTGTCATCATTGTTTTAATCAATGCTTGTGACAAATATTCTGGGTTGCTGTTTCAAATTATTATGATTATTGTAGCTGGACGTGTGTGTGTGCCGCGCGTGCAGTTCAGAGAGAGTTCTCGCAATACACTTTTCAAAGCAACGGTGAAGAAGCATCGCCTCTGAATGATAGGGCTTGGGATCCATTCCAAAAAGAATCGATTCCGAGAATTTGGGAATTGAGAGTAGATTCCAAAGGTTCAAAATGCAAAGGTTGGAATCGATTCCATTAAGGGGAATGATCTTACTCGTTGTAGTTTAGGACAAGTAATAAATCTGATTTATGAGATCAATCGACAAAAACAATCAAATTAATTTTTAAGTCATTAAATTCAAGTTCACGTAAACTTTTCCCTCCGCTGCGGCTGTCTGTCATTCTCTATTCAGCATCAAACAGCGCGTCGCGTTCGGGTACGACAGTCAACATGATGAAACTCTCTCCAAGATGATTCAATGTTAATATTATTATACGTGATCTGTAGATAAAGTTCTATGGTTTCGCATAAAATTACTATATTGCTGGACTGTATTGCTGTATCTTAACCATGTTCCTTTCATACTGGGTGTCTGTTCACAACACAGGAGAGCACTGTAATATCTCTTTTCTTATTAGGCTGCTGCCACCACCTTTAATTATTTTAGCCAGTATGGTCTGGCACCAGAAGACAACACACCACCACAACTTCAATCAAAATATACAGTTTTATTGACAGAGGGGACTGCAGGGACAGGCTAAACACAACCTGGGAAAGCCGTAGAAATACACAGAGCACTACGTGAATACACTCACTTCATTAGTGTCAAACCCCAAAATCAATTACAGTGGCACTTCAAACTCATTTAAAACCTCAACTTCATGCAGGTGTAAAATATGGTACCCATGACTGTTCACTAAACCTTCTCAGTTTCAGTCCCACCCACCTTTACTATCACCCTCTATTATTATGAAGTACAACTTTATTTAATACATTAGTCTAGTTTAAAACAGAAACAATCTTAAAAACACTTAACTCGCCCACCGCGACGTTACCCCTCCCCACTGCGCATTGGGGGGAGACTTGGGGTGTTTGAAGAGATTCCACACCGTAGAAGGGAAATGTGAGCGATATCGTCACGATGTGCAGTCACTTTGGTATCAGACAGTCTCCGTCAAACAAGGGGAAATCCCACCGTAGGTCCGTATCAAAAAGGGCAAAGTCCAGCCGGCTCGTGCAACTCAATAGCATCAGCATTCAGCACATTAGCGACGGTACTCCTAACTTCCCATCTATACTCTCTCCCCGCACCCGCTATCTATCTATCTTCATCGCCGGCGGTCCTATCCAACCGCGAACGACACCCCCCTCCCAAAATAAAGGTGAGTACCGCCGTCTTTTTGTCCACCATGCAAACCGAACCGAGCCTCCGTCCATCGTCTTTTGCGCCCCATTTAAACCTCTTCCACACCCAGCCTCTCAATACACAACTCCCGCCCCGGTGTTTCTCATTTCTCAATCAGTCTCATTAATTAGTTGCCAAGACAATATCCCAGAACGCCACACACATTACACTATCCCCTCCCCAATGGAACAGACTCGTCCCAGAGTCATACAGAATCCATCTCATAGTCCCGCGTCCACCCAGGTTGACGTCGCTCTCGTACTGGGCGTTGTAACTTTGGCTGATGTATCACCACCGTAGAGCCATCCTGCCGTCCGTCCGGGTCCCTTTGTTGTATATCCGGCTCCTTGACAGGCTGTTGTACTGGACCAGCAACCCGTGATTCTGACCCTTCCGTGTTACGAGTGAGCACAGGTGCCCTTTGATGAACCCAGCTGGCACCCAAAGGAACATCTAACTGGCCGGCCACCCTCCGACTTGGGCACTGGGACTCAGTTTCTGAGAGAGAAGAAAGAACATATGGTTTAAGTCTGTTAAAATGCACCACTATCTCCGGCCCCCCCTCTCCTAACACCACTCGATACAATACATCAGAGATGCGTTCCACAACTTTATAAGGGCCCCGGTATCGCCTTTGTAGTTTTGGGCAAACGCCTTTTTTCTTTGCCTTATTCCGTACCCACACCAATTCCCCCATAGAATAGAACTGCAAATTAGCCCGAAGGTCAAATGACTCCTTCTGCTGCCCAGAGGCTTTTGCCTGATGTCTCTTTACTGCCTCTACCACTGTGGATAATGTGTCCGCCAACCCAGTCACATACTCACTGGCGGACACAAACTTCTCATGATGGCCTACATTTAGCATCACGTTCAGAGGAAGAACAATTTCCTGTCCAAACAAAATCTTGTAAGGTGTAAACCCTGTACTGGCATGGACACTACTTTGATAAGCCATCAACACGTATGGCAACAGACAGTCCCAGTTGGATTGATTCTCATCAACAAACAAACTCAACATCGACAGTAGAGTACGATTAAATCGCTCCACCAAACCATTAGATTGTGGATGATATGGGGAGCTACGCGTCTTACTCATATCCAACAGTCGGCACAATTCTCCAAAAAGGGCAGACTCAAAATTTCGCCCCTGATCAGAATGAATACTGTGGGGAGTGCCAAAGCGACATATCCACTCCTCAACCAGGACACAAGCAACTGATTGTGCCTCCTGGTTGAGAAGGGGAAATGCCTCAGTCCATTTAGAAAAGTAATCACTCACGACAAGGATATACCTATGCTTTCTAGGCGTCTCAGGTAGAGGCCCCAAAATGTCCAAAGCAATACGTTCGTGAGGACGAGATGTAACTGAAGAATTCATTGGAGCACAGGGGGCCTTCCCATGTGTTTTTCGAGAAGCACAGTCTACACATTGTCCACACCACTGTCTTACATCTGCAAACCATCCTGGCCAATAGAAACGATCTCTTACTTTCTCTTGCAATTTTTGAATACCCAAATGGCCTCCTGTTACCGAACTGTGCAATTGATTTAACACAGATGTTACCAGCACCCTAGGGAGGACCACCTGTACTTTTGAAGCTGCATCTGAGAAAGGAGGGGGTACTCGTACCAACCGCTGGTCTTGCAACTGCAGTTGGCCCCAAACAGAACTATACTTCTTCAGGGCAGCATTCTGCTGTATTTCAGCAGCATTATCATCTGGGTCCTGCCTAAGCTGAATCAGGAGGGCCAATTCTGGATCATCTCGCTGGGCCTGTGCCAAATCATCACCCACCCCAACATTCGTTTTCTTCTGTACCACCTGGGGACCTTCTTTAACAGCACACACTGATATAGCTGGTCTCTGAATAGGGCTGATTGGGCCTTCTTGCTCCTTGGCTTTCACGTAAGCCGGTAACCGCGACAAGGCATCTGCATTGCCATGCTGTTTCCCAGGGCGATGTACAATTTTGTAGTGAAAACTTGCCAATTGCTCCACCCATCGAGCTAGCTGCCCCTCTAAGCCCTGAAAGTTATGCAACCATCTCAATGAGTTATGGTCTGTGCGCAACACAAACTCCTTACCTAGCAAAAAATACTTTGTGAAAGTCACCATCGCTAACAACTCTTTCTTTGTAGTTGCATACTTGCGTTCCTCTTTAGTAAGGGCCCGACTGGCATAAGCCATTACTCGCTCCAACCCACCCTCCTCTTGCGAAAGCACAGCTCCTACCCCCACATCACTAGCATCAGTGTCCAATATAAAGGTTTTATTGGGGTCAGGATAAGCGAGCACAGGAGAAGTAATTAACCTAGCCTTCAACTGGTTGAAGGCTACCTGACACTCCTCACCCCACCTAAATCTTCTCCCCTTCTCAGTCAGCTGATGTAAGGGACGTGCTATGTCTGCAAACCCCCTTACAAACCGTCTATAGTAGGAGGCCAAACCTAAAAAGCTCCTCACTTCAGTCTGAGTCTCAGGGATGGGCCATTCCCTCACTGCTTCCACCTTTACAGGGTCGGCCATAATTCCGTCCGCAGAAATTATATGCCCCAAATACTTGACACGAGAGGAAAACAAATTACACTTAGAAGGTTTTACCTTCAGATTTGCAGCCTTCAACTTAGCCAATACTTCCCCCAATCTCGATAAATGCTCCTGAAATGAACGACCAAACACTATAAT
The DNA here is from genome assembly GCA_036326025.1 of Chrosomus eos. NCBI lineage: Eukaryota > Metazoa > Chordata > Actinopteri > Cypriniformes > Leuciscidae > Chrosomus > Chrosomus eos. The sequence goes on along the minus strand of CM070818.1, from coordinate 45,238,568 downwards.
GTCGTCCAAATAAACTAAACACGTAGTCCATTGCAAGTCAGCTAAAACCAAATCCATTAAACGCTGAAATGTACTAGGTGAATTGCAAAGGCCAAAACTTAAGACGTTAAATTCAAAAAACACATGTCTTGTGGAAAAAGCGGTCTTGCACTTATCTTCAGCATCTACCTCTACCTGCCAGTAACCACTGGCAAGATCCAGAGTGGAAAATAGCTTTGCATTAGTCAAACTATCAAGAGCATCATCTATTCGGGGAAGGGGATAGGCATCTTTAGCTGTAACATCATTCAGCTTCCGGTAGTCTACGCAAAAGCGCAAACTACCGTCCTTCTTTCTTACTGGGACAACCGGAGCCGCCCATGGACTACACGAGGGCTGTATAATCCCATTTTCTTGCATTTGCTTAATGTGATCATGTACCTCTTGTTGCAAGTGCAACGGAACTCGACGTGGGGGTATCTTAATTGGCTTTGCATCCCCTGTATTAATCTGATGCAAGGTCAGGTGGGTTCGCCCTAAATCATGATCCCCAGTGCTAAACACTGACGCATACTGCCCCAACAACTCACGGATGGCCTGCGTTTCAACCAGAGACAGCCCCTTTTGGTCTAACCCCAGCTGCCTTAAGAGAGCCTCCACCGACCACCCTACGGGCACCTCCATCTCATTCCGTTGGCTGAAAGCCAATGCTTCAGGACCCACTACTACGTCTGTAGACAAGGTCCCAATCTTCGTCCCCTGCCGAAGGGTGAGAGGATTATCAGTTACATTAATCACTCTAACAGGAATAACCCCTTGCCCCACATTACAAACCACTCGAGCCACTAAAAGATCACAGTGTTTTGATAAAGAGGAGGAGGGTTCCACCATCCCAGCTATCGGTCCTGCAAGGAGCCCTTCTACTACTCCAGAAATAATAGCTTCACTACGCGGCTGTACTATTGAGTCTATTTGAACAGTGACAGCCTTAGGCTGACACGCATCCCCAATAAAATTAAAGGGAACTTCCTACCCATGATCGAACAGCACTTTTCCCTCAAATCAACGATTGCCCCATACTTCAGCAGAAAATCCATCCCCAACAAAATATCAGGGGTAGATATGTCTGCTACAAGAAACTCATTTATTAATGCTAGGGAACCAAACTGACAAATAGTTTGCCACCGGCCTAGAATGTACATAGTACCCCCATTAGCTGCAGAAGCTTCGCCCCCATAATCGAACAACTGACACCCCCCTTCTGTTAGCTGTAACCACACATGTTTCGGGATAATTGAGGCCTGCGCCCCTGTATCCAATAACCAATGTACATCAGACCCACCTATTTTAGCATTGAGATACACTCCAGAGCTGGGTTGGTTACACTGGGCCAATCTCGTGGACTTCACTAATGAGGGGGTAGGCATTTGGCCCTCTGTGCCTGCCCCCTCTAGTTTCCCTGCAAATAGGGACAATTTCGACGTAAATGACGGTTACAACCACACTCCCAACAGGCTTCTCGATCACGAGATGACCGATCTATAGCCCACCCCATCTGTCCCCGAGTCTCAAAGGAACCATTTCGCCTCCCAGATGGTGGCATCTCAACACAAGCCTGTAGTGACTGAACTGTCTGCTGCAAAGTTTTTACTTCCTGCCTCAACCCTTCAACCACTCCCAAAAGTGTCTCCATTTGTTTATTATCTGTAATACCTTCTGATACCACCCGCACTTTAGTATCTGCAACAGGGCAATTTCGCTCCAAACTTCGGATTAATTCTAATTCAGAAGCCAAATTGACAGCCTCTTCTAAGGTGGATGGTTTTGCACTACGAAGTTGGACACGCAAATCCCCACTCCCCACGTGTTGTATAAAATGGTCACGGGCAAATAGATCTCGTGTATTATTATCAGCGGCAGGGTAAGCTTTAGTAATCAACCGACGCAAAGCATTGCCAAATTCCCTCGCAGTCTCACTATGCAAGCGCCGACGGGCTAAAAAACTGGCCCGGTTCCAATCGTCACTATCACACGGCTCCAAACACCTCCCTAACGATGCTTTTAATACTATATAACTGCTTCGAGAGTCAGTTGATAATCCACAAAAAATGTCTCGAGCCCTTCCAGATAACAATAAGGAGAGGAATTTCAACTTCAAGCTATCGTCCCAACCATTCACCTCAGCGGCCATTTCAAATTGTCCTATCCAATCTGACCAATCTCGATTAGCTCCTGTAAAAGTTTCAGGCATAAAAACTGGTCGTGTTGTCGCCATCCTAGACACTGAACCTTGCCTTGTTAGCACCCTATCAAAAGAAGCTGATGGTGTGTTATCCCCCTCTGGGTCCAACATAATGGCCCCTAATTTCCCACCGCTGCCACCAGTGTAATATCTCTTTTCTTATTAGGCTGCTGCCACCACCTTTAATTATTTTAGCCAGTATGGTCTGGCACCAGAAGACAACACACCACCACAACTTCAATCAAAATATACAGTTTTATTGACAGAGGGGACTGCAGGGACAGGCTAAACACAACCTGGGAAAGCCGTAGAAATACACAGAGCACTACGTGAATACACTCACTTCATTAGTGTCAAACCCCAAAATCAATTACAGTGGCACTTCAAACTCATTTAAAACCTCAACTTCATGCAGGTGTAAAATATGGTACCCATGACTGTTCACTAAACCTTCTCAGTTTCAGTCCCACCCACCTTTACTATCACCCTCTATTATTATGAAGTACAACTTTATTTAATACATTAGTCTAGTTTAAAACAGAAACAATCTTAAAAACACTTAACTCGCCCACCGCGACGTTACCCCTCCCCACTGCGCGTTGGGGGAGACTTGGGGTGTTTGAAGAGATTCCACACCGTAGAAGGGAAATGTGAGCGATATCGTCACGATGTGCAGTCACTTTGGTATCAGACAGTCTCCGTCAAACAAGGGGAAATCCCACCGTAGGTCCGTATCAAAAAGGGCAAAGTCCAGCCGGCTCGTGCAACTCAATAGCATCAGCATTCAGCACATTAGCGACGGTACTCCTAACTTCCCATCTATACTCTCTCCCCGCACCCGCTATCTATCTATCTTCATCGCCGGCGGTCCTATCCAACCGCGAACGACACTCCCCTCCCAAAATAAAGGTGAGTACCGCCGTCTTTTTGTCCACCATGCAAACCGAACCGAGCCTCCGTCCATCGTCTTTTGCGCCCCATTTAAACCTCTTCCACACCCAGCCTCTCAATACACAACTCCCGCCCCCGTGTTTCTCATTTCTCAATCAGTCTCATTAATTAGTTGCCAAGACAATATCCCAGAACGCCACACACATTACAGCACTATCATTCTTCACGCGCACAGTAACTGAAATTTAAAACTGTTAAAAGTAAAGGCTCAATAAACTATTGTATAGATAGATGGCAAAAAATGCATCTCAAAATGCATCAGATTGTTGCTTTAAAATATGGAATATTTAAAATTTTCTCCCGGGGGACCATGCCATATATATATATTTTTTTTTTTTTAAAGTAATTTATATATTTATTTATATAGGATTTATATATTTTATCCACTCAATAGTCTACAATATAACAGCCATATAATCACATATGCATAAAATTTGTATACATATGCATCACTAATCCATCACAAATTGGTGCATAAAAGGTCACCAAAATGAAGTATTTGAACCTCATAATTAAATACAAAAGGAGGAAAAAAATTGCAAAAAGGTCCACTTTTTGAAAAAAAGAACCCCCCCTTTCAATAGGCTGGCTACGGACCTGATTCATTGAGATTCAATCTCGGGTCTCTTGGATCTCCGTGTCGTTGCGTTAACCACAGAGCTACCGGCTGAATGCTGTTACATCAACGTCTACGAAAATTAACCATGGTTTTACTACAGCAAAACTGTAGTTAACTATGACTGTAGTAACCGCGGTATTTTGGTGCGAACCATGGTTTTTAAAAACCATGGTTTTGATACCATGGTTTTACTACAGTTATATTGTAGTAATACTACAGTAAAACCATAGTAACCATGACTGTAGTAACTGGTATTTTTAAAAAACATGGTTTTAATACCATGGTTTTACTACAGTTTTATTGTAGTAATACTATAGTAAAACTGTAGTTAACTATGAATGTAGTAACCGTAGTATTTTGGTGCGGTATCAAAACCATGGTTTCGATACCATGGTTTTACTACAGTTGTATTTTAGTAGTAAAACCATAGTAACTATGACTGTTAGTAACTGGAATTTTTAAAAACCATGGTTTTAATACCATGGTTGTACTACAGTTATATTGTAGTAATACTATAGTAAAACTGCAGTTTTACTATATGATCTCGAATTACATTTAAGCCATTTTATTACAACAAACATCTACAAAATAACAACAGAAAGAAGTTATCATTCTATGATACAGACTTTATTACAAAAATGACAATTTGAAAAAAAATATAAACTTGCATTTGTTCTCACATGTGACATAAAACAATAATTTGACTACAAAGTTATACAAAATTATTGGTAATAAAGTGGTGCTGCGCAATGGTTAAATTCAGTTGCTAATTTACAAATAAAAGAATAGCAATTTGTTCCACTGTAATAATGACTTATATACAAAAATAACATTGTACAAATAAACATGACTTGGAGCACCTTTAAATACACAGCATCTACCTCCTCTAAAATGTCTAACCTATGAACAGGTGTCCAACACAAGCATGTTTGCAATTTATACTGTACATACATTAACAGGATTACAACAATATAACTTGACAAGAACAATAAATACTATAAATTCAGAAGAAATTAGCAGTTCTTTTAAGAATGTTTTAAAAGATATCCACTCACAAGAGATGAAGACATGGAGTCTCCTCCACACTTTAAATTCTAGGTGAAAGTTTTTGTTGAAAAACATGTGATGCCGCATCCATGCCAGTAGTTGTCAGTATGAAGTCTGTCATATGGCCAGTAGGTTACAGTTCAGCTTTGGTATGGTTCTGTCTCGACCTTCAGCCCAAATGGACGCAGGAGCTAAAATGAGAAGAATACACACCACATTAACACACAAGCTGGAATATTCAACTGCTATTGGTCAGTTGCACTATCAAGTAGCCATGTAATAATGTCCATTCAGCCAGTGTTTTCATAAATAACCCATACATTATTAGGGCTCCAAAGGCCAAGCAGAAAGAATGTGCATTATATGATCAGCTGAGTGTATTCTCCTTTACTTATACTCTTGAAAGGTTAAACAAAACAAAAAGTACTAGTATAGAGTAAGTCTCATATATACATCATTTCACAAAAGAGAAAATGGGTTGGAATAAAGGACAAAAGAGATGGATAAAGTATTGGTTTGAGTAGAGACATCTGTAACTAACAAAGGGATAGAGCTCTAGACACTCCATTCAATCTGAAATGCATAATAATAAAGAATTGAGAAATACCAAGACAGATAATCAAGAAAGGGGGTTTCTCACACAAAGCTATTGTATTGTTTCAACCTGGAAAACAGTGCATGAGTCATGTGGACCTATTTTATGGTTATTTTTTATTCCTTTTACAGTTTAAAAAAAGAGTTGCCTCTGTTAAATTTCACTACATGGAAAGAACAGATCAGAACATTCTTCCAAAGTTCTCGTTTTGTGTTCCACATAGTCATAAAGGTCTGAACGTGAGAATAGATGACGACAGATATAAAATATTTTTTGTTAAGTTATTTATGCCTTTAATGTTTACCATATTTAATTTGGAGAGTTATACTGACATTTTTTAGACTAAAATTAATTGTTTTGTTAATGTACTTACCACTAGTACACATGATTTGCCAATAGAACTCACTTTCTTCCAGTTCAAGAATTATTTTTTTGGCACGCTGGGGACAAAAACAAACAAAAAAACATAAAGACAAATAATTTAGTTATACAGTACATACCATATAATCATTATATGTTTATTAATGGTATTCACTACGACTTCACTATTTACCTGGCAGACAGCTGGTGGTTTCACACTCTCTCTTGTCTGTATTAAAGAAGATGGAAAATAAACATTACATTTAATGGCTTTGGACAACTTGTGACAGGCAAACATGTAATTTCTAAGATCTGTGCATGGGATGGACAATTCTGTGTGGATGTCGAAATATATTAAAAATACGGAACAAAATTTTAGATTCAATTCAATTTGTTTTGGTTATCGATCTGCCAGGTTCACACCAGCCAATCACAGCGCACTCCCTCTCCCACTTCGGTTCACCTTCGGAACACAAATGAAGATATTTTGGTAACACTTTGTTTACTAATGATTGATAGCGTGCAGTTATTATAGTTAATTCATCATTTATAAAGCATTAATAGACATTATAAAGCATTAACAGTTTATAAATACAGCTATAAATGCTTTATTGTTGATTTAAAAGCATATCTATAATGTGTTTAATAATTGTATTTTCATACTTTATTAATGATCAATTTATCATTCCTAAATGAAGTATTGCAGTATTTACAAACCAGTTATTTAAGAGTTGTCAGTGATTCATAAGATCACGTAGAAAGTGTGAGTAAATGGAGTGAATTCAGGTAGTTATAAAGCATTTAGTAGTGGCCAGTTAAAGAATAATTCCGATATTTAACACTTTGAGTCTATTTTCTAGTGTGTTTTGGATGAACTAGAGTGGTGGACTTTTTGACGATGGGTCCTGTCTCGACTTTTTAACTCTTTTAGAATCGCCTCTGAGCGCTTCAGAGTGGCTGTCTATGGGCATGCACAAAACAACCCTTAACGTTCGTTATCAAAACTGTGCGACTCACCGAGTGGTTAGTGGTGTTCGTTGATGATTAAAAACAAATATATCGCCGCAATGTATGATTTCAATCCCTGTTATTTACTATAGTGGAACTATATTTTCAGATACCTCACAACTGTGTATAAACTTCCGCTGGATATTTGAGTCTGAAGCGTTAGCACACTCCCGACCACTTGATGGCGACAATCACTTTGCCGCAGTTGCTCTGCTCATGCTAGCCTTCTGAGAGACGGAGAACCGAGCGAAAAGACTACAACCAAATGTAAACAGACCCCTTTCGGTATCCGGTAGCGCAGTAATATCAACGAGCAATGAGTCCTCCAACAGACATCAATGGAATTAAAAAAAATGCCAAATAAAACACTACAGAAAATGTATTTCGCTACGCTACTTGTTTTGGAACATCAGCCACTCTGAAGCGCTCTGAGTCGATTCTAAAATTGTCAAAAAGTCGAGACAGGACCTGTTGTCAAAATCTCTAAGTCCACCACTCTAGCTCATTAAAAACACACTAGAAAATAGACTCAAAGTGCTAAATACCGGAATTATCCTTTAACTATATTTGTGAGCTCATCTAAAGTGAGGACTATGTATGCCTTGTAAAGCATTTATAAAGGAGATTTAAAGGCTGTTAAATATTTCTATGTTCTGAATCACTGTGTTTTGTTTGTTTCTTTTTTCTGTTTAGAAGATAACTGAGTCTTTAAATCTCCTTTATAAATGCTTTACAAGGCATAACTAGTCCTCATTTTAGATGAGCTCACACAATAGTTAACTGGCCACTACTAAATGCTTTATCACTACCTGAATTTACTACACACTGACAACTCTTAAACAACTGGTTTGTAAATAATGCTATACTTTACTGTAGTACAAGCATGGTATTAAAACCATGTTTTTTTTTAAAAAATTCCAGTTACTACAGTCATACTATGGTTTTACTGTAGTATTACTAAAATACAACTGTAGTAAAACCATGGTATCAAAACCATGGTTTTTAAAAATACCAATTACTACAGTCATAGTTACTATGGTTTTACTGTAGTATTACTACAATATAACTGTAGTAAAACCATGGTATTAAAACCATGGTTTTTAAAAATACCAATTACTACAGTCATGGTTACTATGGTTTTACTGTAGTATTACTACAATATAACTGTAGTAAAACCATGGTATCAAAACCATGGTTTTCAAAAACCATGGTTCGCACCAAAATACCGTGGTTACTACAGTCATAGTTAACTACAGTTTTACTGTAGTAAAACCATGGTTAATTTTCGTAAGGGGCTGCTTCCTGCTGTCAGTTCGGAAAATTCAATAACGGCTGAAGTGATTTCGACCAATCAGCGTCTTGTTGCTGTCAAATATACTCAACACAGCAAACAATCATGAATGAAACAGTAATTTGGCCTATCGCTGTACCCTTGATGTGAGAAGAACATGTACCTTAATTTCAATTGTATCAAACAGTATCATGAGGTCTATCTTGTACCATTAAAGGTATTATTGAAAAGGTACAAAACTGTTCTTTGAGGAATATTATTTGTACCATTGTGTAACTTTTTTTTCTGAGAGTGAATTTTAACTAAATTAACCATGTTTTTTATTAAAGGGTACAAAACTGTTAATGTGTTATTGAGGAACATTATTTATACCATCGTGCACCTTTTTTTTCCTGAGAGTGAATTTTAACCAAATTAACCATGGTTTTTACTATAGTAAAAACGTACTCGGTTACTAACGTAACCTCGGTTCTCTCTAGAGAGGGAACGAGTACTGCGTAATATCTTACGCTATGGGGAAATACTCTTTCCTCGAGATATTGAAGCCAAAAATTATCCTTAATTTTTTAAACATGCAAAACGCTTTTGCAGCAGCAAGCAGACAAGGGCGAGACAGCTCGCGCGCCCATTGGCTGCCTCGCTGGAAAAGCTGCAGCCTATCGAGTGAGGCACTGCGTGACGTAATGACGAATGAGGACGCTTCGCGCTCATTTTGTCATGTCCCGCCAGTATAGGCGTGGTCTCGCCCTATAAATACCCCCTCGATAGCTGTATTTCCTCTGATTTTCTACGCCGAAGCGAACCAGAGCATATTCCAAGCACGGCAAGATACGCAGTACTCGTTCCCTCTCTAGAGAGAACCGAGGTTACGTTAGTAACCGAGTACGTTCTCTTACGAGAGTATCTCTCGTACTGCGTAATATCTTACGCTATGGGGAACCCCATGCAACACGCCGTGCGGACAGGGATCCAACACCAGAGTCCCGGGGCCAAGCCCGGGGCGCATCTAGTGCACAATCACCACAACTCACACAGAGTAGAGGAGGAGAGGCCAGAAGCATCACTCCTTCATAAAAGTCCCGTAGGGGTACAGACCCGTAGGGGTACACATAGCAGCATGGCGGCCGATAAGCCCGAAGTTCAGACCGCCAGAAGCTTAGCTTGTAAGGCGGGCACCTCCAGGTTATAGTACTAGATAAATGTAGACGGCGAGGCCCAGCCCGCAGCCGTACAGATATCCTGCAGGGAGACCCCGCTATACCATGCCCACGACGAGGCCACGCCTCTCGTGGAGTGCGCTTTGACACCCAATGGGCACCGCAGGCCCTTGGAAGTGTAAGCCAGCGCTATGGCATCCACTATCCATCTGGATAGGCTCTGGTTTGAAGCGGCGAGTCCCTTAGAACGGCCGCCAAACAACACGAAAAGCTGCTCGGTCTGTCTGAACTCAGCCGAGCGGGACACATAAGCCCTTAACGCCCTGACAGGGCAAAGGAGACTCGCGTCCCTCTCCTCATTGAGAACCGGAAGGGCTGACAGGGAAATTACCTGGGCCCTAAACGGTGTATTGAGGGATTTCGGCACGTAGCCGTGCCTCGGTTTGAGTACGACCTTTGAGTCGTTAGGCCCAAACTTCAGACATGACGCGCTTACAGAAAGCGCCTCTAAGTCCCCTACACGCTTCACTGAAGCGAGAGCCAATAGAAACACCGTCTTAAGGGACAGGTGCTTCATGTCCGACAGCTGGATCGGCTCAAACGGGGCGCCTTTCATGGCCTCCAAGACCGTGGAAAGGTCCCAAGCCAGGACTGAAGGGGGCCTGGGAGGGTTTAACCTCCGAGCTCCTCGTAGGAAACGCACGACTAAGTCGTTTTTCCCCAGTGACTGGCCAGACACCGGTTTAGCAAACGTTGCTATGGCCGCCACGTAAACTTTGAGCGTGGATGGGGTCCTACCCTTATCCATCAGCTCCTGAAGGAAGGCAAGCACTTCCTTAACCCCGCAGTCCACAGGTGAAAAGCCACGGGCTCGACACCAAGTAGAGAACACCGACCATTTCGAGGCATAGAGCCGTCTGGTAGACGGAGCTCTAGCCTGCGCGATCGTGTTTAGCACTCCTTCCGGGAGGCTAGCGGGTACCCGTTGATGGCCCATGCGTGCAGGGACCACAGTTCCGGGCGAGGATGCCAAATCGAGCCCTCCGCCTGAGAGAGGAGATCTCTCCTCAACGGTACAGGCCACGGGGCAGTGCTGGCCAGCCGCATCAGGACCGGAAACCAAGCCTGGTTCGTCCAGAGCGGAGCTACAAGCAGCACTGGGCATCCATTTTCCCTGATCCGCTCCAACACCTGAGGCAGGAGCGAGACAGGGGGAAAAGCGTACAGGGGACCGCTGGGCCAAGCACGGGCCAGCGCGTCCCTGCTTTTCGAGAAGAATACTGGGCAGTGAGCGTTCTCGCGGGACGCGAACAGGTCCACCTGCGCTCTGCCAAACGTTTCCCACAGCAGCTGGACCGTCTGCGGATGCAGCGACCATTCTCCTGTCGGGACGTTGTCTCTGGACAGCATGTCTGGACCCGTATTCAGGTGCCCAGGTACGTGCGCCGCTTTCAGAGAAAGGAGGTTGCGCTGGGCCCAGACCAAGAGGGGTTCCGTCAGCCTGCAAAGGCGTGCGGACCCGAGGCCGCCCTGGCGATTTATGTACGCCACCACTGACCTGTTGTCCGACCGGACCAAGACGTGGTGGCCCTTTATCAGGGGACGGAAGCGCCGTAGCGCTTTGTCGACTGCTATCAATTCCAAGCAGTTTATGTGAAGGAGCTTCTCCTGCTCTGACCATAGGCCAGCCAGCGGTCTGCCCTCGAGCAGCGCTCCCCACCCCGTGGTGGAGGCGTCCGTAGACACCACTTTCACCCTTGAGGCGGTCCCCAGACTCACACCAGACTGATACCAGCTGGTTACTTTCCATGGTTTCAGAGCCGAAACGCACCATTGGTCGACCCTGAGGCGACACCGGCCCGTGGTCCATGCCCAGGGCGGGACCCGTGCCTTCAGCCACCTCTGCAGTGGGCGCATGCGAAGCAGGCCCAGCTGGAGTACAGGGGATGCTGAGGCCATCAGGCCCAGCATTTTCTGAAACCGTCTGAGCGGGACTATAGAGCCGTGGCGGAAGGATTCCGCGACGCGCTGAATACTTAGTACGCGCTCCGGTGACAGGCGTGCCGTCATGGATAGCGAGTCCAACACTGTTCCCAGGAAAGAAATTCTCTGGCTGGGACACAGCGAGCTCTTTTCCCAGTTGACTGTCAGGCCCAGTTTCTCGAGGTGCTCGAGCAGTGTGGCCCTGTGTTCTATGAGCTCTGACCGTGATCGAGCTAGAATCAGCCAATCGTCCAAGTAGTTCATAACTCACATGCCCTGAAGTCTCAGGGGTGCGAGAGCCGCGTCCATGCACTTCGTAAATGTACGGGGTGCCAAGGACAGGCCGAATGGCAGGACTGTGTATTGATAAGCCTGGCCCTCGAACGCGAATCTCAAGAATCGCCTGTGATGGGACGCTATTTGTATTTGGAAATAGGCGTCTTTCAGATCTATTGACATAAACCAGTCCCCTTGGCGCACTTGCGCGAGGATTCCCCTGGTCGTAAGCATCCTGAACTGGCGCTTCACAAGCGCTTTGTTCAGCTGTCTCAGATCTAGAATGGGTCTGAAGCCCCCATCTTTTTTCGGTACCAGAAAATATCTGCTGTATAAGCCCCCTTCGCTCTGAGCCTGAGAAAGGGGCTCTATGGCCCCCTTGCTCAGCAATTTCGCTATCTCGGCTCGAAGTAGATGAGATACTTCGTTTCTCACCGTAGTCTCGACGGGCGCCGTATAACGGCGGGGACGTCGTGCGAATTGTAGCGAGTAGCCTCTCTTTATAGTGTTCAGCACCCAGTCTGATACCCCGGGTAGCTTTGACCACGCTTCTGCGTGAATAGCTAGAGGTAGGATGCAGACCGGGCTCTGGCCGTGACCAGGCAACGGCTCGAGAGCCCCGGTACCCTGGGAACACAACGCCGTGCTTACAGCGTTCGAGGCGGGGGGCGCGCTGAACACAGCGGGCAGCCTGGCCGCGCTCAAATTCTCTACGGCGGGACGCACAGCGAGAGTGAGCGGGGCGAATCCCGTGGGATTCGGCGTGCTTGCGGGAGGATGTGGGCGCAAACCTACGGGCACATCTACTGCACTGTACACGCTTTCGGCCGGAGCCGATAGATTGTTTGTTGGTTTCGTTTTTACAGAAACCAAGGGACACGCGGCATGCAGCGTGAGCGGGCATTGTATGGGCGCATTCACTACATTGTTTGCACAATCGACCTGAGTCAGATTTATGTGTGCTAGCCTCGCACCGTGGCGGGCTGTGTCTGGGTGTGGGAATGGGCACTGGGGCGTGGGCATTCTTACAACACTCATAACACCATCGGCCCTGGCCGGCATACCAGAAAATACACTCTTTATTGGATTTATCTGGGTAGCCATAAAAACGGCTTTTGTGTGCAGGCAAGCGGGCTGAGACACCGGCTGCTTCACTGCTAAATACACTGGCACAGTCACATCGCAAGGAACTGAACGAGAGAATCGTTTCGGTGGGGAACCGGCCGCAGCGGGATCCGAACACCGTCGCTTTCTTAGAGTGGCTAGGAAAGCTTCGAGGCCTCGGGCTTGAGCTCAATCTTCGGCCGGGGCCCGCGCTGAGCGGGGCGGCGTCCAGCAGAGCGAGAGCGCGGTCTCTGATCCCGGGCCTGGCGGCGCTGTGTAGCGGCGGCTGCGGGCGATGCAGGCCGAGGCTGCGAGCTGCGAGCAGGCGGCTGCTTAGAGCGACCTGCAGCGGAGCTCGAGCGCTTCATGGCCTGCGAAGTCTTCTGCTCCTCAGAAAATCTGTCCGCGAAATCCTTGACGGCAGATCCGAAGAGGCCTGCAGGGGAAATGGGCGCGTCGAGGAATATAGAGCGCTCAGCTTCCGTCATCTCAGACAGCGTCAACCACAGATGTCTCTCGGCAACGGTGAGAGAGGCCATATTCCGCCCCATGGCCTGAGCAGCGGCTTTAGCGGCGCGTAGAGCAAGGTCCGTAGCGCCTCGTAAATCCGCCACATTGACAGCACCCGGACCTTCCTCGTCCAATTTAAGGAGAAGGTCGGCCTGGTAAATCTGCAAGATCGCCATAGTATGCAGCGCTGAGACCGCCTGTCCAGCGGCTGTGTAAGCGCGCCCGTGCAGCGATGACGTCACCCGGCAGGCTTTGGAAGGCTCCCGCGCCGGTGACAGAAGAAAAGGCCGCAGAGGTGGAAGTGCGCAGCCTGGCGGAGAACGGGGCGGTCCATGACTTGGCGACTTCGTCGTGGAGTTCAGGGAGGAAGGGGGCGGCCCTAGACTTAGACGGGGCTTCGTCCTTCTTGAGAAAGCGCCCGTCGAGTCTGTTGCGCGGCGGCAAGGCAGGCGCCTCCCACTCGAGGCCGATGCTCTCCACGGCCTGGGTGAGCAGACGCATCAGCTCAGCCTCAATGCCGGGTCTCTTCCCAGAGGGTTGGCTAGACACGTCAGCGGGGGGGAGGTCCACAGAGCTCGCCCAATCCTCGCTATCAGAAGCCACAAGAGAGCATACCTCAGCAGGCTCGTCCAGCTCGGGAGCGGAAGCGGCGGCAGACGGCGGGCGCTGTCCGTCCGGGAGCGACTCAAGTGAAGCCGGCGAAGCAGGCGGGCGAACCGGCGAGCTTTGGCGGGCTGGAGAAGGCTCGGGAGCGCGCTGGGCGCGACGCTTCTTACGGCGCGGCACAGAAGGCTGGGTCGCGGGCTCAGAGAACGACGCCAGGCGACGCAGCTCTTTTAGAACAGATAAATGGGTGTTGCGTCACGTAAGCAAACACACACACACTTAGCAGAGTAAAAGGATATAGTACGCCGGAAAGCGCAGCAGGTACGGCAGTTGAAGGCGGCTGGGCCAGCGACTTCAGAAGATGGCACGTCCCGCTGATAAGGCTACAAGTCAACGGCGCGGCTTCTCACTCTGGATCCAGCGATGCGTGAGCTTCGTGTGAAGAATAGAAAAATCAGAGGAAATACAGCTATCGAGGGGGTATTTATAGGGCGAGACCACGCCTATACTGGCGGGACATGACGAAATGAGCGCGAAGCGTCCTCATTCGTCATTACGTCACGCAGTGCCTCACTCGATAGGCTGCAGCTTTTCCAGCGAGGCAGCCAATGGGCGCGCGAGCTGTCTTGCCCTTGTCTGCTTGCTGCTGCAAAAGCGTTTTGCATGTTTAAAAAATTAAGGATAATTTTTGGCTTCAATATCTCGAGGAAAGAGTATTTCCCCATAGCGTAAGATATTACGCAGTACGAAAGATACTCTCGTAAGAGAACCATGGTTAATTTTGTAGTTACTATGGCTTTACTACAAAAACCATAGTTCATTTTATGGTTACTATGGTTTTACTATCAAAAACCATGGTTAAACCAAGGTTACTGTAGTAAAACCATGGTTCATTTTGTAGTTACTATGGTTGTACTGCAAAAACGTACTCGGTTACTAACGTAACCTCGGTTCTCTCTAGAGAGGGAACGAGTACTGCGTAATATCTTACGCTATGGGGAAAACTCTTTTCCACGAGATATTGAAGCCAAAAATTATCCTTAATTTTTTATTAATGTAAAACGCTTTGCAGCAGCAAGCAGACATAGGCGAGACAGCTCGCGCGCCTATTGGCTGCCCTGCGGCAATAGCAGCAGCCTATCGAGAGAGGCTCTGCGTGACGTCACGACGAATGGGGGCCTTTCGCGCCCATATCGTCACGTCCCGCCAGAAAGGGCGTGGTCTCGCCCTATATCTAGGCTCGATAGCTGCTCTTACGTTGGTTTTCATCGCCGAAGCGAACCAGAGCGTATTCCAAGCACGGCAAAATACGCAGTACTCGTTCCCTCTCTAGAGAGAACCGAGGTTACGTTAGTAACCGAGTACGTTCTCTTACGAGAGTATCTCTCGTACTGCGTAATATCTTATGCTATGGGGAACACAATGCAACACGCCGTGCTGGTAGGGATCCAACACCAAAGTCCCAGGGGCCGAAGCCCGGGGCGCATATAGTGCATAATCTGTGGAAAGGTCCCATGTCGGGACTGAAGGGGGCCTGGGAGGGTTTAGCCTCCGAGCTCCTCTAAGGAAACGCACGACTAAGTCGTTCTTTCCTAGTGACTGGCCAGACACCGGTTTTACAAACGTTGCTATGGCCGCCACGTATACTTTGAGCGTGGAAGGGGTCCTGCCCTTATCCAGTAGCTCCTGAAGGAAGGAAAGCACTTCCGTAACCCCGCAGTCTACAGGTGAAAAGCTCTGCGCTTGACACCAAGCAGAGAACACAGACCACTTCGAGGTGTAGAGCCGTCTGGTAGACGGGGCTCTAGCCTGCGCGATCGTGTTTAACACTCCCTCTGGGAGGTCAGCGGGTACCCGTTGATGGCCCATGCGTGCAGGGACCACAAATCCGGGCGAGGATGCCAATATAGAGCCGTGGCGGAAGGATTTCGCGACGTGCTGAATATTCAATCCGCGCTCCGGTGACAGGCGTGCCGTCATGGATAGCGAGTCTAACACTGTTCCCAGAAAGGAAATTCTCCGACTGGGGAGCAGTGAGCTTTTCGCCCAATTGACTGTAAGGCCCAGCTCCTCGAGGTGCTCGAGTAATGCGGCCCTGTGTTCTAAGAGCTCCGTTCGTGAACGAGCTAGAATCAGCCAATCGTCCAAGTAGTTCAAAACTCGCATGCCCCGAAGTCTCAGGGGGGCGAGGGCCGCGTCCATGCACTTCGTGAACGTACGGGGTGCTAGGGACAGGCCGAACGGCAGGACTGTATATTGATATGCCTGGCCCTCGAAGGCGAATCTCAAGAATCGCCTGTGATGGGACGCTATTTGTATTTGAAAATATGCGTCTTTCAGATTTATTGACATGAACCAGTCTCCTTGGCGCAGTTGCGCGAGGATTTTCCTGGTCGTAAGCATTCTGAACTGGCGCTTCACGAGCGTTCTGTTCAGCAGCCTCAGATCTAGAATGGGTCTGAGCCCACCATCTTTTTTCGGTACCAGAAAATATCTGCTGTATAAGCCCCCTTCGCTCTGAGCCTGAGATAAAGGTTCTATAACCCCTTTCCTCAGTAGTTTCGCTATCTCGGCTCGAAGTAGATGAGATACTTCGCTTTTCACCGTAGTTTCGAAGCGCGCCGTGTAACGGCGAGGGCGTCGAGCGAATTGTAGCGAATAGCCTCTCTTTATAGTGTTCAGCACCCACTCTGATACCCCGGGAAGCCTTGACCACGCATCCGCGCGAATAGCTAGGGGTAGAATGAAATCTGGGCTCTGGCCGCGGGAAAGCGGCGGCACGAGAGTCCCTGTGTGCTGGGAACACAGCGCCGTGTTTACAGCGTTCGAGGCGGGGGGCGCGCTGATCACAGCGGGCAGCCTGGCCGCACTCAGCTCCTCTAAGGCGGGTGGCGCCGAGAGAGCGAGCGGGGTGAATCCCCTGGGATTCGGCGTGTCTGTGAGGAAATGTGGGCACGGGGCTGCGGGCACATTTGCTGCACTGAAAACACTGTCGTTTAGGGCCGACTGAATGTGTGTTGGTTTCGTTTTTACAGAAACCGGGGGACACGCAGCGTGTAGTGCAAGCGGGCATTGGGACATGGGCGCATTCACTACATTGTTTGCACAATCGACCGGAGACGATTTTATTTGTGCGAGCCCTGCACCGTGGCGGGCTGTGTCTGGGTGTGGGAATGGGCACTGGGATGTGGGCATTCTTACAACACTCATAACACCATCGGCCGAGGCCGGAACACCAGAAAATACACCCTTTATTGGATTTATCTGGGTAGCCGTAAAAACAGCTTTTGTGTGCAGGCAAGCGGGCTGAGACACCGGCTGCTTCACTGCAAAATACACTGGGACAGTCACAACGCATGGAACTGAACGAGCGAGAAGTTTTGGTGGAAATCCGGCCGCAGAGGGATCTGAACACCGTCGTTTTCCTAGAGCGGCTAGGAAGACTTTGAGGCCTCGGGCTTTATCTCAATCCTCGGCCGGGGCCCGCGGTGAGGGGGGCGGCGTCCGGCGGAGCGAGACCGCGGTCTCTGATCCTGGGCCTGGCGGCGCTGTGAGGCGGCGGTGGCGGGCGGTGCAGGCTGGGGCTGAGAGCTGCGAGCAGGCGGCTTGGTGCGGCCTGTAGCGGAGCTCGAGCGCTTCGGCAGGAAGTGCTTCATAGCCTGAGAAGTCTTCTGCACCTCAACAAACCTGTCCGCGAAGTCTTTGACGGCAGTTCCGAAAAGGCCCTCCGGGGAAATGGGTGCGTCGAGGAACACAGAGCGCTCGGCTTCCGTCATCTCTGACAGCGTCAACCATAAGTGTCTCTCGGCGACGGCGAGAGAGGCCATATTCCGCCCCATGGCCTGTGCAGCGGCTTTAGAAGCGTGTAGAGCGAGGTCCGTAGCGCTCCTCAGGTCCGCCACGCAGATAGCGCCGGGTCCCTCCTCGTCCAGCTTGAGGAGGAGGTCTGCCTGGTAGATCTGCAGAATAGACATCGTGTGCAGCGCTGAGACTGCTTGCCCGGCTGCGGTGTAAGCGCGTCCGTGCAGCGATGATGTCACTCGACAGGCTTTGGACGGGAGCGTCGTCTGAACACGCCGTCCAGCGGAGGGCGGGCAGAGATGTGACGCAACAGCCGTCTCCACCGGAGGAATGGCGAGGTATCCTCTATCTCCTGCACCGTCGACAGCGGAGAATGCCGCGGAGGTAGAGGTACGCATCCTGGCGGAAAAGGGGGCCTTCCACGACTTTGCAACCTCCTCGTGAAGTTCCGGGAGGAAGGGCGCGGGCCTAGACTTTGACGGAGCCTCGTCTTTCCCGAGAAAGCGTCCGTCCAATCTGTTGCGCGGCGGCAGCGTGGGTGCCTCCCAATCGAGGCCGATGCTTTCCACGGCCTTGGTGAGCAGACGCATCAGCTCAGCCTCAATGCCGGCTCTCTTCCCAGAGGGTTGGCGGGAAACGTTAGCGGAGGGGAGGTCCACGGAGCTCGCCCAATCCTCGCTATCCGAAGCCAAGAGAGAACATGCCTCGGTGTTATCGTCCAACTCGATGGCGGATGCGGCGGCAGACGGCGGCCGCTGTCCGTCCATGAACGACTCGAGCGAAGCCGGCGAAGCTGGCGGGCGAACCGGCGAGCTTTGGCGGGCTGGAGATAGCTCGGGCGCGCGCTGGGCGCGGCGCTTCTTGCGGCGCGGCGTCACGGCAGGCTGGGATGCGGGCTCGGAGAACGAAGCTAGGCGAGTCCGCAGAGTCACCATAGGCAAACGTTCACAATGATGGCATCCGCCGTCAGCGAGAGCGATGGCCGCGTGATCCTCACCCAGGCAGGACACGCAGATGACATGGCGGTCCTCATCGCTGAGTGGGGCTCGGCAAGAACCACAGGAAGGCATCTTTAAAAAGACGCCGCTCTTTTAGAGGGGTGGGAAAAAAAGGCAGATAATGCAATCACACACACTCTAAGCAGAGGAAAGGATATGTACGCCGGAAAGCGCAGCAGGTACGGCGGCTGAAGGCGGCGAGGCCAGCGACTCCAGGCTCGATGGCACGTCCCGCTGAAAGGCTACAGGTCGACGGCGCGGCTTCTCACTCTGGATCCAGCGATGCGGGAGGCTTCGCTGAAGAGATGAAAATCAACGTAAGAGCAGCTATCGAGCCTAGATATAGGGCGAGACCACGCCCTTTCTGGCGGGACGTGACGATATGGGTGCGAAAGGCACACACACACACACACTCTCTCTCTCTCTCTCTCTCTAAATCTCTTTCTCCCGAGCCCCGTGCAAAGCATGTTTTACTTTTAACCTGTCGCCGCCTCGCCGTGAATCCAGCTCCTGTCTGCTCCATGTGTTGTGTAGGCTACTCTGTGCCCGCCCGCTCCAGGTTTGAAAGTGGGTGTGTGGCGGAAGAGCTGACGAGGAGGAGGCGGAGGAGGAGACAGGATTTGACAAAACCATATCATATAATATGTAATTTTCGTCTCGTCTTTGTTCGTGAACTAAAATGTCCATAGATTTTAGCCCAGTCTTTATTTACCGAACTGCATTTTCGTCTCGTCTTTATTAGTCTACGAAAATTATTTCTGATTTACTCCCAGTTATTGTTTATTAGTGGGGATTTTAGTCTCGTCTCGTCTAGTTTTCGTTCGGTGAAAAATGTGCGTTGACGAAAATATTTTCGTTTAGTTTTCGTTAACGAAATTAACACTAGTAGTTACTATGGTTTTACTGCAAAAACCATAGTTAAACTATGGTTCATTTTGTAGTTACTATGGTTTTACTACAAAAACCATAGTAAAACCATGGTTACTATGAAAAAACGTACTCGGTTACTAACGTAACCTCGGTTCTCTCTAGAGAGGGAACGAGTACTGCGTAATATCTTACGCTATGGGGAAAACTCTTTTCCACGAGATATTGAAGCCAAAAATTATCCTTAATTTTTTATTAATGTAAAACGCTTTGCAGCAGCAAGCAGACATAGGCGAGACAGCTCGCGCGCCTATTGGCTGCCCTGCGGCAATAGCAGCAGCCTATCGAGAGAGGCTCTGCGTGACGTCACGACGAATGGGGGCCTTTCGCGCCCATATCGTCACGTCCCGCCAGAAAGGGCGTGGTCTCGCCCCATATCTAGGCTCGATAGCTGCTCTTACGTTGGTTTTCATCGCCGAAGCGAACCAGAGCGTATTCCAAGCACGGCAAGATACGCAGTACTCGTTCCCTCTCTAGAGAGAACCGAGGTTACGTTAGTAACCGAGTACGTTCTCTTACGAGAGTATCTCTCGTACTGCGTAATATCTTACGCTATGGGGAACACAATGCAACACGCCGTGCTGGTAGGGATCCAACACCAAAGTCCCAGGGACCGAAGCCCGGGGCGCATATAGTGCATAATCACCATAAACTCACAGAGAGTGAGGGAAGAGAGGCTAGAAGCATCATTCCCTGTAAATAGCATCCGAAGGAGCTGATCATGTGACAAATAGACCATACCGTCAGGGTGAACATTCAGCCTGAACTGGGTGGCCACAAATGTGTCGACATTTTAATGAGCTGCTGTACCGGTCAGTGAGCAATACGCAGGTCAAACTCAGTATCTGAGCCGCACAGCGGGCAGATAGCACTGAACTTTATACCGCCAAAAGCTTAGCTTGCAAGGCGGGAACCTCCAGGTTATAGTATTTTATAAATGTAGACGGCGAGGCCCAGCCCGCGGCCATACAATATCTTGCAGGGTAACCCCGCTAGACCATGCCCACGAGGAGGCCATGCCTCTTGTGGAGTGCGCTCCAACACCCAAAGGGCACTGTAGGCCCTTAGAAGTGTAAGCCAGCGCTATGGCACCAACTATCCATCTGGATAGGCTCTGTTTCGAAGCGGCAAGTCCCTTAGCACGGCCGCCAAACGAAACGAAAAGCTGCTCAGTCTGTCTGAAACCAAGTGTGACACATAAGCCCTTAGTGCCCTAACAGGGCAAAGGAGACTCGCGTCCTTCTCCTCATTGAGAACCGGACGGGCAGACAGGGAAATCACCTGGGCCCTGAACGGTGTGTTGAGGGATTTTGGCACGTAGCCGTGCTTCGGTTTGAGTATGACCTTAGAGTCATTAGGTCCAAACTCCATGCATGACGCGCTCACTGAGAGCGCTTGCAAGTCCCCTACGCGCTTCACTGAAGCGAGAGCCATAAGAAACGCTGTCTTGAAGACAAGTGTTTCATGTCTGACGACTGGATTGGCTCGAATGGGGCACCTTTCATGGCCTCCAAGACCGTGGAAAGGTCCCATGTCGGGACTGAAGGGGGCCTGGGAGGGTTTAGCCTCCAAGCTCCTCTAGGGAAACGCACGACTAAGTCGTTCTTTCCTAGTGACTGGCCAGACACCGGTTTTACAAACGTTGCTATGGCCGCCACGTATACTTTGAGCGTGGAAGGGGTCCTGCCCTTATCCAGTAGCTCCTGAAGGAAGGAAAGCACTTCCGTAACCCCGCAGTCTACAGGTGAAAAGCTCTGCGCTTGACACCAAGCAGAGAACACAGACCACTTCGAGGTGTAGAGCCGTCTGGTAGACGGGGCTCTAGCCTGCGCGATCGTGTTTAACACTCCCTCTGGGAGGTCAGCGGGTACCCGTTGATGGCCCCTGTGTGCAGGGACCACAAATCCGGGCGAGGATGCCAAATCGAGCCTCCCGCCTGAGAGAGGAGGTCTCTCCTCAACGGTAAAGGCCATGGGGCAGCGCTGGTCAGCTGCATCAGGACAGGGAACCATGACTGGTTTGTCCAGAGCGGAGCTATGAGTAGCACTGGGCATCCCTCCCTCCTGATTCGCTCCAACACCTGAGGCAGGAGTGAGACAGGGGGAAAAGCATATAGGGGGCGGCGGGGCCAACATGGGCCAGCGCCTCCCGGCATTTCGAGAAGAATCTCGGGCAGTGAGCGTTTTCTTGGGACGCGAACAGGTCCACCTGCGCTTTGCCAAACGTTTCCCACAGCAGCTGGATCGTCTGCGGGTGCAGAGACCATTCTCCTGCTGGGACGTTGTTTCTGGACAGCCTGTCTGGCCCCACATTTAGGTGACCAGGCACATGCGCCGCTCTCAGCGAGAGCAGGTTGTGCTGAGCCCAGACCAGGAGGCGTTCAGTCAGCCTGTAAAGGTTTCGGGACCTGACGCCGCCCTGGTGATTTATGTACGCCACCACTGACATGTTGTCCGACCGGACCAATACGTGGTGGCCTTTTATCTGGGGACAGAAGCGCCGTAGCGCTTTGTCGACTGCTATTAATTCCAAGCAGTTTATGTGAAGGAGCTTCTCCCGTATTGACCATAGGCCAGCTAGCGGTCTGCCTTCGAGCAGCGCTCCCTGCCCCGAAGTGGAGGCGTCCGTAGACACCACCTTCACACTCGAGGGGATCCCCAGACTCACACCTGACTGATACCAGTCGGTTGCCTTCCATGGTTTCAGAGCCGAAATGCACTGAAGGTCGACCCTGAGGCGAAATAGACCTGCGGTCCACGCCCTGGGGGGAACTCGTGCTTTTAGCCATAGCTGCAGTGGGCGCATGCGGAGCAGGCCCAACTGGAGTACGGAGGCTGCTGAGGCCATCAGACCCAGCATTTTCTGAAACCTTCTGAGCGGGACTATAGAGCCGTGGCGGAAGGATCTCGCGACGTGCTGAATATTCAATCCGCGCTCCGGTGACAGGCGTGCTGTCATGGATAGCGAGTCTAACACTGTTCCCAGAAAGGAAATTCTCCGACTGGGGAGCAGTGAGCTTTTCGCCCAACTGACTGTAAGGCCCAGCTCCTCGAGGTGCTCGAGTAATGCGGCCCTGTGTTCTATGAGCTCCGTTCGTGAACGAGCTAGAATCAGCCAATCGTCCAAGTAGTTCAAAAACTCGCATGCCCCGAAGTCTCAGGGGGGCGAGGGCCGCGTCCATGCACTTCGTGAACGTACGGGGTGCTAGGGACAGGCTGAACGGCAGGACTGTGTATTGATATGCCTGGCCCTCGAAGGCGAATCTCAAGAATCGCCTGTGATGGGACGCTATTTGTATTTGAAAATAGGCGTCTTTCAGATCTATTGACATGAACCAGTCTCCTTGGCGCACTTGCGCGAGGATTTTCCTGGTCGTAAGCATTCTGAACTGGCGCTTCACAAGCGTTCTGTTCAGGAGTCGCAGATCTAGAATGGGTCTGAGCCCACCATCTTTTTTCGGTACCAGAAAATATCTGCTGTATAAGCCCCCTTCGCCCTGAGATAGAGGTTCTATAGCCCCTTCTCTCAGTAGTTTCGCTATCTCGGCTCGAAGTAGATGAAACACTTCGCTTTACACCGTAGTTTCGACTCGCGCCGTATAACGGCGGGGGCGTCGAGCGAACTGTAGCGAACAGCCTCTCGTTATAGTGTTCAACAACCATTCTGATACCCCGGGAAGCCTTGACCACGCATCTGCGTGAATAGCTAGGGGTAGAATGAAATCTGGGCTCTGGCCGCGGCAGGACGGCGGCTCGAGAGCCCCTGTGTACTGGGAACACAACACCGTGTTTACAGCGTTCGAGGCGGGGGGCGCGCTGATCACAGCGGGCAGCCTGGCCGCGCTCAGCTTCTCTATGGCGGGACGCGCAGAGAAAGCGAGCGGGGCGAATCCCGTGGGATTCGGCGCGTGTGAGGGAATGTGGGCACATTTACTACATGCGGGCACATTTACTACACTGAGAATACTGTCAGCTCGCGCCGACTAAATCACTGCTGTGTTTACAGCGTGCGAGGCGCGCGCTGATCACAGCTGGCAGCCTGGCCGCGCTCAGCTTCTCTGTGACGGGTTGTGCAGAGAAAACGAGCGGGGGCGAATCCCGTGAGATTCGGAGTGTCTGTGAGAAATGCGGGCGCGAGACAGCGGGCACATTTTCAGCACGGAGAACACTGTCGGCTCGCGCCGACTAAATGTGTGTTAGTTTCGTTTTTACAGAAACCAAGGGACACGCATCATGTAGTGTAAGCGGGCATAGTATGGGCGCGTTCACTACATTTTCTGCACAACCAACATGAGTTGGTTTTATTTGTGCTAGCCCTGCACCATGGCGGGCTGTGTCTGGGTGTGGGAATGGGCACTGGGACGTGGGCATTCTTACAACACTCGTAACACCATCGGCCGTGGCCGGGACACCAGAAAATGCACTCTTTATTGGATTTATCTGGGTAGCCATAGAAACGGCTTTTGTGCGCAGGCAAGCGGGCTGAGACACCGGCTGCTTCACTGCGAAATACACTGGGACAGTCACAACGCATGGAACTGAACGAGCGAGAAGTTTTGGTGGAAATCCGGCCGCAGCGGGATCTGAACACCGTCACTTTCCTAGAGAGACTAGGAAGGCCTTGAGACCACAACAACTAAACTACACTAAATAACAAACATAAATACATGAGGTAGCATCCGCTCCTTACCTGATGTATATAAACAAACTCAAACTCTAACGTGTTGCATTATGTAGATCACGTGACAGACTAACTATCCCTTCTCATGGTGTCTGGGTAGATCGATGTGGTACAGCAAAGTCACGCTTCAAAAATAAATCAAACAATACAAACTTAGAGAAATAAAAGAAAAAACAATCGAGGAGGCTAGCAGCAAGCAACAACACAGTGACACGAGTGAAAACACGCCCCCTCCTCTACTCGTCACTTCCAGGTCTTTATATGGAGAAGGTGAGTTCGGATTGGTTCTTTAGGGGGATGACATCACGTTGATTAATCATGGACGAACCAATCATGTGACCTAAGAATAAAGACAGCAGAGAAAAAAAGAAGGGGAGGGGGAAAAAGAAAACCCAACCAAAATACGACACAGACGTAACACCCACCCCCTTAAAAACAAACTTCTATACAAAATACAGAGTTTGTCAAAAGAACCCAAATTATGATCAACTCACTTTATTTTAAACCCGGGATAGTGCATCTGCCACCACATTATTCACACCTTTTTTATACTTTATTTCCAGGTTATAATCTTGAATGATGAGAGACCACCTCATCAGTCTCTGGTTCCGGTTATGCATGCGTAAAAAAAAGTCAGTGGGTTATGGTCTGTGTAAACCGTTACAGGAAGGACAGTCGAACCGACATACACGTCAAAATGTTGAAGAGCCAACAGTAAAGCTAGAGCTTCTCTTTCGATAGTGGAATAGTTACGCTGATGTCTGTTATATTTCTTTGAGAAATAACAAACAGGATGATTGATCTCATCCTTACCCTCCTGCAATAACACAGCACCAGCTCCCACCTCACTTGCATCCACTTCCAACTTAAACGGTATGGAAAAATCAGGAGCAGACAACACGGGTTCGCTACACAACAAAGTTTTGACATTGTCAAAAGCATTCTGACACTCGTGTGACCATACAAACTGATTGGAAGGGCTAAGTAAAGCAGTTAAGGGAGTGGCAACAGACGAAAAATTCCGGCAAAAACAACGGTAATAACCGGCCATACCCAAAAACCTACGCAACTCACGTCTGGTAGTTGGCACAGGAAACTCGCTAATAGCCGAAACCTTTGCGGACAAAGGGCGCACTTGACCCTGACCCACCTGTTTACCCAAATAGGTAACCGTTGCCTTCCCAAACTCACATTTAGCAAGATTAAGTGTCAGGGATGCCTGCGCTAGACGCTTAAACACTGTTCCTAGTAACGATACATGCTCTGACCAACTTTGTGAATAGACAACCAAATCATCAAGATATGCGTTGCAGTTAGGAACATCAACAAGAACTAAATTGACCAATCTTTGAAATGTAGCCGTGGCATTTCGCAAGCCAAAAGCCATAACATTATATTGCATAAAGCAATCTGGCGTTACGAACGCTGAGATTTCAGATGCTCTAGGGGTCAGTGGAACTTGCCAGTATCCTTTCAGTAGGTCGAGTTTACTAACAAACTTTGCTGATCCTATGCTATCCACGCAGTCCTCCATCCTCGGTAGTGGAAAGCAATCCGGTATCGTCACAGCATTCACGCGTCGATAATCAGTACAGAAACGTTTAGTGCCATCTGATTTCTGCACTAAGATACACGGGGAACTCCAGGGACTAACACTAGGACTGGCCAATCCCTTCTCCCACAGATACTGAGTCTCCTGTTTCATTATAGCTCTTTTCACAGCATTAATCCTATAAGGGTTTGTTTGATCGGTCGTGCATTAGTTACATCAATATCGTGTTGTAGCACATGTGTAAGTGTAGGAACGTCACCCAAAATAGAAGAAAATTTGTCAAGAAGCTCTACAACATCCTGCCTTTGACCTGCATTAAGATGAGCTAAAAAATTGGATAAGTCTGCAAGAGTTTCAGAGTTTGATAGCCTAGCTGATAATAACGGCGTGTCAGACTCCAGTACACCATCCAGATCAAAATCCTGCTGCTCAACAGCTGGACTCGTCTCACAAGCCACACCCACTGGAAAGACAACAGAACTTTCACTTTTCATGGTAAGAGATTCTGTATTAGAGCCAGCTCTAGCATGATAAGCTTTCAGCATATTAATATGGCATACTCGCTTCTGACGTCTCCTATCAGGAGTTCGCACCACATAATCAGTCTCACTCTTTTTCTCAAGGATCACATATGGTCCAGCAAATCGTGCAGATAAAGCAGATCCAGGAATGGGAAGCAAGACCAAAACTTGATCACCAACGGCAAAAGATCTATTAACGGCACATTTGTCATAACGCGCCTTCATTTCCCCCTGAACTTTAGACAAAGATTCTCGGGCCAGTGTACAAGCTTTCTGTAGTCGTTCACGAAACTTACATAATCTAGCACATTTGTTTTCTCACCATTCTCGATGCCTAACATCCTCTCTTTCAGGGCTTTCAGAGGACCTCTGACCATATGTCCAAAGACCAACTCTGATGGACTAAATTTAAGAGATTCCTGCACGGTTTCACGAATTGAAAATAAAAGCAACGGGACTCCTTCATCCCACTCGTTTCCCGTCTCAATGCAATATTTCTTCAACATTGATTTTAGTGTCTGGTGGAACCTCTCCAACATTCCCTGACTCTGGGGATGATACGCGCTAGATATACGATGTGTGATATTTAGTGACTGGAAAACTTGGGAACACAGCTTAGATAAAAAATTGGTGCCCTGATCGGTTTGCACAATCTTTGGTAAACCGAAAGTCGAGAAAAACTTTGTTAAAGTTTTAACAACCACTTTGGCTGTAATCTTACGAAGTGGAATGACCTCTGGGTACCTGGTAGCGGTACACGTGATTGTAAGTAGGAACTGGTTACCAGATTTTGACTTTGGTAATGGCCCCACACAGTCCACTATCACGTGTTCAAAAGGTTCGCCCAACACAGGGATTGGAATCAAAGGAGCCGGTGGAATCACCTGGTTAGGTTTTCCTGCGTATTGGCAAACGTGACAGGTCTTACAATACTGAATCACATCCCGCTTAAGACCATACCAAAAAAAATGTTGTAGAACACGATTATAGGTTTTTGTTACTCCTAGGTGTCCTGCCAACAAGTGATCATGTGCCAAAGACAAAACCTGCTGGCGAAAAACAGTGGGAACAACCACTTGATAAACTACATTCCACTCGTTCTCTATAGTATTACTTTTGTGCCATTTTCGCATAAGTAAACCATCCTTAACCAAGAATGAAACATTGTCCAATTCATCACTCTTCACTGACTTAAAACACTTTACTAGCGATGGATCATCTTTTTGAGCTTCAATGAGCTTTTCACGAGTTACGGTTAATGACAAAGGATCACTCACTACAACCTCCCTCACCTGGTCATTGTCACAAAACCTGGTCTCCACAACCTCTTCCGTCGTCCCATCTGTACACAAGAAAGAGTCAGATAAAGAAATGTCATTCCCCTTCTTAGATTGGGCCCTTGTAACAACGCACGCAGGAAATGCACTTGGGTATTTCTGAAACAACTCATCTGTCTTAAGAGGAGTCAATGGAGTGTCTACCACTTCCAGCAAAGGTGTTACCTGCCCCCCGGCTAAATCATTACCTAAGATGAAAGACACCCCTTTCACTGGTAATACTGGACGTACTCCTACCTCCACAAAATCGGTCACCAAGTCAGACTGAAGATGGATCCGATGTATGGGTACCCTCATCACCTCCATACTGAAGCTCTGCACTAACCTACTAGATCCTACTGATGATTCATCTGAAAAAGACAACACATCAGCACATACAAAGGACTGCGCAGCTCCCGTGTCACGTAACATCTGGACTTCAACCTGGTCCTCCTTTTTACCGGTTAATGAAACAAACCCTTTAAGTAAAAAGGGCAAGTAAGAAGGGTCTGGTATTTCAGCTCCATTTTCAGAAAGCACACACGAATTCACAGAGTTCACAAATGCAACTTCTTTCCTCGGAAAGTTCTGCTTGCGCTTCAAAGCAAAACAGTCGGCTATCACATGTCCTTTCTTGTGACAATAAAAACAGTCACGAGTCTCTTTAGACTTCTCACTACTCTGTTTAGGCATCTGAACATTCATTGAAGCCCTCGGTAAAGAACTCTTCTCAGGACCTGCTATTTGAAAAACGTTTTTATGCGTAAGCACAAATTCGTCTGCTAGTACTGCAGCTTGTGAAAGTTTCGCTACCTTCTGCTCATTTAACTACAGCACCACTCTCTCAGGGAGACACTGCTTAAAATCCTCCAGTAAAAGAAGCTCCCTAAGTGAAACATAATCATCAGCCTTACTAGAAAAACACCATTTGTTGAAAAGCATTCCCTTATCTCGTGCGAATTCTACAAAGGTTTGCGTTGCGTTTTTCTTACAATTTCGAAAATGTTGCCTGTAAGCCTCTGGTACTAACTCATATGACCGGAGTATGGCGGACTTCACTATGTCATACTTAAGACCATCTTCCAAAGATAAAGTGGAGTACACTTCTAATGCTTTGCCGACCAATTTGCATTGCAACAACAACGACCAAACCTCCTTTGGCCAACCTAAGGACGTTGCTATTCTCTCAAAAGCGTTAAAATAGCTATCCACTTCTGATTCCCAAAAATTCGGCACCAAAGCAATGTGTTTTCCCACATCAAATGTGGTTGAACCCAAATTCGTCGAATTATTACTCACCGATGAGAAGTTCTGCTGCACAGAGGAGACTGGAGTAACCTTAGCCGCTTCAATCTCCAACTTACGAAGGTTCACCTCTTTCTCGGCTTGAATTTCGAGCCTGCGGACTTCCAGCTTAAGATCCAGCTCTGCTTGGCGGGTTTGTGCTCGTTCTTCCACCTCCATACGGAGCCGTGCTATACGCACTTTCGCTTGTATCTCCCCTCTTGAACCGGGAGTACTCAGTGAAAAGGGTTCAAAAGGGGGCAAAACAGCCCCGACATCAGCCTCAGCCTCCGTCACGGCCGTCTTTACCTCCTCTTTACCTACTTCAGTAACATCCTGCCCTTCGCCAAAAGGATCAGCCTCTTTGTCTACGTCAGGCAAAATTTCTAATTCAAACAGCCGATCTATCACTTCGGCTTTAATTTCTTTTTTTAGCGATTTCTTTGGAATAGGAATCTGGAAGTGGCTAGCTATTGTCAACAACTCATCTTTCCTACACTTTTCGATAGCATCTAATGAGGGATAATCAAGGAAACTCTGCAAATTAAACGCCATGAGCACGCTTCGTATTAACAACTCAAACTAACATGCCTCACAAAAAGGAAAGATATACTCCACAAGTTCACTAAGTTACCATTCACACTGAATCTCTGCCAAGTTCAAAACAACAAAATTATTTAATAAACAGTAACAAACGACGAGCCCCCAATTATGTTACGTCTCCCCACCAATAGGTCTAAAAATAATAGGGAAAGTAACACAAGTATTAAATTTAGTTAAATAAATAACAAAAAAAAACAAAACAAAAAAAAATTAGGTTCAGTTACTGATAATAACTCGTGTTGAGATGAACCAGGCAGAGACAGATTTCATTAAATGTTTTTTTAGTAGGTCGTGATATAGTAACCTGATGGTTTTACAGTTTGAAAGTGAAGAAATAAATATGTACAGAATATACACAAATAATGAGACAAAACGTAGAACACAGGAGAAAGGGACAATGAGCGGTGCTAAAGCAAAGAAATAAACATAACAAAACCCTCTAACTTTGACCCCTTTGATACTTCTAAACTATCAAAGAAATACACGAAAATAAACAATCTTCCGGCAACGGATCGCCAACTAAACTACACTAAATAACAAACATAAATACATGAGGTAGCATCCGCTCCTTACCTGATGTATATAAACAAACTCAAACTCTAACGTGTTGCATTATGTAGATCACGTGACAGACTAACTATCCCTTCTCATGGTGTCTGGGTAGATCGATGTGGTACAGCAAAGTCACGCTTCAAAAATAAATCAAACAATACAAACTTAGAGAAATAAAAGAAAAAACAATCGAGGAGGCTAGCAGCAAGCAACAACACAGTGACACGAGTGAAAACACGCCCCCTCCTCTACTCGTCACTTCCAGGTCTTTATATGGAGAAGGTGAGTTCGGATTGGTTCTTTAGGGGGATGACATCACGTTGATTAATCATGGACGAACCAATCATGTGACCTAAGAATAAAGACAGCAGAGAACAAAAGAAGGGGAGGGGGAAAAAGAAAACCCAACCAAAATACGACACAGACGTAACAGACCTATACTGGCTACTATAAACAAACAGCATTGGCATTGGTTTACGTTCTTGATCAAATCGAAAAATTACCTCAAAGTATACATGGAAAATACATTTACAAAATTAGTACATAATTACAAATTCAGGTCCAAAACGCGTTTGTCATAGACACGAAATAACATAACTAAGTGGCTACTAAAGTCAGCACTGGCATATTTGTTTACGTCCTTGTGTTACGTCCAGGGGCTCGTTCTTCGTACGTCGCTAACTCAGTTAGCTGGATTTGATTGTTGGCGATTTGGCATGATCTTGGATCGTTTGGTTCTTCGAAGCAAATCCTAGACTTGCTGTCATAGCAACAGGTGCGCTAG
>CM070818.1:44817822-45202822 GCA_036326025.1 Chrosomus eos | reverse complement strand
TTAACACTGTGGGGGTGGTTAGCGAGGCGTTGTGCATGCTGCTTTGAAATCAGTTCCCGGTCACGCACTGGTAATTTTCTCGAGAGAGAACTGATCACGCTGCAACAACATTTCGCGAGCGGACATGCCACGTGACCGGACACGGCTGTTTAACTGAGCGACAGCTACCGACAGCAGCACAGGGGTGACGACCCCGCAGTGTGGTTCTAGACGCAAAAAAAAGCGGACGAAGGCTAATACACGTACATATGATACCATCTCGCAATGTTTCTTTCCGTTCGTCATTAATCAACAATGCAGCTGTGAAGGATGTCACACACTCACGAATGACTAAGATGAGCTGACGTTCACGTTTAGGCACGTCAGCTGCAAAGGTAGACCCGACCGTCTCAGGTGGATCGCAGCTGGACTGCTCTACTGCGAATACTGGGGACTGTGCCAGTGAAGCACATTGGTGACAACCCTTACTCGTAAGCTGAACGGCCAAGTCCAAATCCAGGGCATAGAAGTACCGGCCGACGACAAGTCTCAACTGGTGTGCCGAGGGGTGATCTAACCTAATATGCAATGACGTAAGCAAACCATGCAACACTGACCTAGGAACGACGATGCACTCAGTGGTGGTCGACAGTGGTGTGTTACGTCGTACGACTAAAAGCCCATCTCTTGCCAAGGTAACAGTAGTCAAATAACGTTTCACATCTTTAACTTTAGTAACCCTCTTAGACGGACTTCCTAAGGAGAAAAGAAACTTCTCTTTGTTTAAAGACATTTAAACAAATATATTCAATGTGTTCTTTGTTTGTTTGTTTGTCCATGTTACATTGGAATAACTGACTATCATTATGTATTTCACATTTAACTGCCGATTCTCAGAAGTTAACTAGGAAGGAGAAATGTATCCTGCCTTCGTGCATATATATTCTGGTATATATGACCCGTTGAGAATTGTATGAACAATCTATCTAATCTCCTTATCAAACGATGTGCCTTCTATTTTGTGTTTGATCTATGTTGTTGGGAAACTAATGGAAAAAGGTTTAAAACTCTACAAACTATGATTAACCAACAGAATGTGTGGCATATTTGGTATCTACAACCTGGTACCGGGAAGATTAAGATGACTGAGTAAATTATATGTCGATAACAACAACATATGAATAGTACCAGGATGTTTTCATAGTTTTCTTCATCGTTTCTTCAAAGTTTCTCTCATTTCCCCCCTCCTTTCAAATGCCTTTCTACAAACAATAGGTCATAAAAACCCAAACTACAGCTCGTGATTCCCTCTCTCTTATTGGCCGAGGCAACGGGAAGAGGCCGGACTTCGCCGAGGTGATAAAGGTTTCTTCCCAGCTCCGCCCACTCTCTTCCGTCCATGTCCGCGTGTCAGGATGTAACGTCTCGCCTCCTGGCGAGCCTTTCGCCTTTCTTTTATGTGTTCTAGTTTAGTTTGCGTTTTTCAGTCTTAAGATAAGTCCCCGGGTTTAATTCCGATCGACGAGTGAAAAGAACCCGCGTGACATATCTCTTCAGCAAATCCAACTACAAGGGACACTCAAACAAACGCGCGCTCTCTCTGAAGAAGAAGCACGCGCACGTAACCACGTGACGCGTCGTACTGAGAGATGAGAACCCCCACAATATTATTCTGACAATTGAGCTAATTAATTTTGCCTGCTTTGTAAGACGTGATCTGTGTAATTAACTGCAATCAACTTGTCGTTAAAATGAAAGGATTCACATGTATACATTCAGGTAAAATGACATTCTCCCTTAGAGGGAGATTTATTAACATGTAAGACTGATCTAATCCAAACATGTATGAATAATTATTAATTACCAATTATTAATTATGATATGCAAATTCCCCACGGATTAGATCCTCCCAGAGTCTTTACAGTAGGTCATGCGAACATTTCTTAATTCCCAGCGGTACGTCAGTCAAATTGGGAATCCTGATTTTTCCAGATAGCCTTCAATCAACGATGGAGCAAACCAGTGCGCACAGCCCTCATGCGGCTCAACAGCAAGCTTTTCGCTAATGTTTGCTAGTTCTGCTGGAAGCTCAAGTTCGACAAAATCCCTGGCCATACAGTATGTGATGAGGTGGTACGAAGTACGTGAGCTTGCCGAATGGCATGTCTGTCTCCATACGTTTGACTAGCACCATACTCGTATGTGTCAGACCCCACACAGACCTGATGTCGAGCAGGGCGGATGGAGATGTCATTACATTCCATGAAGGGGATCCCAGCAAGAATGTCAGAATCCAGGTTTTCTACCACAAGTCCGTCGAAAAAGAGCTTGTGGCCATCTCTTTGAAAGTGCGTGCGTATCTCTCCCACTACCTTTAATGGTGAGGAACCATCTGCCTGACGAGCTGACTGCGTACTACTGGAGATTCTAAGGCCCAGTTTGCTGGCACATGCTGCCCTTATCATGTTTCCTGTTGCACCACTGTCAATGTAGAACTCTTAACAACAGTATTTCGGGAAATAACTGGGCAGTAGTTAGCGATCTGCCCCAGCATGAGCTCAAGCATGCTGACCTTTTGTTGGCGCGTGCGCCGTTGCGCCGCGGGAACATCTGCGCCATGATCGTTAAAACCTCTGAACGGCTAAGCCCTCGTCTTCTTTTCCCAGCGCGCGCCGTCAACTAGAAATGGAGCGAACTCTGTGTCCTAATGGGGGTAATGGCCATGGCCTAATGGGGGTGTGGCCATGGAAGGCTTCGATGCATGGTGACTGCATGATATGAACACGCTGTACTGCCTTAAGGTTAGATGCACTGTCCTCATTGTCGTCCTCAGACTCGCCGTCAGAGTGACTCAGTGAGCCAGCAACTTGCCGCACCTTAGCAATGAAAGCTCTGTCAGGAGGGGGCAGAAAGGGGCACTTACTGAGAAAGTGATTGTCTGGTCTGTGAGCCTCTTTACAGAGTGGGCAGGATTTCTTTAGTCGACCCACTTAAGCCAGCTTCTGTCTTGGGGGGTTAGACACAGCCAAGCGCATAGCTCTAGCATCCTCTGATGATTGCAGCTCGTCTAGTAATGAGCACAGGGCTTGAGATATCTCTGGTTTAATGGACGCCAGAGTGCGTGAACGTAACTCTGTGCCATACCTCTGCTTTACAAGCTTCGGCAACTCACTGTGTATAAGACGAAGCCAAGTGAGAACAACAAAGTTTTCTATTGTGGGAGAGAGCTCCTCATCCTCCGCGATGGGTTCACCTCCGTGAGTAATGCCAGAGTCTCTGCGTAGTAAATTGTCCTCAGCAAAAGCTATTAATCTCTGGTACAAATCCTCTGGTCCTTCATTAGACTCAAGTTTAATTGCAGAAAAATCAATAAAATGTGCACCGGTCGACTGGAATCCATAATGTAGTCTGATTGTCTGCCATATGCTATCAATGCATGTAGAACTCTTAACAACAGTATTTCGGGAAATAACTGGGCAGTAGTTAGCGATCTGCCCCAGCATGAGCTCAAGCATGCTGACCTTTTGTTGGCGCGTGCGCCGTTGCGCCGCGGGAACATCTGCGCCATGATCGTTAAAACCTCTGAACGGCTAAGCCCTCGTCTTCTTTTCCCAGCGCGCGCCGTCAACTAGAAATGGAGCGAACTCTGTGTCCAGAGATAAAGTGTAGACGAGGTTTTGACGCCAGTTCTCAAATGAATTTACAGTCTCAACTTTTGTGAGGCACCATTGTTTCGGTGCTCTGTGTGTATTCGCCATGGCTTATGTCTCGCGTTACACCAGCAAAGATAATCCACAACGCGGCTCGTTTATGCGCGTCAATAGTGTGAACTGATCTCACACGAACTCACCAGGCTGCTTGGGGAGTGAGTACGGTAAAGCTGCCACCACGCCAGTGTAGAATAAGATGCAAATAGTCGCTGACACGAGAGACTGGTTTAGTCAAGCCTTTAATGGCCGAAGAGGAAACAACACACACAGCACCCCACGCGCATGCGCCGCTTGGGTCAACATAAACACTCAACATCACAGAACACGTGACGATCCACGTTACACTCCACATATTGGCGCAACAAATTCACATCCTTCAACTACTGCTAGAATCATTACTGATATGACCTCATGTCAGTTTCAGTCACGATAGTTGTACCTAACACTGAGATAACGTCACGCATCACTGACAGATTTACAAAAAAAAAAAAAAAGTTTTTCAACATGAATCTGTCAACGAACTAACCTATAACTTACATTAGTAAAGTTAAACACATAGCGTTTATATCTCACAACTCTAACGTTACCCTGCCAGTACTTACAAAAATAGATCAAAGTGACATTGTTAACCAACCATTCAGAAACGTCCTGTTCGAGCCTTAATTGTCGAACTTCTTCAGGGCCGTCATCTTGTTTCGGGTCCGACTCCGGTTCAAACTGATACGGTTGCACAGATGTGTCCTCAGAGAGAATCCCACTGCCATAATAAACCCTCAAATGTTGTCAAGTCAACACTCCATGTGCGTTGTGTCAAAGCGCCCACAGAACAGAGGGGCGGAGTCAACGAAGCTCATTATCATTTAAAGGCATATGCACTTAAACGGCGTGCTGAAAACAGGGCTGTTTTTGAGCAGTTAAAATGAGTGTTTTCTTAAAATACTAATGAGAATTTTTAATAAAAGTATATTACAAAGTTTTCATTTAGACCCTAAAGATTCATATTAACTTGTACAAAAATGGCATTATATGACCCCTTTAAACTGCAACCATCATCAGAGCTGTGTTTGTGGTGGCTTGGTTGTGTGCAGTGGCTTTGAGGTCCTATTGCTAACCCCAGACTTGATGTGTTGTTGGAACAAGTTGAGACAGTATCGTGTAACTCTAACTTTTTGGTGTTCTACTCATTGTAGTTGTTTTCTCTCAGTCGTCCCTTGTTGACCACTCTATGATTGAGTTTCACAAAGGTAGAAGTGTTAATTTCCATGATTTATTGTATAGTTTAATCCATCTGTTTTGCCTCTTACTTGCAATTTGCAAGTTAATGATTTTTCTTTATTTTGGGGTTAGTGGGGAGGTGGGTGCCATTTATTTTGACTTTTTCTCCTGTTTATGCTATCAAGGGAGTTAGCTTATTTTGCTGTATTCTTGTTTTTCTTTTCTTTTAGTTTAAGTAGTTTGATTAATAAGAGTTAGCTTGATTATGTTTATTGTTTTGGCAATACCCCCTTCTGAATCTGATACCCCCTTTTTCTTTTGATTGATTTGTAAATAAAAACTACTTTCTTTGAGATAATTGTGTTTTATTGTGAAACAATTCTGGGTCTGGAGACGGGGTGGCTTCATGCTGCTGCACATTCATTTCACCACCATCCATTTTCTTTTGCTGTTGCTTTCCTCCCCTAGACCAATCAGGAAACCGTAACACCTTGATAAAACTAAAACATTACGTCAGAAATTATAGGCTACATGCAAATACATTTAAAATTAAGTCTTAGGCTACTTACAGGTTGTGGCACAACAACTGCTGCCTCTGGTTTTAAAGTTGGAACTGCTTCATGTTTTAGTAATGGTTTCTTGTTGAATCCGGCATTGAATTCGTGGAGATTCTGGAAGCTGTCTTCCGTAAAATGTGCAGCACAGAAAGCTAAATTACGATTGTAATTTTCAGGAACATATCAAACATAAATTTTAGCCATTGTTGACGAACTACAGCGTCCGTACGAAGCCCAAACACAGAAGACCTACAGCTGGGTGAAAATAACACACTTTCGACGGCACGGCTACAGCTCTCCACTATAACTCCTCCTCTTCGACAAAGCCGCAGAAATATGGCCATGCCCCCTTTTTGCGTATTCCGGAGGGAGGGTTGATGTAAATGTATGGGTTAGTTACGTATAAAACCCGGGAAGTATCTCGTTGTAGTCCTATTCGAGTTGTTTTTGTAGGCATTAAACTTCCTGATTTTTAAAAGACTGCTTACGTTGAACTTTCAGCTCAGCAACTTTGCAGATACTGTTCATGCACCAACAGCAAAAATGGCAACTGTTGTACTGGGTGTAAGGAGGTTTTACCAAACCAACACAGCCCAGCATCTCATGGAGGCTAAAGCCTTGCTAATGGCTGAGTGGGGAATAACCATCAAAGTTCAGTGCATGGTGACTTACAATGCATCCAACATGATCCTAAGCGCCCAGCTACGCTTACCTTCGCCATGTCCCATGTTTTGCGCATAATTTAAATTTGATTGTGAAAAAGGCCCACTACCCATTTAATTGGCCATACCCGTCACATTGTTGTCATTATTATAATTAATATGGTTTTCTCCTGTTTTGGCTCATAGGCTCACATCAGCAAGAAGGTCTGCACTCCAGATGTGGCGGGTATGAGACTTTTAGAGCCTTGGCACTGGCTACACTGCTGGACCCAAGGTTAAAAAATGTGGCATTTGGAAATCCTGCCAAAGCCCAGGACGAAAAGCACATCACACTGGAGTGTGCTTTGCTGATGCGTTTATACACAACTCCTGGTGAACAGTTTCAGTCTATGTTATGTTATGTAATCTGATTCATGCAATTTATACTTCATATATGCTGTCAGTTTAGGATTTGTTAATTGCTGTTTTTTGTCATTCAGAGCCACAAATGTCAACATCAGGCCCATCATCATCCTCATCAACACCAGTCGAAACACAGGACAGTTTATGGAAACTTTTTGATAATCGTATCCGTGAAACCAAGATGATACACAATGCTACAGCTGATGCCACAGTGGAAGTGAAAAAATACCTCAACGATGCATTTTTGCCTAGAACTCATGATCCCCTAACTTACAGGAAAGAGAGATCAGTAATCTTTCCTTGTTTGTATGCCCTTGTTAAAAAATGTAATAAGTGTCCCTTTTGAGAGGATTTTTTCAAAGGAAATTATCTGTAAAAAAAGAAGTAGGCTAAGTCCTTCGACAGCGGAGAAATTTATATTTTTAAATAAAAATCTAAAAAAGTGAGACATTGTGGCTTGATTTATTTTTAAATATTAATTTTTCATGATCAAAATAACATTATGCACAGTGAGGAGCCTACAGGTTACAAGCTTCACAAGCTTGAGAACAAGCTTCAGAAAAATACAATAATACAAAAAAATTAAAACATTGTAATGGCTCCTTGTCAAGGTTGTTTCAGATCAACACCCTGCAATTGACCACTAGGTGTCATCGTTGAGATGGGTGTTGGATTGTTTCAATGCCTCGACACAATATGGCACATTTGCTTCAACTGTTTCATTGTTTTACAAAGTCTCGATCTGCCCACCACTACTTTTACTTACAATATAAATCATAAAGATACATAGCAGATGGCAGAAGGTTCACACACATTTACTACAACAGAGAACGGACCAAGACTGAACAGAAGGGAACTAAATACAAACACAGATAAACATTGACAGAACCCTGGTGAAACAGATGAACAAACACAGATAAACATTGACAGAACCCTGGTGAAACAGATGATGTTGTTGTTGATGATGATTAACTAAACACAGGTGATATAGATGAATTGATAATGATGACGCCATGTGACATCATGAAGATAGGCAGACAAGTCCAATGAAACCAAACTAAACAGAACACAACTGTGACACCAGCCTGGGTTCTCCCAAGTTGTTTTTTTTTCTTCCATTCTGTCACCTGATGGAGTATTGGTTCCTTGCCACTGTCGACTTTTTCTCATTTCTTCGCCTTTGTCGCCATTGGCTTTTGACTTGCTTAGTTGGGGACATTTAATTTTATATTTAACAATATTATTACAACATTTTTTTCCTGTTGTCTCTGTAAAGCTGCTTTGAAACAATCTGTATTGTAAAAAGCACTATATAAATAAAGGTGACTTGACTCGAGGGGGAGAACTCATTTATAGGATACTCTTTAAATTCTGGAGAAAAAAAATAGAATCATCATAATGATTTCAGCATAAATAGAAAAAATAAATAGAATAAATAGTATATAAACAGAAAAAATAGAATCAGCATAAATAATTTCAAAGAATTAGATTAGCCTTTATTTGTCTCTCACAGGTGAGAAATTTCAACATTACAGCAGAAAGTGGATAGCATGTAATAAGGTAAAGTGATAAATGACATTAAAGCAACACTAAGTAAGATTTGTTACCTTCTAATAATGTTTTCAAAATCGTTTCAGTGGTTCATCAAGTCGTGACATGGTGAAATGCACTTATGCCACCGCTTTGCAGTCCTTTATCTGATATATCCACGCTATGTAAGATTGTCAGATCGGGTCGCGTTTCTGTAGTCCGAATGAGATAAGAAAACTACAAATTTGACTTGCTTTACGGCAAGCGTTACATCATACTTTCATAAAATCATGCATCATACTCTACCTTGTCTGTGGCCATTGTTGATTCCAAAGCCGGTGCTGGATAAACAGAGCATATGCGTGCGCGTGCGACAGTAGGATGCGGTAGGCTAAATTATTTACGACAGCAGTAATGGACAATTCCGCTTCCAACCTGTAGGACGACCGCAGAGGAAAAGTTGCTTGGTGTTGCTTTAACATAATACTCACAATATCAAAATTCAAAATAAATGA
Source organism: Chrosomus eos (assembly GCA_036326025.1). NCBI lineage: Eukaryota > Metazoa > Chordata > Actinopteri > Cypriniformes > Leuciscidae > Chrosomus > Chrosomus eos. Next base: position 45,194,252 of record CM070818.1, on the reverse strand, counting down.
TACAATACTAAAATTATAGTGAATTAAATTAGAATTGAACTACATATATTTAGATAACGTTTAAAAAAAAACTCCATGTCTATGGTAACATTCTCAAAACAACAAGTTTTATAAAATGATAAACATCACATTTCAACCCTTTTAACACTGTTTAAGAAAATGGATGAGTGAATATTATTATATATTCTAGATAAATTATTATCCAAATTATTTCGCTTTTTAGAATGCACATCAGCTTGCCTTCCGTTAAAACTGGATTCACCTTAAAATATGTTTAATAATTGTTGATTTTCAAAGTATTAAAGGGCAACCATTATGGCATTTAAAATGTTCCTAATATTGTTCTGGGAGTCCCCAACAACAGTTTTACATGCATGCAATGACAAAAAACACTTTTGTTGTCTTATAATATGCATTTATTTTTACGTGATTGGCTCACCGACTCCCAAATGATTCGTTCAATGACTCATTTTTCCAAACCCCTCCTTTACGTGATGCTAATCTGCAGAGATTGGTCAGATGACCCAGTCAGTTATTGTTTGCGTTAGCGTAAGGCATAAACATATTGATAAAGCACTGCAGTACTACAAGGTATTGATCTATTATTTATGACAACTCCAATAACAACGACAAACATTTCACATATTTTAAAAATTGACATTGGAGACCTAGAAGCTGCGCTGAGCGTAACTTATACAACACACACAAATACTTATTGAACATGCTGCTACAAAACACATACAAGCAACAATAATTAATAATACTTACAGGTTGTGATTTGTCGGAGGAAGCCGATCCAAATAAAACTGGTACTGAACCTTCCTTCAGTATCAACCGGCTCGTGAATCCACACTTGAAAGCATTTATGTTTGTAAAGAAATCGTCAGTAAAATGAAGTGAACACACACAAGTTTCGACCTATACTTGTGTGGTATAGTTGTAAATATAAACTCTAGCCACTGATTCTTCACATGCTCGTCTCTGGGCAGTGAAAAAAAGATTGCTTTTGATTCGCACTTCAGAACAGAGTCTTGTTGTCGACATGATGTTTTCAAGTTTCACTGGTGTCTGCTCGCGCAATGAGTGGGCGTATCTTATTCAAATAACTTGTCAAGTTGACGTCATCTAGGTAGAGAAAAAGCATCGTTCGTCTATCGATTCATATCAGCGACTCAGAGTCGACTCTTACTTTGAGACAACCTTTTTTACGGTGAACTTTCATATATAAAACTTTGCAGGATGTTTTTGTCACACTACATAAAAGGAAATTTTCAAAATGCCATAATAGGTGCCCTTTAAACTGAGAGGTAGCCATCCAAATGCAAATGCAGATGCATATGCAGATTCCTAGACAACATATCTTTAATTTGGCCAAATCAAACAGGTAGTTCTCTTACGAGAGGTTCTCTCGTATTGCGTAAGCTAGCTTACGCTAAGGGAAAGATTCCATCTTTCTGAGAAATTGAAGCCAAAAATTATCCTATAATTTTGTATCCATTGTCAACGCAGTTCAGCTGCAGCAGACCATGAGAGGGCTAGCTAGCCGCTCATTGGTTCGCTCACGGAGAATTGCTCAAGCCTATGAGGGAGCGCGGATGAACCCGCGACCAATGAGAGTCTGACTCGCTCTCATTACGTCACCGCCCCCGAAACGGGCGTGGACGAGGCTATAAATACCCCGAAATAGGCTGAATAATCCGATTTTTCATCCTTCAGCGACGCACCTGCATCTGCTGATCCTGAGAGAGAAGCCGCCGTCGTCGAAAAGGCACCTTCTAGCGAGCGTTTGGGAGACTGAGGAAGCCGGCCGTCTTCGCCACCTTCAGCCGTCCTGTGAGCTAGCGCCATCCGACGGATTGTATCCTTTTTACAAAAATGCTTCCTATATATTGTTGTATCTAAAAGAGCGAGCGTCTTTTTCAAGATGTCTCGTAAATTTTCTGGCGGCTCTTGCCGCGCTCCCCTCGAGGCTGGGGACCGCCACCTCTTCTGCGCTCTCTGCCTCGGATTGGAGCACGCCGAGCTCGCCCCCGCTGTGGCGGCTGCGAGCTCTGCGAAACTATGCCATTGTTGACCCCGCGGGCTCGACTTCGGCCACTAAGATGCTTCCGTGCCGCCTCTGACTTCGCCGCGGAGAAAGAAACGCCGCTCTCAGAGGCCGCCGGACCCCCAGCCGGAAGCGTTCATCCCGCCGGAGCCTCTCGCTCCCGCTCTCCATCTCCGCCGCTTCCGGACATACAGCTGCCGCGAGTGGCCGCTCTGTTGCCTCCGTTGACGCCGCGGACACCAAGGAGACATGTTCGCTTCTCGCTTCAGACGGTGAGGATTGGTCCGATTCTCACGCCTCCTCGGCCCGAGAATCAACCGGGACCCGCGCAGCTACTTCCACCAGAGCTCGACTCCCGCCGCTAAACGGGCTGCGCCCTTTCTGCCTGATCTGCACGCAGAACTCACGAAGTCCTGGAACGCCCCGCTCTCTGCTAGAACTCGCTCTGACTCTTCCACCCCGCGTCGCGTTGTGGACGGAGCCGCAGAGAAGGGCTTTATCTCCATTTTCCCTGTAGAGGACCTGGTCGCCGCACGTCTATGCCGCCCTCCGCGAGATGGCGCTCATCACCTGTGCTACCCGCTAAAGCCTGCAGTCCGACTTCAAGCTTTCAGCCGCCGGCCAAGCAGCTTCTGCACCCCATGTCTACTACAGAGTGAGGTACTTCGTGAAGGGGACGAGAGCGGGGGAAAAATCCCCCTTCAGTCGCGGATTGAGGATTTCCTGCGAATTTTGTTCTGCCTCGTCGCGCTAGCTCCTCTGCAGGCCGCTCACGTGACCAGCCTCCTGCACGAGCCCCACCCTAGCGCCTAGCTAAACACAGTCAGACTTCTCAGCGACACCAGGGCGGCCGCCCTCGCTCGCTCTGACAGCCGCCACAGACCGCCGCCTCCCCGGGGGCCTCGGCAGAGGATCGCGCTGAAAACTGATTACTCGAAGTCTGCCTAGCGTGGTTGAGAAAAAGACGGCGCTCTCCCGCCGCGGCCGGATCGCCGTCAAAGTTTCGCCCTCTGTTAGTCCCCGCTCACGCGGCTACTACAGCAGTGTACCCCGCCATTACCAAGCCGGTATCCCTTCCCGCTTGCATGAGCACAAACGCCGTGTTTACGGCGTCCCAGAGAAATCTCAAAAAGAGCGTAAAAGCCTCTTGTGTAGAAAATGTGCCCACAACACTGTGTTCACTCATACACAAAACGCCGTGTTTACGGCGTCCCAGAGAAATCTCAAAAGAGAGTAAAAGTCTCTTGTGTAGAAAATGTGCCCACAACACTGTGTTCACTCATACACAAAGACACTCCTGTTCCCGTGTCTCACACAGGGTCCACTCTCATAAAGCGGTCCCAACCCGCTCGAGTTTCAGAGTACATAAGCGCGCCCACGAACCCGTGCGCGCGTCCCACCTCTGTTACACGGTCCATAAACTTGTGTAGAGAATGTGCCCACAACACTGTGTTCACTCATACACAAAGACACTCCAGTTCCCCTGTTTCACACAGAGTCCACTCTCATAAAGCGGGCCAAGCCCGCTCGAGTCTCAGAGTGTATAAGCGCGCCCACAAGCCCGTGTGCGCGTCTTACTTCTGTTCACTCTGTTACAGGGCCCATAAACTCCCCTCCGAGTGTACGTCCCGCTGTTGTAAACACTATCAGCGCGCTCACGTAGCCCGCGAAGTGCAGCGACGGGGACCATGTAGCCATTCACCCCCTAGCGTCACGCTTCAAAGCGTGGGAAGCAGTGGGTGTTAAACACAATAAAGCTAGGCTATCGCTTACAGTTTTGCCGCCGCCCTCCTCGCTTCCGAGCGCGGCTAGAAACTACTGTGAACCCAGAAGCAGTGACGCGCTGCTCCGTTCAGAGATAGCAATTCTGTTGTGCAAAAAGGCTATAGAGAGGGTGCCTCTGGCTATGAGCGAGTCGGGGTTTTACGGCCGTTATTTTCTTGTCCCCAAGAAAGACGGCGGTCTCAGACCAATATTAGACCTCAGATCGCTGAACAAGGTTCTCATGAAGAGACCGTTCAAAATGCTCACTATCAGAAAACTCCTCGCGCATGTGCGCCAGGGGGACTGGTTCATATCACTATATCTGAAAGATGCATACTTTCAGATCCAGATAAATCCCCTTCACAGGCCATTCTTACGTTTCGCCTCGAAGGCCAGGTTTATCAATACACCGCCCTACCGTTCGGCCTATCCCTAGCACCCCGTACGTTCACGAAGTGCATGGATACGGCGCTCGCCCCCCTGCGGAGTCAGGGGCTGCGAATACTGAACTAATTGGACGACTGGCTGATTTTGGCACAATCTCAGAGAGAGTTACTGTCTCATCGTACAGTTCTCCCCGACCATCTGAAAGTTTTGGGCCTCTCTGTCAACTGGACAAAGAGCGTACTACACCCCAGTCAGACTATCTCCTTCTTGGGTATAGAGCTGGACTCGGTCACGATGACGGCGTGTCTGTCAACGCAGCGCGCGCACCGTGTGCAGCGTCTCGCCGCATCTTTTCAGATGAACAGACTCACGCCTTTGAAAACATTTCAGAGAGCGTTGGGCTGTATGGCCTCAGCCTCCGCGGTGCTCCAGCTGGGGTTACTGCGAATGCGCCCGCTTCAGCTTTGGTTGAGGAGCCGTGTGTCTCACCGAGCGTGGACCACGGGCCACCAGCTGATAAAAGTAACGCAGACCTGTATCACAGCTCTGCAGCCATGGTCAGTGGCAGAATGGTTTCAGCGGGGCGTTTCCATGGGGACAGTTTCACGCCGAAAAGTCATCTCGACAGACGCCTCCAACACGGGTTGGGGAGCGGTCTGCGAGGGCTCACCGGCCTTCGGCCCCTGGTCAGCTCAAGAGAGCCTCCTACACATAAACTGTTTGGAGAGGTTGGCGGTCGAGAACGCGCTCATGCGCTTTCTCCCGCGCAGTCAGGGCCACCACGTGCTGATCCGTTCGGACAATATAGCCATGGTCTCTTATATAAACCGTCAGGGCGGAGTCAGATCCAGGAATCTTTTCCAGCTGACAGAACGCATCTTAGTTTGGTCTCAGTGTCACCTGCTCTCGCTCAGGGCGACGCACGTGCCGGGACATCTGAACGACGGTCCAGACAGCCTGTCCAGGAACCCCACTCCCCCCGGGGAGTGGTCCCTGCATCCTCTTACAGTTCAGAAACTGTGGCGTTTATTCGGCAGAGCAGAGGTGGACGTCTTCGCCTCGGCGGAGAACACCCACTGCCCAATATTTTTCTCAAGGAGCGAGGACGCGCTAGCCCAAACCTGGCCCAGCCGCCCGCTTTATGCTTTCCCTCCGGTCTCTCTGCTACCACAGGTGCTTCAGAGAATCAGAGAAGTGCAGCACTCGGTGCTCCTCATAGCCCCGCGCTGGGAGGGTCAGACTTGGTTTCCGGAGCTCACGCAGCTGTCACAGACAGCGCCGTGGGCCATTCCAGTCAGAGCAGATCTCCTCTCCCAAGCTCGCGGCACGATCTGGCATCCCCACCCAGAGCGCTGGGCGCTACACGCGTGGGTGCTCAACAACTACCCGTTGCTTTGCCAGAGGGAGTGTTAAACACGATCATGCAGGCTAGAGCGGCTTCTACCAGAAGGCTCTATGCGTCAAAATGGTCTGTGTTCTCAGAGTGGTGCACCGAAAAGGGTCTGGACCCACGGTTATGCGAGGTTCCCTCCTTGCTAAATTTTCTCCAAGAGATGCTGGACAAGGGCAGATCCCCGTCCACTCTTAAGGTGTATGGGGCAGCCGTCGCGGCGTTTGCTGAACCCCGGCGCGGCCAGTCACTGGGCAAAGATGGGTTGGTAGTCCGCTTCCTCAGGGGAGCTAGAAGGATGAACCCCCCTTCGCCCCCCTTCGGTGCCGATTTGGGACCTTTCCATAGTTCTTGATGCTATGAAAGCTCCCCCATTCGAACCGTTAAACACCGTGGACCTAAAGTACCTGTCGCTAAAGACCGTTTTTCTACTCGCGCTCGCGTCAGTAAAACGGGTGGGAGACCTACACGCGCTGTCCACCAGCGCGTCCTGTCTTGAGTTTGGACCTAATGACTCCTTAGTCGTTCTCAAACCTAGGCATGGCTATGTCCCCAAAGCGATCGGCACCCCGTTCAGGGCACAAGTTATATCCCTATCGGCTCTGCCTGCATCCGATAGCGAATCTGATACTAATCTCCTATGTCCGGTCAGGGCCCCGAGATTATACGTTACTCGCACTGCTCCGGTCAGACGATCCGAGCAGCTTTTTGTTTCGTTCGGTGGGCGCACCAAGGGGTTGGCCGCTTCGAAACAGTCCCTATCCAGATGGATTGTTGATGCCATTGCAGCAGCATACGCATCTTAAGACCTGCCATGCCCTCTGGGCATCAGGGCTCATTCCACTAGAGGCATGGCCTCATCGTGGGCATGGTCCAGCGGAATTTCCATTCACGACATTTGCGTGGCAGCGGGATGGGCTTCCCCCTCCGCCTTTGTCAGATTTTACAATCTGGAAGTACCCGTCTTGCAGGCTAAACTACTAGCAGTCTAGTATGTTTCAGCTCTTCTGGTTGAGCTGCACTATAGGGGGTTAATTACACAGACCGAGTTCGTTCTGTTCCCTCTCTATAATGTGCTTAGGTACCACACAGTCACCGGCCCGCTCCGCTGGCCTTTTGTCACATGTACATATATTCATTCCCACTTACAGAGTTCCCCGGGGTCCCCCCTGGGTCTAATAGTGGATGCTTAGCACGCACGGCGTTGACCAGGTGTTCCCGTAGCGTAAGCTAGCTTACGCAATACGAGAGAACCTCTCGTAAGAGAACGAATCGGTTACCTAACGTAACCTCGGTTCTCTCTAGATGAGGGAACGAGTATTGCGTTCCTGGCCGTGCTTGTGCTACTGGCGATTGTCGCTTCAGTTATGAAAAACCAGATTATTCAGCCTATTTCGGGGTATTTATAGCCTCGTCCACGCCCGTTTCGGGGGCGGTGACGTAATGAGAGCGAGTCAGACTCTCATTGGTCGCGGGTTCATCCGCGCTCCCTCATAGGCTTGAGCAGTTCTCCGTGAGCGAACCAATGAGCGGCTAGCTAGCCCTCTCATGGTCTGCTGCAGCTGAACTGCGTTGACAATGGATACAAAATTATAGGATAATTTTTGGCTTCAATTTCTCAGAAAGATGGAATCTTTCCCGTACCGTAAGCTAGCTTACGCAATACTCGTTCCCTCATCTAGAGAGAACCGAGGTTACGTTAGGTAACCGATTCGTTTTCTCTAAGTAAATATTCTGTTAAATAAACATATTTGTGCCACACACAATTCATAGATGTTGTCCATAGATGTTGTTCATTCAACTTTCATGTGCCATCAAATTGAATTCGTTTTTCAAGACAAGCTATGACCAAAATTAACGAGATTTCTTTGTAGCCACCATTTCAATCCTGCAGGTAATGCAGCTCACATTACTGAACGTAACATTGATTGATGTAAAACTCCGGAAAAGTTTTCTTGCATGCGTACATTTTTAACTTGTCTTGACTGCCGTGCAGTCTGACATTAATGGCAACTGAGATCTTCCAGTGTGACATGGCTTACAGCAATGATCATGTTCTTACAGTCTGACAAGCAACAATCGTAAAAGGACAATTATAAATCGCAGTGTGCACTGCTTTAGTAAGAATTTTACTCCCAGGTAGACTTAACGTTTGTTTATTTTGGCATTACCCCCTTCTGAAGTCTTTGTTTCCCTCCTAAGTTTTACTCTTTAAAGTAACACTAAGTAGTTTTTCAACCTTCACAATATATTTCCAAGACCCTTGTGATGGTACATCAACTTAAAATAAGTTAAATGACTCGTCTAACATAGCCTGACGTGGTCTGTATCGCTTTTACTGGCACTATGTAACTTCGGGTTTCGGGTAGGAACCCGTGCACAAAAAAGAACTACAAACTGGACTGCTTTACGTCAAGCGCTACAATAGTCATTATTTCGTTTTTCTTCGTTTCTGATGTCGCAATACATCATCCTTTCATGAAATTATGTAACATACTCTACCTTGTCTGTGGACATCGTTCATTCTGAAGCCGGTGCAGGATAAACAGTGAGCGTGCGTGCAACGGTAGGCTAGATTATTTACGAAAGCGGCAATGGAAAATTTTGTTTCCAACCAGTAGGGCGACCGAAGAGGAAAATTTACTTAGTGTTACTTTAAGTAAAACTGTGATATATTTTACGAGCCTTTATTAATAAAAGGTGTTAAAGGGATAGTTCACTTTGAAATACATTTTTGGTATGTTTTAGCTTACCTCAAGGGCATCCAAGATGTGTGTCTTTGTTTCCGCAGTAGTTTCAATTTTGATATTTTTAGGTCAAACCGTTCTTCTCTGTCAGTCATATAATGCAGGTCTATGGTTACCACCTCGAAGAGCATGCACAGAGAAGTTCAAATTAAACATAATTTAATGACTCGTAAATGTGAGTAAACATTGATGGCCTAAGACACGAAACGAGCGGTTTGTGTGAGAAAACGAACAGTATTTATATGGTTTTCAGACACGAAACGAGCGGTTTGTGTGGGAAAACGAACAGTATTTATATCGTTTTTAACTCTTGTAAACACAGCCACGTCCAAGTGATCTGAGGGCGCGGGCGCTTCAGTCTGCTCAAGCACCGGAAAGTGCCGGAAGTGACCCCTCGCGCGTGTACGTCACTCATTGTTTACACAGAACAGAGATTGTAGGTAAGACGGCTAATTAAAATTGTACTAATTTGCGCTTATCCGGGATGTTTAAACCGTCGTAAAAGAAAACAATTACGTATACTCGCGCGAACTCATCCGAGAGTGGTGAGTTTTCACAAATTCCCAATTTATGAGCCTTCTCTCTTGAAGTTATGGTTGGACGCTCTTCGGCTGGATATCAACACACCCATAAACTTACTAAAGTTGAGGAGGGTCTGCAGGGATCATTTTTCCCCTGATGATTTTACAAACCAAGGAGTGTATCGCATAGTACTGACATCATCAGCTGTGCCTATGATGTTTTTGCATCCAACGGAGGTATGTGAACAACGTCTTTGTATGTGTCCTGTTGTAGAAATTTTAATAGTCATTTATTCCTAACATATCAATGTGTAAATATATATGTGTGTACGTGCTTGTGCGTGACGTTTCAGGAATATATGGGACAGGACGTCTTGACCTTAGGAATGGTCAGGTTTGGCTAGTTTATTCCAGTACCAGTTTGTGTCCTTAAGAAAAACTGAACAGCAGTGGGGGCCTTATCTGGGTGGAAAAGTACAAGAACCTTGAAAAGAGTATAAAAGCTGTCTCATGTCTTCCTGGTGCGCGCCACTCACTTCACAGAATGTAACGGCTGTGATGGCGACTGGGCCTTCTTGCAAGAATAAATATTTCTCTTTTTATTAATTTGACTCTGAGTGTCTCTTACGCAGTGATGATGTTTAACAGAAGTTTTTGCCACAACATTTGGTGTCAGAGTGGGATTCCTTGGCAGTGCCTCCTGGACCTGAGAGCGGACGGTGTTTGGCCACCTGGACTGAGCAGTTCCAGCTCTACCTCGTAAGATTCAGAGAGAGGGGCCGACCGCTATCAGGGCCAGGAGAAGCTCCACTGGAATCAGATGAAAACGAACCCGTGGCAACTCAAGACATCTCTGGTAAGAGACGGCTAAAATATTTTTCTTTTGGGCTAAAATATTTTTCAAAGAGTGAAACTGAACCATATTGGCTGAGGGCTGTTTCTGTGGTACGTAATCTGAGATTAATTGAGATCTATATATAGATCAAGAAATTTCAAACAGATACGAGGGAAAATAATCTGAGATTAATTGAGGTCTGTGACAGATCAAGAAATTTCAAGCAGATAAATAATCTGGGATTAATTGAGAACTGTGACAGATCAAGAGATTTCAAACAGATAGGTAACCTGAAAATGAGTTGTTCCACCACGGAGCAATTTGTTTTTAGGTGCTGAGGCTAATTAGGGGGAACCAGAACAATCGTAACAGATTTTTTGGTAAACCATAGTTAGGAGGGCACTAATAGTGCAACCCGACCGATTTGGGTTAAAAGAAAAGAATCGGGTTTGTTGGGGACGCCTAACAGACTAAAGAAAACGCGCGTTGAAGAGAAATCCACAGAGAACAGAGAAGCAGCAGTATGGGGATGTCTCAAAAGCAAGCTTGCGAAATTTGGTACACCGGTTTTCTGTCAAATGAGATAAAATTAAGGGCAGAAATGTATGATATTGAGCGCCACAAGATTAAAGGTGGTGCGGGGAACAGTTGAACAGGGCAGTGAGAAATAAAAGTGTCTGCGTTCAACATGTGTGTAAAAATGTGAACAGATAAGGAAATGTTGGCTTGAAGATAAAATGTCGAACTGCCAGGAGAAATAATGTTTTTACTTCTTCATCCAGTAAATGGATGCATGACATTAGATGTCTATAGAACTTAAAGTTATACGATAAGGATTGAAGTAGCAAGCAGCAATAAGGCTGTCTGTGTGAAATAGAGTGATAGAGTGATAGAAAAAGAGAGAACTGTAAGTGAGAAACTTGATGGAAGAGGGAAAAGGGAGAAAAAAAACAAGAAGGTTGGTGTGTGAGATATGTTTGTGTGGGGATTGTGCAAACAATCATGTTCTGGTTAGATAATGAAGGAACTGGCATGTTTGAGAAAAGAAAGGAGAGGATAAAGAATGAAAATGGCATGTAGGGGAAGATTGAGATGAAATATAGTAGGAAAAAACTATATGTGATGAAAATAAAATGTCTGACAGAATTTATGGAAGTCAAATTAACTGTTTAAATGCTATGAAAATACAGTTTTAGAATAAAATAAGGCATTGTATGATTGACAGGAATTAACATGACATGAAGAATGTTTTAAGCATGGGGAACAATTCTATATTTTTAATGGTAAAATAATGATTGAAATTAGGTTTAGTTTGACAATCATTGTGTTTTGAACCTAAAGGGTCTAATGGGGGTAGTGAAAGGAATGGATTTACCATCCATCTTCGTTTATTATGAAAGGAATTGGAAATTATAGTTTTATAAAAAAACGAATGTATATCCTGGTGTTTATGATTGCAGACAATGTCTGTATTTAATATCTGAGGAGTGACTGAGGGTTCGATCAAGGTCGAGAGTACAGGACCAGTGTCTTCTTATTCAGCCCGGCTTTTTGGATGTTAGATATGCACTTGTTCTGTAATCAGTGTTGATGATAATAGCAAATTAGTAAAATGTAAAGACAGCTATGTCCAAAGATTCCGGAAATCAATAATGTATGTTGTGCCAGTAATAATGATGATTCGGCTATTGTTGTATCTGCCATTGGTGGACTGTAAAAGAATATGGAGCACTGCTTATCAGTGGCTCTGTTTGCATTCCTCAATGGAACACACTGCTTCAAGGGTGTGCAGTAAGTTAGAGCAGATGGAGAGTGTTTAAATTGTGGTCAGAAGGACCATTTAACATGTAAATGCCCACTAAGAAAGTGTTTGAAAATGTGATAGTGACACATTTCTGGTAATAATGTGGGTTTGAAAGTAGATCAGTGTTTAAGTGACGATATTAACATTTCGTCTGAGAAAGAATAAGAGAAAAAAAAAAAACAAGGTCAAAAGATCGAAGTCTTAAAGTGAATCCTTTGAAAATATCTATAATAGTAATTATTATAAGTGAATTGATGAATACAGTTTGATGCAAAATTAATGACTCCAACAAATGGGAGTTGCAGAAAGGTAACTAAAAGTATGATTGTGTTTTAATGCAACATTTTGGAAAAGGATTCAGGTAATATAGAGAGACAAATCTCACGGATGATTTATAATAACTACAAAAGATGTATCACAAGCAGAGAGTACTAGCCTCGTCAAAGTTAGTGTGAATCCTAATTGGAGATTGATAAACTCCTAGGAAAAAAAAAAAAGAAAAAAAAAAAAAAACTTTGAAGACATATTAAGCTATGGTAATTGAGAACTTGACAATTAAAATTAAGATGAAATGTGAAATGTTATTGAGAACTAGAATAATTATTTAAGATCAAATAAGCAGTTGGTTACTGAATTAACAGTTGATAAATGTAAAATGTGTAGAAAGGCATCTGATTAAACAAACAGCTTGAAAACTGTTGACCATGAAAGAACTAGAAGCTGATGTTTTGCTTTCAAAAGATAAGTTTGTTATTGGCTGTAATGAAACAGCTCGCTTATCTGAATCTGATGTGTGCTGTGGCTGTAAACGGCCAGTACGACAGATACTCAATCTGAGTGGAAATTTGTAATGTCTAAATAAAGACAACTATAAAATGATGTTTATTTGGAAACAAATGTCATTTCTGGCAAAGATGCCTTAAGCTGGGATAGTTAAAAGATGATAGATAAAGTTTAATGATTTTGTTGAAGTTAGAAGTTTATGAGAGAACAGTGTACCAATCCTGAGTTCCTCAGAGTCTCTCTCAGTCAATTTCAGCTAACAGGCTGTTATCTGACCCTGTGTCATAAGTAATAATAAGCTATTTATAGTAAAAGCACAGTGTCTCAGTTGAAAAAATCAGACACAGAGATGTAAAAGAAATCATTGCCATTAAGAGGGCAATTTGTATTTGTGAATGTTTTAAATGTAAAACTGAACGAATTTAAAGAAGTCTTTAAAATAATAATACAGATCTTAAATGATAGAAATAACATTTTTGATTATTTTATTTTAGGACCAGTAACTTCTTTGTCTTATCTTAAGTCTCCACCATTGAAACAGGCCCGATGGCTACGGCTACAGATGTATAGCTAGGTTGATGATTTTAAGATGGTTAATGGATTTTAGTGATTAAATACTGCTGTTATTAACCTGTCTCCCTGTGTAAACACTATTAGGCAATCAGAATGGCTCTGGTGACTCTTGAACGTACCTTTCCTAAAGCTCCAGAAAACAGCTGAGTTCTGTTAAAGAAAACTGATTGTGTGATGGGAGAGAGAGGTCACCAGTTTGTAAGCGGTCACCAGTGTGTACGTGGCTACTCAAGGACGGGATGATTCTCCTGGCCAGGGGACAGCCTAACGCAGGGGGTCACGGACATTGGGCACCTCAGGACGGGGGGTGTGGTACATGCAAGAAAGGTAGTGAGAGTTGAGCGCTGACTACTGGAGGCCACTGGGGTCAGCAGAGCATTGAGAGGTGAGATGCGCTGTGACGAGTTGCGGCAGTCTGACCCAAGAGAATGTGAGTTCCTCTATACCACTTGCCAGAAGAAACCGCATAATCGTACGCTTGTTTTTCATTGTGACAAGTATCTGCAATTATGCCAGGGGACAACACCCTGAAGAGAAAATTATAGATAAAGAGCTATGGGGGAGGGGCTTTCGAGAGCTACCTGAAACATGAGGGGATTGCCATTATTTGTGATGGGAGACAGGAACAAAACTTTTTATGTATTGGCTGCCCCATGGGCAAGAATAAGAAAATTTATAGAAGTGTTGATTTTGAACTAATATGTTTTAACTCCTGAAGGTCGTTTGACATGGTGGGTGGCTAAAGATGAAGACAGTTTTTGATTTGAGAAAAGTCTGGATAACAAAATTTAATGGTAAAAGGATAGTGATTAATTTAATGTAATTATTATTTGTTAATAAGAGAGAGAGACTGTTTGAGTGGAGGAAGGGATGGTAAACTGTGTCTGTCTTTCTGTTGTCGGCCTGCTAGAGCAAGCTGAAGCAAAATAATGATAAGGAAAAATTAAACAAAGCAACCCAGCAGACTGAAAATCTAATGAATAATGAACAGAAATGCTTTGGAACTGGTTAAGAGACCATGTAAAATTAGGCAAAAGCTACAGAAAATGTGAAGTTTAAAATCTTACTCAAAATTTAAATCTTTTTAGCAATAATATAAAAGAAAGGCGAACATTGAGAATGAGTAGTTAAGATATGTGTGTCTAGTATGTGTGTGTGATGGTGACAGCACTTTAGGTCTTGTATGTATTAGTTTAGGGTACTAATATTCCGCCTGAATAGTGAGTATATTGTTTCATCATTACAGATGGGTTAAGGGAATTGACAAATTTTAAAGAAAGCGATAATTGTGAGTGGATCCGATGAAAGATGATACAGAACATAGGACGAGCTTTAAATTGATTGGTCATCAAGCTCTGTCTGGTATTAATTACTTTTTGTTGATTTGAATTACGTTCTGGATCAGTTTAAGTATTTGTGTAAATTGGAATTGTGGAGTTGTAGATCACCATCTGGCATGGGCTGAGATAAATGAAAATGTTATAGATTTGATGGCAACAACAAAGTGACATATTGGCTAAGTCAAACATGAAATTATCAAGAGAGCCCTAAAAATGTAGGATTATTGTGGGCAGAAGGATGAGAATGTTATTTGACTGACAAGTGACCAAGTCTGTACAGCATGACCTGACTTGATAGAAACAATTGATGACTTTGAAAATGTTTGTAGATGACTGAATTAAGAGACCAAACAACAGGCCTGAAAAGCAGGATACGCTGTGAGGCTCAGGGCCTTTGCCCTTCAAATACTTCGTTGAGCAGATGATAATGTGGCTTTAAGTGAAGAATGTAATATTTTTGTTTCAGAGACAGCAAAAGATGTCTGGAGGAAATTTGTCTGAAGGACAACGTTTGGGTTAGTGTTGATGCCAACTTTATCAAAACACTATGTTAAATGTTATGTTAAATTGATGCTCGAGTTGTGTCGTGCATCAAGAGGGAGATGGTATAACAATTGCCAAATATGGTTTACTAAGGGACAATATATGTTGGGAGGACACTGGGTCTAATTGGGTAAAAGGCCGTCCCAAACAAAATTTGCTTTCTGTAAATGTATTTGCAGGACTGTTTCAACAGGAAACGCCGGGGCAGATGTGGCAGCGAAGGTCACGGCAGAACAGTAGACAAAAGAAACTACGTGTAGTTTTACTATCTGAAAATAACCTCGACATTTTGTTTTCTTTACAGAGAATGGAGCAGAGCATAACTTAAAATTTTCCTTTCACAGAATGTCAGATTGGATTGCAGCTAACAGAATGATTCTGTTTCAAAATGTATTAATATTGTGTTGTTGACATGAGCAAAGTGGGTTGAATGTTAATGTAATAGTTGAATGAGTTGCAGGTTGTTGGAGTGGCCAGATGTTGAGAATAAATTTGGAACTCATAATGTATATCAATCAGTAAACAAATGGTGAAAATTCCACAGGTCACACCAGAAGGACGACCAGCAGCACTAACAAAACACTTAAGATCTCCATTCACAGGTGACAGAGGCTATGGTCCACTCCACAAACAAGGTTGCAAGGATGGAGATTGCAACACCACCGTCCAAACATCTCACCTTAAACAACGCCAACGAGATTTGATTGGTCACTGATTAATTAGAAAGTATTTTAGGAAAATGAATGGATTGTTTGATTACTCTTTGGGGTTTCGGGGGTAGGATTGTCAATATTGTGTGTTTCCAGCTCAGTTAAATTGGTAAAATGACAGTTTTATCCAAATGATGATGACAATGACAAGAAATGTGATGATGATGATTCTAGTAGTGGAAGCTACAGTGACATGTGTTAGACATTTGGTGTTTGTTTTTCTTTTCTTTTTCTTCTTCCTATGAATGTTTTTGTTATGAACAGATGGTTAAAAGCTGTGCTTATCCGCTATGTGATAAGGTACAAGGAGAGGGTTTTGAAATGAAGGGTTTTATTATACTTTTCTTATACTTTATATTTTGATGTAACCACTGTGGATTGATGATTTGTTGTTTTTCTAACTAGTCTGTACACTATTTCTTATTTAACTAAGGTGACTGAGGGTCAAGCTATGCTTGGGGTACAACAACAGTGATTGTTTATCTAGCCGGCTTTAGTTGAATTCTTTATCTGCTTGCTAAATATTTAAGGGACTATCCTTACAAAACAGCCTAAGCGTTTTCCTTTCAAAATGTTATTTTCACAAATGTTTAAGAAGAGTGATCAGTTATGCGAAAACTAGAGATGAAGAGTAGTGTGATGATATGACTTAAAATTTGTCTTTTTGTTTATTATTGTGATTATGGGTAATCTGAATGATAAAAAGTGTGGAATTGTTGTAGAAATTTTAATAGTCATTTATTCCTAACATATCAATGTGTAAATATATATGTGTGTACGTGCTTGTGCGTGACGTTTCAGGAATATATGGGACAGGACGTCTTGACCTTAGGAATGGTCAGGTTTGGCTAGTTTATTCCAGTACCAGTTTGTGTCCTTAAGAAAAACTGAACAGCAGTGGGGGCCTTATCTGGGTGGAAAAGTACAAGAACCTTGAAAAGAGTATAAAAGCTGTCTCATGTCTTCCTGGTGCGCGCCACTCACTTCACAGAATGTAACGGCTGTGATGGCGACTGGGCCTTCTTGCAAGAATAAATATTTCTCTTTTTATTAATTTGACTCTGAGTGTCTCTTACGCAGTGATGATGTTTAACAGAAGTTTTTGCCACAACAGTCCTTTCTATTTGTAAAGCTGGCATTACATGAAATTTTATGTGAAGTTAGTAAAACCAATTTTTTGAGGGGTTACTTGCATTTCTATAACTACTACTTTATTATATGGGCAACCATATATTTGGTAAGAATGGTTTTACATGAGAGAGATAATCAAACCAATGTAAAACTATGTGTACTACTCATAAGGGTGCAGTCAATGATACTACTACTACTAATAATAATAATAACAATAATAATAATAATAATACACAGTGTGTATTTATGTTCATGTAGCTCTACTTAGTGTGGACTAAAACAATGAGTGACGTACACGCGCGAGAGATCACTTCCGGCGCTTGCGCAGACCGAAGCGCCCGCGCCCTCAGGATTACTTGGAAGTGGCTGTGTTTACAAGAGATAAAAATAATATAAATACTGTTCGTTTTCTCACACAAACCGCTCGCTTCGTGTCTTGGGCCATCAATGTGTATTTACATTTACGAGTCATTAAATCAAGTTTAATTTGGACTTCTCTGTGCATGCTCTTTGAGGTGGTGACCATAGACCTACATTATATGACTGACAGATAAAAACAGTTTGATTTAAAATATCAAAATTGAAACTACTGCGGAAAGAAAGACACCTACATCTTGGATGCCCTTGAGGTAAGCTAAAACATACCAAAAATGTATTTCAAAGTGAACTATCCCTTTGAAAAGGATCTTGTTGCTGTGGCAGGGCCCGGACAAATGCTCTTTAAACTCTTGTTACATTCTGTTAAAAAAAAAAAACCTAGACACTCATAGGATGTAGCAATACACACCACAAATGGTTTATACACACCACAAATGAAATATATCTGATTTATATTTCCTAACAAGGAACTAGGGATCCTCTGCAGACCTTTCAGTAAATATTTTGTCTCAACAGCTCTTGGTCAGATATGTATCCAGTGTAAAGTGTAGATTCAAACATAATGGAGCCATGAGGATCACAGACTATCAGAGACTTAAGTGTGTTAGTAGACTTGTAGTTAGAATAAGTCTGACTTTGCAATAACAGTGAGATGGGTTCCTCTATCTTTATCTCTGTGCAATCAAGAATTGCAAAAGTTATTGGAAACTCTGCTTTTTAGTTGTCGGGCATATTTTCTGTGATGTCCCTGTGTGGCCAAACAGACAAATTACCAAGACTGCCAAACAAGAAGTCAATCCAGAACTGAATGAAGAGCTGCATATTTCATACTGCATATTGATTTGAAATTTGAATGCTAGCTCTTTTAGGTCACAGTTTTTTGTTAGTCGCATATTTACAAGTAGAAATTGATGACGTAAAGACATATGGTGGATGTGCATGTTCAATTTTTCATACGTCAAGGGGATGTGTGTAGTCTGAAAAATCTGCAGTTTGTTAAACTCATTGTAATTGCTCCTGTCTGTCTTGCTGCTGGTTTGCGTCTGTATGCTCCGTATAGCTTTCTGTTTTGAATCTCTATTTACTATCATTGCTTTTTGTTTATATTGCTAAATATAACTTACTCATCAACATATATTAGACATTAATCTGACATCGCATAATATATGTTCAACTACATAATGCTAGCCCATGTATAAAGGTCCATGGATAAAGGACCATGGATAAAGAGGAGTGCCTTGTCGAGCTGTGGGCAGAGCCGCCGTGTCTTTTTGATGTAAACCACGACAGAGTGGAAAAAGAAAAGAAGTCTGTTATCTGGTTAAAAACCAGTTGCTCCCGAACCGTGCCATGGTTCGCGTGAATGTGAAAGCAACGATTCGGGTGCGCACTTGTTCAGGAAATAAAATAACCTGCGCATGCGTTTTAGCTTATTGTGATGTATTCAGTTAAATAAAACACTTGTAAGGGATGATAGTGTTGATGATTTACCTTGGATACGAGCGAGAGTGAGCCTGCAGTGTATTCGTGCATTGCGCGTGGGATCAGGGCAACAAAGTTGGAAATCGTACTCGGTTACTAACGTAACCTCGGTTCTCTCTAGAGAGGGAACGAGTACTGCGTAATATCTTACGCTATGGGGGAAAACGTACTCGGTTACTAACGTAACCTCGGTTCTCTCTAGAGAGGGAACGAGTACTGCGTAATATCTTACGCTATGGGGAAAACTCTTTTCCACGAGATATTGAAGCCAAAAATTATCCTTAATTTTTTATTAATGTAAAACGCTTTGCAGCAGCAAGCAGACATAGGCGAGACAGCTCGCGCGCCTATTGGCTGCCCTGCGGCAATAGCAGCAGCCTATCGAGAGAGGCTCTGCGTGACGTCACGACGAATGGGGGCCTTTCGCGCCCATATCGTCACGTCCCGCCAGAAAGGGCGTGGTCTCGCCCCATATCTAGGCTCGATAGCTGCTCTTACGTTGGTTTTCATCGCCGAAGCGAACCAGAGCGTATTCCAAGCACGGCAAGATACGCAGTACTCGTTCCCTCTCTAGAGAGAACCGAGGTTACGTTAGTAACCGAGTACGTTCTCTTACGAGAGTATCTCTCGTACTGCGTAATATCTTACGCTATGGGGAACACAATGCAACACGCCGTGCTGGTAGGGATCCAACACCAAAGTCCCAGGGGCCGAAGCCCGGGGCGCATATAGTGCATAATCACCATAAACTCACAGAGAGTGAGGGAAGAGAGGCTAGAAGCATCATTCCCTGTAAATAGCATCCGAAGGAGCTGATCATGTGACAAATAGACCATACCGTCAGGGTGAACATTCAGCCTGAACTGGGTGGCCACAAATGTGTCGACATTTTAATGAGCTGCTGTACCGGTCAGTGAGCAATACGCAGGTCAAACTCAGTATCTGAGCCGCACAGCGGGCAGATAGCACTGAACTTTATACCGCCAAAAGCTTAGCTTGCAAGGCGGGAACCTCCAGGTTATAGTATTTTATAAATGTAGACGGCGAGGCCCAGCCCGCGGCCATACAATATCTTGCAGGGTAACCCCGCTAGACCATGCCCACGAGGAGGCCATGCCTCTTGTGGAGTGCGCTCCAACACCCAAAGGGCACTGTAGGCCCTTAGAAGTGTAAGCCAGCGCTATGGCACCAAATATCCATCTGGATAGGCTCTGTTTCGAAGCGGCAAGTCCCTTAGCACGGCCGCCAAACGAAACGAAAAGCTGCTCAGTCTGTCTGAAACCAGACGAGCGGGACACATAAGCCCTTAGTGCCCTAACAGGGCAAAGGAGACTCGCGTCCTTCTCCTCATTGAGAACCGGACGGGCAGACAGGGAAATCACCTGGGCCCTGAACGGTGTGTTGAGGGATTTTGGCACGTAGCCGTGCTTCGGTTTGAGTATGACCTTAGAGTCATTAGGTCCAAACTCCATGCATGACGCGCTCACTGAGAGCGCTTGCAAGTCCCCTACGCGCTTCACTGAAGCGAGAGCCATAAGAAACGCTGTCTTGAAGACAAGTGTTTCATGTCTGACGACTGGATTGGCTCGAATGGGGCACCTTTCATGGCCTCCAAGACCGTGGAAAGGTCCCATGTCGGGACTGAAGGGGGCCTGGGAGGGTTTAGCCTCCGAGCTCCTCTAGGGAAACGCACGACTAAGTCGTTCTTTCCTAGTGACTGGCCAGACACCGGTTTTACAAACGTTGCTATGGCCGCCACGTATACTTTGAGCGTGGAAGGGGTCCTGCCCTTATCCAGTAGCTCCTGAAGGAAGGAAAGCACTTCCGTAACCCCGCAGTCTACAGGTGAAAAGCTCTGCGCTTGACACCAAGCAGAGAACACAGACCACTTCGAGGTGTAGAGCCGTCTGGTAGACGGGGCTCTAGCCTGCGCGATCGTGTTTAACACTCCCTCTGGGAGGTCAGCGGGTACCCGTTGATGGCCCCTGCGTGCAGGGACCACAAATCCGGGCGAGGATGCCAAATCGAGCCTCCCGCCTGAGAGAGGAGGTCTCTCCTCAACGGTAAAGGCCATGGGGCAGCGCTGGTCAGCTGCATCAGGACAGGGAACCACGACTGGTTTGTCCAGAGCGGAGCTATGAGTAGCACTGGGCATCCCTCCCTCCTGATTCGCTCCAACACCTGAGGCAGGAGTGAGACAGGGGGAAAAGCATATAGGGGGCGGCGGGGCCAACATGGGCCAGCGCCTCCCGGCATTTCGAGAAGAATCTCGGGCAGTGAGCGTTTTCTTGGGACGCGAACAGGTCCACCTGCGCTTTGCCAAACGTTTCCCACAGCAGCTGGACCGTCTGCGGGTGCAGAGACCATTCTCCTGCTGGGACGTTGTTTCTGGACAGCCTGTCTGGCCCCACATTTAGGTGACCAGGCACATGCGCCGCTCTCAGCGAGAGCAGGTTGTGCTGAGCCCAGACCAGGAGGCGTTCCGTCAGCCTGTAAAGGTTTCGGGACCTGACGCCGCCCTGGTGATTTATGTACGCCACCACTGACATGTTGTCCGACCGGACCAATACGTGGTGGTCTTTTATCTGGGGACAGAAGCGCCGTAGCGCTTTGTCGACTGCTATTAATTCCAAGCAGTTTATGTGAAGGAGCTTCTCCCGTACTGACCATAGGCCAGCTAGCGGTCTGCCTTCGAGCAGCGCTCCCTGCCCCGAAGTGGAGGCGTCCGTAGACACCACCTTCACACTCGAGGGATCCCCAGACTCACACCTGACTGATACCAGTCGGTTGCTTTCCATGGTTTCAGAGCCGAAATGCACTGAAGGTCGACCCTGAGGCGAAATAGACCTGCGGTCCACGCCCTGGGGGGAACTCGTGCTTTTAGCCATAGCTGCAGTGGGCGCATGCGGAGCAGGCCCAACTGGAGTACGGAGGCTGCTGAGGCCATCAGACCCAGCATTTTCTGAAACCTTCTGAGCGGGACTATAGAGCCGTGGCGGAAGGATCTCGCGACGTGCTGAATATTCAATCCGCGCTCCGGTGACAGGCGTGCTGTCATGGATAGCGAGTCTAACACTGTTCCCAGAAAGGAAATTCTCCGACTGGGGAGCAGTGAGCTTTTCGCCCAACTGACTGTAAGGCCCAGCTCCTCGAGGTGCTCGAGTAATGCGGCCCTGTGTTCTATGAGCTCCGTTCGTGAACGAGCTAGAATCAGCCAATCGTCCAAGTAGTTCAAAAACTCGCATGCCCCGAAGTCTCAGGGGGGGCGAGGGCCGCGTCCATGCACTTCGTGAACGTACGGGGTGCTAGGGACAGGCTGAACGGCAGGACTGTGTATTGATATGCCTGGCCCTCGAAGGCGAATCTCAAGAATCGCCTGTGATGGGACGCTATTTGTATTTGAAAATAGGCGTCTTTCAGATCTATTGACATGAACCAGTCTCCTTGGCGCACTTGCGCGAGGATTTTCCTGGTCGTAAGCATTCTGAACTGGCGCTTCACAAGCGTTCTGTTCAGCAGTCGCAGATCTAGAATGGGTCTGAGCCCACCATCTTTTTCGGTACCAGAAAATATCTGCTGTATAAGCCCCCTTCGCCCTGAGATAGAGGTTCTATAGCCCCTTCTCTCAGTAGTTTCGCTATCTTGGCTCGAAGTAGATGAAACACTTCGCTTTACACCGTAGTTTCGACTCGCGCCGTATAACGGCGGGGGCGTCGAGCGAACTGTAGCGAACAGCCTCTCGTTATAGTGTTCAACACCCATTCTGATACCCCGGGAAGCCTTGACCACGCATCTGCGTGAATAGCTAGGGGTAGAATGAAATCTGGGCTCTGGCCGCGGCAGGACGGCGGCTCGAGAGCCCCTGTGTACTGGGAACACAACACCGTGTTTACAGCGTTCGAGGCGGGGGGCGCGCTGATCACAGCGGGCAGCCTGGCCGCGCTCAGCTTCTCTATGGCGGGAAGGATTCCGCGACGCGCTGAATACTTAGTACGCGCTCCGGTGACAGGCGTGCCGTCATGGACAGCGAGTCTAACACTGTTCCCAGGAAAGAAATCCTCTGGCTGGGACACAGCGAGCTCTTTTCCCAGTTGACTGTCAGGCCCAGCTTCTCGAGGTGCTCGAGCAGTGTGGCCCTGTGTTCTATGAGCTCTGACCGAGATCGAGCTAGAATCAGCCAATCGTCCAAGTAGTTCATAACTCGCATGCCCTGAAGCCTCAGTGGTGCGAGAGCCGCGTCCATGCACTTCGTAAATGTACGGGGTGCCAAGGACAGGCCGAACGGCAGGACTGTGTATTGATATGCCTGGCCCTCGAACGCGAATCTCAAGAATCGCCTGTGATGGGACGCTATTTGTATTTGGAAATAGGCGTCTTTCAGATCTATTGACATAAACCAGTCCCCTTGGCGCACTTGCGCGAGGATTCCCCTGGTCGTAAGCATCCTGAACTGGCGTTTCACAAGCGCTCTGTTCAGCTGTCTCAGATCTAGAATGGGCCTGAAGCCCCCATCTTTTTTCGGTACCAGAAAATATCTGCTGTATAAGCCCCCTTCGCTCTGATCCTGAGAAAGGGGCTCTATGGCCCCCTTGCTCAGCAGTTTCGCTATCTCGGCTCGAAGTAGATGAGATACATCGCTTCTCACCGTAGTCTCGACGCGCGCCGTATAACGGCGGGGACGTCGTGCGAATTGTAGCGAGTAGCCTCTCTTTATAGTGTTCAGCACCCAGTCTGATACCCCGGGTAGCTTTGACCACGCTTCTGCGTGAATAGCTAGAGGTAGAATGCAGACCGGGCTCTGGCCGTGACGAGGCAACGGCTCGAGAGCCCCGGTACCCTGGGAACACAACGCCGTGTTCACGGCGTTCGAGGCGGGGGGCGCGCTGAACACAGCGGGCAGCCTGGCCGCGCTCAAATTCTCTATGGCGGGACGCACAGCGAGAGTGAGCGGGGCGAATCCCGTGGGATTCGGCGTGCTTGCGGGGGATGTGGGCGCAAACTTACGGGCACATCTACTGCATTGTACACGCTTTCGGTCGGAGCCGATAGAACGTGTGTTGGTTTCGTTTTACAGAAACCAAGGGACACGTGGCATGTAGCGTGAGCGGGCATTGTATGGGCGCTTTGACTACATTGTGTGCACAATCGACCTGAGTCAGATTTATGTGTGCTAGCCTCGCACCGTGGCGGGCTGTGTCTGGGTGTGGGAATGGGCACTGGGGCGTGGGCATTCTTACAACACTCATAACACCATCGGCCGTGGCCGGTATACCAGAAAATACACTCTTTATTGGATTTATCTGGGTAGCCATGAAAACGGCTTTTGTGTGCAGGCAAGCGGGCTGAGACACCGGCTGCTTCACTGCTAAATACACTGGCACAGTCACATCGCAAGGAACTGAACGAGCGAATCGTTTCGGTGGGGAACCGGCCGCAGCGGGATCCGAACACCGTCGCTTCCCTAGAGTGGCTAGGAAAGCTTCGAGGCCTCGGGCTTGAGCTCAATCTTAGGCTGGGGCCCGCGCTGAGCGGGGCGGCGTCCAGCAGAGCGAGAGCGCGGTCTCTGATCCCGGGACTGGCGGCGCTGTGAAGCGGCGGCTGTGGGCGATGCAGGCCGAGGCTGCGAGCTGCGAGCAGACGGCTGCTTAGAGCGACCTGCAGCGGAGCTCGAGCGCTTCGGAAGGAAGTGCTTCATGGCCTGCGAAGTCTTCTGCACCTCAGAGTATCTGTCCGCGAAATCTTTGACGGCAGATCCGAAGAGGCCCGCAGGGGAAATGGGCGCGTCGAGGAATACAGAGCGCTCAGCTTCCGTCATCTCAGACAGCGTCAACCACAGATGTCTCTCAGCAACGGCGAGAGAGGCCATATTCCGCCCCATGGCCTGAGCAGCGGCTTTAGCGGCGCGTAGAGCCAGGTCCGTAGCGCCTCGTAAATCCGCCACACTGACAGCGCCCGGCCCTTCCTCGTCCAATTTAAGGAGAAGGTCGGCCTGGTAGATCTGCAAGATCGCCATAGTATGCAGCGCTGAGACCGCCTGTCCAGCGGCTGTGTAAGCACGCCCGTGCAGCGATGACGTCACCCGGCAGGCTTTAGAGGGAAGCGTCGTCTGCACGCGCCGTCCCGCAGAGGGCGGGCAGAGATGCGACGCGACCGCCGCCTCCACAGGAGGAATGGAGAGATATCCCTTATCTCCCGCGCCGACGACAGAGGAAAAAGCCGCAGAGGTGGAAGTGCGCATCCTGGCGGAGAAAGGGGCAGTCCATGACTTAGCGACTTCGTCGTGGAGCTCAGGAAGGAAGGGGGCGGCCCTAGACCTAGACGGGGCTTCGTCCTTCTTGAGAAAGCGCCCGTCGAGTCTGTTGCGCGGCGGCAAAGCAGGCGCCTCCCACTCGAGGCCGATGCACTCCACGGCCTGGGTGAGCAGACGCATCAGCTCAGCCTCAATGCCGGGTCTCTTTCCAGAGGGTTGGCTAGATATGTCAGCGGGGGGGAGGTCCACAGAGCTCGCCCAATCCTCGCTATCAGAAGCCACAAGAGAGCATACCTCAGCGGGTTCGTCCAACTCGGGAGCGGAAGCGGCGGCAGACGGCGGGCGCTGTCCGTCCGGGAGCGACTCAAGTGAAGCCGGCGAAGCAGGCGGGCGAACCGGCGAGCTTTGGCGGGCTGGAGAAGGCTCGGGAGCGCGCTGGGCGCGACGCTTCTTGCGGCGCGGCAGAGAAGGCTGGGACGCGGGCTCAGAGAACGACGCCAGGCGAGTCCTCAGAGTCACCATGGGCAGAAGTTCGCAGTGCGGGCATCCACCATCCGCGAGCGCGATAGCCGCGTGCTCATGACCCAGGCAGGACACACAGATGACGTGACGGTCCTCATCACTGAGTTGGGAGCGGCACGAGCCACAGAAAGGCATCTTTAAAAAGACGCAGCTCTTTTAGAACAGAGAATAGGTGTTGCGTCACGTAAGCAAACACACACACACACTTAGCAGAGTAAAAGGATATAGTACGCCGGAAAGCGCAGCAGGTACGGCGGTTGAAGGCGGCTGGGCCAGCGACTTCAGAATGGCACGTCCCGCTGATAAGGCTACAGGTCAACGGCGCGGCTTCTCACTCTGGATCCAGCGATGCGTGAGCTTCGCGTGAAGAGTAGAAAAATCAGAGGAAATTCAGCTATCGAGGGGGTATTTATAGGGCGAGACCACGCCTCTACTGGCGGGACATGACGAAATGGGCGCGAAGCGTCCCCATTCGTCATTACGTCACGCAGTGCCTCACCTCGATAGGCTGCAGCTTTTCCAGCAGGGCAGCCAATGGGCGCGCGAGCCGTCTCGCCCTTGTCTGCTTGCTGCTGCAAAGCGTTTTGCATGTTTAAAATTAAGGATAATTTTTGGCTTCAATATCTCGAGGAAAAGAGTTTTCCCCCATAGCGTAAGATATTATGCAGTACGAGAGATACTCTCGTAAGAGAACCACTGTCTCCTCAATAGTCCGTTTGCAATATGTCCGACAAGCTATGCCGCTCTCACCATGTTCTAACGCAGTGAAAAATACATCGCGGAGCAGAGAGGAGACTGACAACACGCGGACAGACAGGACAGACCAGGTTACTTTTCATATTAAACATATTAAACAAAGTCTCACCTTTCAAATATGGTCATTTTTTTAAAGAAATTTAAACAATAAATACCGTTTTGTGGCTCTTTAATGTGTCGTGACAGATCGCTGTAGAGCATCAGTTAAAGCTGCTCGTGATCCGATCATCTCTTCCTTCTAGTTCATTTATAGCATCAAATAAATATGAATGAACATAAGAATGAATGTTGTTTTAACCACGGAAAGGCGTCAGTATATTCAGTTTTTCAAGTTCCAATCCTACCATGTTAATCTACTAACTCTCCTCACTGCTTTGTCGGACAAAATGGCGGATGGCGAAGGTCAGAACACCTGTCAATCAAGCTCTACCCGAAGGGTCAATTGTAAGGAACTTAGCTATATGAAATATTAATAATCAATAATAACTTATGATTTATTATGAATATTTGGGTTAGTTAATTGGATTAACTTGACATGGCTAAATTGATATTACAATCAATTAATCAGTTAGTCCAACGAACTCTTTGATTATTAATTTATTCTAAGAAAAGGGTATCTTCCCTGGCCACAGAAGCATAATTATTTCTTAGCATGTACAGCGTTTTGAGCATGTAGCAAGATCAAAAACCGTAAAGGGACTTCGTATTGCCACCCGCTTCGAATGTTATCACTCGATTGAATAGGCGTTATCAGTGGTTATCAGCCCATATATATGGGCCAGTAGGGGCCACTGGTGGAAAGTAACTAATTACAAATACTTTCGTTACAGTACTTGAGTAGATTTTTTGATTTTTTCTACTTTCTTGAGTATAATTAAATTGTGGTACTTTTACTCTTACTTGAGTAAAATAAAAATAAAGTATTCAACTTCTCTACATTTAATTTTCATAAAAAGTACAAAGTAGTTTGACAAAGGTGCCGACCATAGGGTGCTGACGGAGCAACAGGGCAAGCTGACATTTGACAGACACTTTTTTTCATACTACTGCGGTGGAGCCCCTCTGCGCTTCAGCCAATAACAGACAGATCTGGAGCAGTTCAGCCAATAACAGACAGGTCTGACTCAGGTCCAAAACCAATCAAAACTTTCAGTTCGGCTGGGGGGCGGGGCGTTCAAACCGCGCTTTGACATTCAATCACTGGCGCTAGTGTTTTGAATCAGTAGCGGCAGCGCTAACGTTTCAATATTTCAGTGAATGTAAGTGAGTATTCTGCTCATATTTAATTATGGCAACTACTGAAATGTGTCATACCATTGATAATACCAGAGCACTGAGCAGTTGAAGTAAATAAAAAAGCTCGGCTCATAACATGGACGCAGTTATTGCATGGACGGAGCAAGATCAATGTAAGTGTCTATAATACATGCACACAGTTCAATTAATAGTAAAGCTCGCCTTCTTTAACAATACAGTTAAACTAAATATACGAAGCAAACTTTGTACAAAGCTGAAAAACAGTGAAATAAGATGCATGTAAAAGTGTAGTTCGTTCCTATAGCAACAGTGGGCTCCCAGCACATTTTCGGTAGGCTACAACGAAAAAAGATAATTTAACATGTTAACTATACCCGACTTAATTTTTTTTACTGGGATTTTTTATTCATACTGTTTTATTGTTTTTCATACCTTTTTTTTATCAGACCTCTCACTTAACCTTCTTTGCTTTCAATTATGAAATGATTCAAATCAAAACATTCAAATGATCTTACTTGGACTTACTTTTCAAAATTAGTAATAAAAATTTGCTATTGACAACAGAGAAAGCTAGTAGTCTATATGTGGAGCACTTTTATCATGGATGGATGCACTTTTTTGGGCTTCAAATTTTCTCCAGTCATTCACAGCCATTATAAAGCTGGAAGAGCCAGGCCATTTTCTAAAATAACTCTGATTGTATTCGACTGAAAGCAGAAAGTCATATCTTCTAGGATGTCTTGAGGGAGAGTAAATCATGGGCTAATGATTTATGGGCATAAATCATGGGCATTTTTGGGTGAACTACCCCTTTAAAGACATACATCATTCTTTTGAAAATACCTGATAGTTTGATGAACACAGATATATTATAGCTATAATGTGTTTGTCTTCATGTTTCATCAGTCAAAACATCACTATTTGCATGTTATTATATCAATATATAAGGCATTTCCTGAAATGTGTAAGTTTAATACTTCTATGCATCAGTACTGGGCCTTCAGTATGAATGAAACAGATGACATGAGAGTTTAGCGCTCCATTTCGCTATCATCTCCCCATTTTGGGTAAAAATACTAAAGTACTTTGTAACGCAGTTACTTGAGTAGTTTTTAAGCAAACTACTTATTAGCCCTGCTGACTGATTGACTGCTGTCAATCACTTCCGGTGGAGAGAACGCTGGCATGTTTGTTTGCCGCTTCTACACTTGTGCGTCAGAAGTTCTGTTGTATTACAACACTTTGGATTCCACCCTGGACATCTTGGATTGGATCAAACTGTGTCCTGTGTAGCAGTGTCTGATCTCCGGTTCTTCACAACTTGTTGACTTAAGTTGGACATTACTATGTGGATTCGTTTACTATTCGCTGTCATTTGTATTTTGGCATTGACTGGGCTCTGTGGAGTGCGGATCCTCGAACACCTGGACCACGTCATGATAAGGTACTCTCTGCCTGAACTGCTTTCACAGAAACACCAGTTGTTGCTCAACATACGTGTCCGTGAAACTTTACGATCACTTCACCTTCTACATAGGCCTAAATATGTCCATAGGGGATCGCAGCGGAATTTTAACATCACAGGGACTGATATTAAGGTCTTATGTTCCCGTCCCACATGTATTGACAATCAAAACATCTCTCGTGGTGTTTGCCATGCGAATTTATGCTATCCACAAGTGTCTACAATATACTCTGACAAAGTCCGCCCTGATTTCATCAGGTTTGCGCACCTTAATACACGTTCATTAAACAAAAAGACTGATTCACTTTATGACATCATCCTTGACAAAAAACTCGATGTCTTCTGTATTTCAGAAACTTGGCACCAACAGAATAACTTTTTAAATCTCAATCTGTGTACTCCACCGGGATTTAGATATCTTGACAAACCCAGAGCAACTGGTAAAGGGGGTGGCCTCGCTGTTGTGTACAGTACCGAGGTCTCTGTTACTGAAATTACTGTTCCTCCTGTCTTGTCATTTGAGAGTATTGTTTTTAAAGTTAGTGGTGTTTCTCCTGTTTTGATCTTGTTTATCTATCGGCCTCCTAAATCTAACCCTCTGTTCTTTGAAGAACTCACTGAGCTGCTTGCATTTGTAAATCCCCTCTGTGCATCCATGATTCTTATTGGAGATATTAACAAATTTATGTTGATAATCCTAGTTGTAATCATACTACTAACTTGATGGAGATTCTGGATTGTTTTAACTTGATTCAACATGTAAACTTTCCTACTCATAGAAAAGGTCATACACTTGACTTAGTGTGTACAGCTGGTGCTGATATTAATCGGCTTGAAGGCAAAGATTTGTGTATCAGTGACCATAAGCTCTTGAGCTTTAACTTATCTGTTCCTCTTCAAAAACTACAAAAGAGGGTTATAAGTTTTAGAAATCTTAAAAATATTGATCTTAATCAGTTTTCATGTATGATCAATGAGAGTCCTGCAGGTAATACTGTTGATCACTATAATTTAATTTTATCATCAACTCTGGATGTGCTGGCCCCCAGGAAGGAACGTGTTGTTTCATTTTCGAAATCATCACCCTGGTTTACTATTGAGCTCAGGGCTCTAAAAGCAAAGAACAGGCAGTTGGAACGACAATATAAAAAATCAGGGCTCACTGTACATAAACTTATGTATGATGAGCATTTGGTTCAGTTCACTGATGCCCTCAAAATAGCAAGAACTGAATATTACTCTCAAATCATTAATGATGGTGCTGCAAAACCAAACAAAATGTTTAAAGTAATCAACAAACTCCTTAAACCTAACAATTCACTCATTTGTTCCACCGTGCAGCAGTGCAATAAGTTTCTGATATTCTTTGCTGATAAAATTGAGAATATTTATCAGTCTATTACTTCTGTCTCTTTGTGTGCACCTCCTGAGATTCAGCCTTTAAATTGTCCGCTTACCCGGTTTTCTAGTTTTCAAACGGTCACCATTGATTACATTTCCAAATTAATTATGACGATGAGTTCCACTACCTGTACTCTGGATCCTATTCCAACTCATGTTCTCAAGGAGTGTCTGTCATCTATCAGTCCTCTCATTTTGAACATTGTTAATGCTTCTCTTACTACTGGACTTGTTCCCCAAGCCCTTAAGGTTGCTTCCATCACACCTGTTCTTAAAAAGCCTGGGTGTGATGTGTCTGATCTGTCTAATTACAGGCCAATATCTAATCTTCCTTTTTTGGCGAAGGTTTTGGAACGTGTTGTTATGTCACAACTACATTCTCACCTGACCATGAATGAGCTTTTAGAACCATTTCAATCTGGTTTTCGATCAGGACATAGTACTGAGACTGCCTTGGTTCGAGTTATGAATGATCTCCTCGTCTCTGCTGACTCTGGTGCCCTTACTATCTTGGTGCTGTTAGATTTGAGTGCAGCTTTCGACACGGTGTGTCACTCTATACTGATTGAGAGACTCGAGACTTGGCTTGGTATTTCCGGTACAGTGTTGGAGTGGTTTAAATCTTACCTCACTGATCGTACTCAGTTTGTCACTTTAGGAAATAATAAATCTAACGTCGGACAGGTATGTCATGGTGTTCCTCAGGGGTCTGTCCTTGGCCCAATACTTTTTAATATTTACATGCTTCCTTTAGGGCAGATTATTAGAAAGCATGGTTTGGGGTTCCACTTCTATGCTGATGATACTCAGATTTATATTAGCACAAAAACTAATATCACAGGTATATCAGCACCCCTTTCTGACTGTCTGCAGGAAATTAAATTATGGATGTACCACAATTTTCTTAAATTAAATGGTACAAAGTCAGAGGTTCTTTTAGTTGGTACACCCGCTGCCTGTAAAGGTAAAAAATTTAATTTGGACATTGAAAATAATGTACTATCTGCATCACCTCAAGTTCGCAACCTTGGTGTAATTTTTGATTCTCACTTAACACTTGAAGCACATATCAAGAGCATTTCAAAATCTGCATTCTTCCATTTAAGGAATATTGCCAGGATCAGGCCTTTTCTTACATTACCTGATGCTGAGAGGCTTGTCCATGCACTTGTGAGCTCGAGGCTTGATTATTGTAATGCCCTTTATCTTGGCCTTCCTGCAAAGTCTATTAAGCGACTGCAACATATACAGAACTCAGCTGCACGTGTTCTAACACATACTCCTTTTCGTCAGCACATCTCTGGTGTGCTTAGGAACCTGCATTGGCTTCCGGTACATGCCCGTATTGATTTTAAAACTCTTATTTTAACATATAAAGCTGTACATGGAACTGCACCATCATATATATGTGATTTAATTACGCCATATATGCCCTCTCGATCTCTCCGCTCCGCCCGTTCTTTTTTACTTAAACAGCCTTCTTGCAGACTGAAAACGATGGGTGAAAGAGCTTTCTCTGTGGCAGCCCCCAGGTTGTGGAATGCACTTCCTTTAACTGTAAGGAATGCTCCAACATTAACAAGTTTTAAGAAATTGTTAAAAACTCATCTTTTTTAAGGTGTTTGTGTCTTAATTGGTGTATGTTAATGTATTTTAATTATAAATGTATTTACTTTTGTACTGTGCTTGTAGCGCTTTGGGTACAAGAAAAGCGCAATATAAATAAAATTTATTATTATTATTATTATTATTAACTCTTACTTGAGTCATATTATATTTCAGTACTTCTACTTGTACTCAAGTAAATTATTACTTAAGTAGCAATACTTTTACTTAAGTACAATTTGTCAGTACTCTTTCCACCACTGGTAGGGGCCTCCTGCGCCTACTGGTAGGCTCAGAAGGCTGTTATCATCCATCCACATGGTTAACCACCGACAAATACAAGAGAAGACTCCAGATCCAATCCCAGAGGAATCCAGCTCGGTGGTAATCGGAAGTCTGAATGACGCAGCAACGTTGCAATATTTAGCGCTTGATATTTTCAGGTAAGAACATTTAAATGATAAAACCGATCATTTATACTGTAATTAATAAGTCAATAATGGAAAACAATACATAAAATGTGTTTTAATGTTGCGTGACATGAGTGTTGACATGAGATAACCGTATTGCGATATTTAGCGCTTGATATTTTCAGGTAAGAACATTTAAATGATAAAACCGATCATTTATACTGTAATTAATTAGTCAATAATGGAAAACAATACATAAAATGTGTTTTAATGTTGCGTGACATGATTGTTGACATGAGATCAGCGTATTGCGAGTTTTCTGTAAACGTTATAGGCTAACGTTAGGCCCTATTACATTACGTTACGTTATTAGCCTATCATTACGTTAACTTACTTGCTTTATGTGAGCATTAACATTGCTAATAAGCATGTTTTTACGTATGAAGCTAATGGGGGAAATTTGGTTTCTAGTTAAACGCAAAGTTAGCCTGTAAAAATCATTTTTTTACACTGTAAGGTATTGCATAATATTGTATGCTCGTTGATGCTTCACTGAAGCCATCAGCTTAACCTTACTCTTATTGACATTATGGCACCAAATACATATCCCTTATCTGCATCCCATGTTCACTGATGTGTTTCTGTCTTTTAAGCTGTGATAAGAAGTACAGGTTGCACTTTGCTTTATGTAATAATTGCCAACTATTTTGATTTCACAGGGTTTTTCCTGCATAGACAATTATGAGGCGGCCGCCTCCGTCAAATTTCGTGCCGCCTCCGCCTCTCGACAAAACTCGGACAGACAGTCACGACACGTGCTCATATACACTTTATCCACCGTGACAGTTCTGTCGCGATTCCCGCTTGTGTCCATTCTCTAACCGTGTAGTTTGCCGATAGTGCTGCACGGATCATAATCCGCGGGCCGAGTAATAAAAACCTTACATTCAATCGAGGGTGGATGACAGCTAAATGAGTGTAATAAAGACACGGAACTCCCATCATGTTACCTAATGTACGCACGGTAACAAAGTTGCGCTGTTGTATCTCGCGCAGTTATTTATAACATTAATTATAGTTAAGAAACAATATATAGGCTACACACGACCAGAGTACTGTTTTCCTGAATGCCATCACGAGTGAAACCGAGATATTAATTTCAGAACAGTTCAATAAACAAATAGTTAAAATTAAGTTACTTACATTTTTAGACTGTTTTTGTTCTGTTTTAGCAGCGAAAATAGTTCCAAACAACAGAACCATATCGCGTCTCACAGCAACACTCATCCATGATTCATTACTGAATCATTCAGCGTTTTGAACTAATCGCTTGAGTCAAAGATTCAATTGCCCATTATTACACGCCTCATTCTGAATCAATCAGCCGTTTGAACGAAAAGTTTACATTAATGACTCAATGACTCGCTCATAAAGACGGCCGCCTGCCCCCTCCTACTGGCGGTTTAGTTTCAAAGTATCATTTTTTTCAACATTCCTTGTATATTCAAAAAATATTCAAAATAATCTCATTTAATACAGTTATAATTTGTCAATGTAAATTATTTAATTTGATTGGTAACAGCCTAGTGTCTTATTATTTTAATTTAATGTATTGATAAAATGTAAGAATTTTAAATGAAATTTAGAGCATACATTAAATAAAATTAGGGGGAAAATGCCCTTTATAAAGATACAAAAAATTATTCCGATAAGAGTGTTTTCAAAAATGAAACATTGACAATAAGTTTAAAGGGAGTAAAGCCTCTGTTTAGGCTATAAAGAAAATGTAATTTTGCCAAAAGAAGAACTTTTAATTTAAATAAATGATAATTGTGTGATATGTTACCATATTATCATGCTTAATTGAATAATTGTAATGTGATGATCAGATGCAGATATCTAAATCAAAGAATATGGGTGGTTGGCGGGTGGATTATTATTTATTTTTAACAACAGATTCGAGTGACTCAAAGTGCACCAGATTAATGAATTTATCTTTAAAATGTACAAAATTTTCTCCCGGGGGGGCATGCCCCCGGACCCCCCTAGTGTTACAATTTTACCACCTCCGCCTCATTTTGAGCCAGGAAAAACCCTGTTTCAGATATGGGAAAAACAGTTAAGACCACACGTTCCAGGAGCGTTAAGATTAAGGTGGTGAGGAGGTGTATCGTTGGCCCTGCAAAGGTTTCTTACCTTAGTCAAGGTCTTCCCCAGCCCAACTCCAAACAGACCAACCCGACTATTACATCTCAACAGGCTGAAACTGATGATGTGGCACCGAGCTCTAGTTCATGTTCTGAGAGTGCATACATATATAATACCATAACATTTTATTCCTCTTCTTGTGTTTTTGTTTTGTTTTTTAATTCATGTTTTATGATTCCTGTGACTTTGTTTTTGTGTTAAATTTTCTATCCATTACATAATAACCCCATTGTAAAGAGATTGCGGGGTTATGCTGGGTAAAGGGTAGGTGGGGAATCTGGGGATGTTGAATTCATATGTTTTCATGTTCTCATTCTGGCTTGTTTATTGTGAAAAAAATGAACAAATATTATTAAAAAAAAGTAATTAAACAACTCAGCCATTTAGATATTACTGCTTTCATTATCAAACATGAAATGGCCTTTTTTTAGTGAGAAATCAGCTTGGGGAAATTAAAGATACATCATGTCTGTGACCAGTGTGTACAAGCTGGAGTGTACAAGCTGGTGTGTACATGAATATTACAAAGAAAAGCTTTTACTTCCCAAATAGTAATTATTGGTTTAATTTTTAATACATTTAGTTATTATTTTGGTATTCATGTAAAAATACAAAATAGAATTGTGTTTGGTCTCTTTTTTATGCAATGTTTATTAAACCAGGAAAATTAAGTGTAATGGAGTAAATGTAATACATTTACATCTGATTATATATATATATATAATATATATATATATATATATATATATATATATATATATATATATATATATATATATTATATACCGATTACAGTATAATTTATATATACCGTATATACCGATTACAGTATAATTTATATAAATAAAATAAATGTGAGGACTTTGCCTTCTCATTTTAAAACACCACTGGAATAAAGGTTTACAGTATACATGCTAAGCAGGTGTAACGATTAGCTGCATATAAAATGCTAAATATAACATATATAACAATATATTTCAACATAATTTTATGACTAAAAACCACATTAGATCGCAATCGGAAGATAATACAAACACTTTATGGTTGTTTAAAGGGAGATTTGAGTAAAAGTGTAATATTAATCTTTTAAATTGTGTTATATAGCTTGATGCTAATTGTAGCCCAAATCCACCTGCATGTCGCGCCAGGAGCTATATCTATTTCACAATCTATTTTGTTAGAAGAATTCACAAAGTCCCAAGGATATATATATTTTTGTTTTGTTTTCTAGAATGACTTCATTTATAGGAGGGTTCGTGTATAGTGGGAAGAAATTGGTATTTGTGGGCAAGCCATAATGCCAGTATAAAGGCTATGGCTGAATACAAACAAAATAATAACGTCAATACTAATAAAAGAATAATGAAGATGGTTATGGGTCTATCCAGAATGACTTATGAGCAGCAACCTTATTATTGGTAGTTAAGGGGTTAAGGCTCACTTATGTTTGGCTAACTGTTAGCTATCCTATAGTTATGTTAGGCTAACAATACATTTCTCGGGTTACGACAACTTGTAAAACATGTTGAAACTAAAACAAAGACTGCTACACATTTAAAAAATGGTGCCATATGTATAATTGTGTTAACTGTAATTGTGAATTTAACGTTAATTAAAATTTAATTTCATTTAATTTAACGGATCTAATAAACTAATACAAATCAATTTGCTCCAAACTCGTATGAGTTCACGTTTGACATAACAGACTGCGTTAATGTGAATACTACAAACGACGTGCATGATTGAAATAATTATATTTGATATAGGGGTGCTCCGATCAGGATTTTTGGGGCCGATCACCCGATACCGATTACCGATTACAGGGTCTATTTGAAGACTTCTATTTATCATGTAGCATTACTTATTAAACTATATTTAACAACAATGTACATTAAGTATTACATTTAAGAGAAGACAATGTATCATGAATTGACACCTGTGTATTTATTTGCAAGCAACATGTCCAGCATATTAACTTGGCAGCTTGAGTTATTGGGAGCAGCTTAGGGCTTGACATACAACTTTCCTGTAGAATATAAAATAAAATAAATAAAAGACAGAACATCTGAGTCTTTAAATTTAGCTTACTACTTTAAACTAAAAACAGCAACAAAAAAAAGCTATAATTGTATTATAACAATAATGCTTCGAGTCAGTCAGCCATCAGTTTTTCTAACTTAAAGGACCACAGGTAGTAAAGTGCAGAGCAACAAAAAATACAAATAACTAACAACTTCCATATCTGTATATATCTATAACTTTGCTTTTTTCTGGGATGCTTAGTCAGATTTTGTGGGCATTTAGAGAGGAAGAGAGAGGTATAGAGAAAGAGAGAGGGGGATAGAGATTATTAGATTAATTTCTCTCAATTTCTTGGTAATTTATTTATTTATTTTTTTGCAAGAACCCTTGCAAAATTATTTTAAACAGATTAAGCCACCACTACTGGTCACATCTATATGGTTAGATTGATTTGTTTAGATCCAGTGACGTCTGTCCCACACCATGTACCTAATATAAATAAATAAAATATCTCCAGTTAACTAGCAGAGCATTCATTTAGTTCGCTATTAAATATAAGAATTCTAGCGCTAAAATGTGTTTTTGAACACAAGCTGCTCGCTCGTTGCCGCGGCGATCAGTTGCATACAGTGTTCTCTGTGCCTCGCGCAGTCTCACTCGGACGCGCGCTTCAATCTATCTCCGTTGCGGACTCTATTCTATTCTATTACAGAATTCTATTCTATGATGGCGCAGTGGATAAGACACATGCCTTTGGTGTGAGAGACCCGGGTTCGAATCCACTGTGAGACACCAATGTGTCCCTGAGCAAGACACTTAACCCCTAATTGCTCCAGAGGTGTGCGACCTCTGAAATATAGCAATTGTAAGTCGCTTTGGATAAAAGCGTCAGCTAAATGACTAAAAATGTAAAAATGTAAAAATGTAAAATTCATTCCGGTGAAATCACAAAATAAAACACAAACGTGTCCCTACTTGATATACTGTAACCACTGATGAACATATTCAGTTTTGATGAGAGAAAAAAAAATATACAAGTGCGGATTAGAACCCGTAACCTCTGACACGCTTGGCAAAAGATCTCCCACTAGACTATAGACAAATCCGGCGAAACTACCGGAAGTAACCGGGCGCCATAACTGAGCTGTTGCTGGGTAGCGTTGCGCCATTGCCTCCTATTTTTTTAGTTGCAACTTGTAACGCTACTTGTAACGCTTGCTTACGCTACGGGAAAGATTCATCTTCTCGAGATATTGAAGACAAAAAAAATTATCCTAATTTTGTATTCATTGTCAAAGCAGTGCAGCAGCTAGCAGACCTAGAGCAGGCAGTCTTGCATGCTCATTGGCTGCCCTGCGGGCATCTGCTGCAGCCTACCAGTGAGCCCTACGTGACGTCACGCCCAATGAAGGGCGCTCGCGCCTTCATAGCTTCATAGCCCGCCAGAATGGGCGTGGCTTAGCGTATAAGTAGGGGCTGAAATTTCCAGACTGATCTCATGAAACTGCGTATGTATGACACGCCAATTCGTATTTCCATTTTTGGCGTGCTATCAACACGCATAATCGCTTTTCAGCGTGTTTATGAACGCCGTTGACTTAACGTTGCATTACTGTATATATAAATATATGACCTACCCCAACCCCGTCCCTAAACCTACCCGTCACTGGTTAAAAACCATTTATGAGTCTTTCCCTACCATCCTAGTAAGAAAAATATCTCTCCCCCAGATGTATATCAAAATTTGGCTTTATTTCGCTCGGATTTTTAACAGCGTGTACATACACGCGGAATCACTCGGACATAACGGCGTAGATATACACGCATACACGCGGATAGCTCAAAATG
This sequence comes from Chrosomus eos, assembly GCA_036326025.1. Lineage (NCBI taxonomy): Eukaryota > Metazoa > Chordata > Actinopteri > Cypriniformes > Leuciscidae > Chrosomus > Chrosomus eos. The sequence goes on along the minus strand of CM070818.1, from coordinate 45,156,073 downwards.
CGTATAAATAACACGCCACTTGACTTGAAAGTGGCGTGTATGTTTACGCAAAAGTCATGATGTCATGTTGGAAATTTCCTGATTTTCGTCTGGATCTGAGAGAAGCCGCCGTCGAACAGCGAACAGCCAGCTTAGGACAGCGCTGAGGAAGCCGGCCGTCTTCGCCACCTTCAGCCATCCGTGCGAGCTACACTATCCGGCAACATATCCTTTTTTACCTTGCAAATTGTATTCTATTCCTAAAAGAGCAGCGAGTGTCTTTTTAAAGATGCCTCACTTTTCCTGACGGCTCGTGCAGGGCCCCGCTCAGCGTCGGGTGTTGTGTTGAACGTAGGAAATGTGTCCACGAGTTCGTGCCCACCCCTACTTTTCTGCCCGCTCTATCACACGACCATTAAATACTCATATCAAACTATGAGAGAGAAAGACACGCGTGTCCCGCTGCGGCCGGACCGCCGTCAAAGCTTATTTTCCTGTCAGTCCCCTGCAAACAGGCTACTGCAGTGACTCATTTGGCACTTAACGAGCCGGTTCATTTACCCTCTCGCCTGCACACAAACGCCGTTTTCACGGCGACCCAGAGAAATCTCAAAAGAGTATAATGTCTGGTCCGGCTCACGCCGTTGGTGTTTTAAGTGTAGTGAAAGTGCCCACCCCCCAGTGTTCACCCCTACACACAAGCACATCAAATCTCATGTCACTCACAGAGCACACTCTCATAAAGCGCAGAAAAGCCGCTCGAGTGTTGAATATAAGAAATGTGTCCACAGGTTTGTGCCCACTATCTGCCCGCTCTGTTACACGGTCAATAAAACAGGTTATGAATGTAAGTCTCGTGCCCGCCGGAGAGCGTTCACGCTTACTAACAGACACCTCCCCCCCGGGTGCTGCCCGCGGTTTAAATGTTACCACAAAACGCAGGGCATTGATAAGACGCTCCCCATCTGTAATGATCGGGGCGTCAAATACACTTGTAAGTCTCGTGCCTGCGCACACGCGCTCACGCTTACAGAAAGTTTTTCCGCCCAAAGCGCTGCTCGCGCGTCAAAAAGTGAGAATAAAAGGCTCCCCTTCCCTTATGATCGGGACACCTCACATAAATCAGAAGTTCTCGGCTTTCAGCGAGCAGCCATTCCCCAGAACCAAGAGCACGCACGCCGCGCCTTCGGCTCCGGCTCAGTTTCACAAACCCGCAAATGGCGGGGCGATCTGAACCCGGAGGCCATTCGCCCCCTAGCGTCTCACATAGTGGGAAACTATTGGAAACGTGGGAAACTATCCCGGGATTTCAGAATGGGTTCTGAGCACAATAAAGCAAGGCTATACACTTTAATTCGTTTGCCGTCCCACGCACTTTCGAGCCCGGACCGCGACGATAGTGAATGCGGAAGTAGCACTCCTACTTCACGCGGAAATAGCAAAGCTGCTGTGCAAAGGGGCTATAGAAAAAGTACCACCTTCTCTGAGCGAGTCAGGCTTTTACAACCGATATTTTCTCGTACCCAAGAAGGACGGAGCTTTCAGACCTATCCTAGATCTGAGACATTTGAACAAGGTGCTTGCTAAGAGACCGTTCAAAATGCTTACGACCAGGAAAATCCTCGCGCACGTTCGCCCGAGGGACTGGTTTATTTCTCTAGATCTGAAGGATGCCCATTTCAGATTCAGATATTACCCCGTCACAGGCAATTTTTGAGATTTACCTTCGACGGCCAGGTATATCAATACACCGTCCTGCCGTTCGGCCTGTCTCAAGCACCCCGTACATTTACGAAGTGCATGGACGCGGCGCTCGCCCCCCTCAGAACTCAGGGGCTGCGAATAATGAACTATCTGGACGATTGGCTGATACTGGCACAGTCAGAGACAGAACTGTTATCTCACAGAACAGTGCTTCTCAGTCACCTGGAAAGCTTGGGTCTCGCGGTCAACCGGACCAAGAGCTCATTAATGCCCAGTCAGTCAATTTCCTTTTTAGGAATAGAGTTGAATTCTGTGGCTATGACGGCTCGTTTGTCGACACAGAAACAGCTTGTTTGTCGCCGTGTTCGCCGCCTAGCCGCGTCTTTCCAGAAGGGCAGCTTTCTCCCTTTGAAGACGTTTCAAAGGATGCTGGGCTGTATGGCTTCAGTGGCAGCGGTGCTCCAGCTGAGCCTACTGCGCATGCGCCCACTCCAGCGCTGGTTGAATGCTCGCGCGTCTTGCCGAGCCTGGGTTTCTGGCGGCCAAACAGTCCAGAAACACCCCCAAACAGTCTAGAAACTGTGGCGCCTATTCGGCAGAGCGGATGTCGACCTATTTGCGTCAAAAGACAACGCTCATTGCCCGATGTTCTTTTCGAAGAACGAGGACGCGCTGGCCCAGGTCTGGCCCAGCCTCCCACTGTATGCTTTCCCTCCGGTCTCCCTGTTACCACAGGTGATCAAGAGAATCAGGGAAACGCGCCATTCGGTCTCCTCATAGCTCCGCACTGGGAGAATCAGAATTGGTTCCCGGAACTAGCACGGCTGTCACAGGCAGCTCCGTGGCCTATTCCGGTGAGGGCAGATCTCCTCTCTCAGGCTCGCGGCTCGATCTGGCATGCCCATCCAGAGCACTGGTCTCTGCATGCATGGTTAATCAACGGGTACTCGTTGCCCTGCCAGAAAGAGTGATGAACACGATCACGCAGTCTAGTTCTCCTTCCATGAGAAGGCTCTACGCGTCTAAATGGTCGGTGTTCTCCAAGTGGTGCACCGACAGAGATCTGGACCCGGGGACGTGCGAGGCTGCGCATCTGCTCACCTTCCTACAAGAGCTGATGGATAAAGGGAGGTCCCCATCCACGCTCAAAGTTTATTTGGCGGTCGTGGCGGCGTTCGCGGAATCGACGCACGGCCAGTCGCTGGGAAGACACGAGCTGGTCATCCACTTCCTTAAGGGAGCTAGAAGGATGAATCCGGCCCCCCATTTTTCCACTTTTTGGGTTCCCCGAGAAACCTCGGCGACTCATGGGTGGTTGCTGGGCGCGCACGGCGTTGACAAAAAGTTCCCGTAGCGTAACCTAAACTTACGCAATACGAGAGAACCTCTTGTAAGAGAACGTACTCGGTTACTAACGTAACCTCAGGTTCTCTCTAGAGAGGGAACGAGTATTGCGTAACCGGCCATGCTCGCGCCACGAGCGACTTCGCTTCAGTCGACGAAAACCAGGGAATTTCAGCCTACAGCCCCTACTTATACGCTAAGCCACGCCCATTCTGGTGGGCTATGACCAGTGTTTGGAATAACGCCGTTTAAAATAACGCCGTTAGGTAACGACGTTATTTTTTCATTAACGGGGTAATCTAATTAATTAATTTTCCCGTCGTTACAACGCCGTTAACGTTACTGGACGTTAAATGCGATCCGTTACCACTGGTGTCAGTTTGGTTTGCAATGTGCTGGGGACGCATTCGGAAGTGCATTTTCAGAAGTGCTGGGTACAAACTTGCCAAACTGTGCAGCATCTCTGCTAAACCCGTAAATAAATCCATCGATCCGTAGTGGTCTAGTGGTAGATTGTTTGCCAAGCGTGTCAGAAGTTATGGGTTCTAATCCACGCTAGTATAGTTTTTTTTCTCCCGTTTCAAAACCGAATATGTTCATCAGTGTTTACAGTCCATATCAAGCAGGGAAACGTTTGTGTGCTTTTTATTTTGTGATTTCACCGGAATGAATAGAAAGTCTCCACAACAGCGATAGATTGAAGAGCGCGCATCCGAGTGAAGACTGCGTGCGGCGCGCGCGCCACAAAGAGAACAACTATGCAGCCGCGGCAACGAGCGCTCAGCTTGAGTTCAAAACCAAAACAATTTAACGCTAGATCTCTTATTTAATAGGGAACTAAATTAATGCTCTGCCAGTTAACTGGAGATGTTTTATTTATTTGTTTCAAAAAGTGGTGAGTACAAAATGCCTATGTATTGATTGAATAAACTGTGTAATCCGAACACACCCCTGGCTCACACAGCTAGTGAGGAGCTGGGTTAATAAGTGCAGTGAAGTGAAGTGCAGGATAAACCTCTTGCTGTCTGTCGACGTGCAATAAATATAGAAAGTTATGTACAAACACCTGTCATGTTTTACTCATTTCAACTGACTTGTGAAAACTGAAAAAAAAAAAAAAAATTCTTTGACATAATAGCAACTTTTTTTTTAACAGTAACGCAAATAGTTACTTTCCCTGGTAACGAGTTACTTTTATTATAGAGTAATTGAGTTAATAACTCAGTTACTTTTTGGAACAAGTAGTGAGTAACTATAACTAATTACTTTTTTAAAGTAACGTTCCCAACACTGGCTATGACGCTATGAAGGCGCGAGCGCCCTTCATTGAGCGTGACGTCACGCGGGGCTCACTGGTAGGCTGCAGCAGATGCCCGCAGGGCAGCCAATGAGCACGCAAGACTGCCTGCTCTAGGTCTGCTAGCTGCTGCACTGCGTTGACAATGAATACAAAATTAGGATAATTTTTTTTTGGCTTCAATATCTCGAGAAGATGAATCTTTCCTGTAGCGTAAGCTAAACTTACGCAATACTCGTTCCCTCTCTAGAGAGAACCGAGTTCTCTTACGAGAGGTTCTCTCGTATTGCGTAAGTTTAGCTTACGCTACGGGAAAGATTCATCTTCTCGAGATATTGAAGCCAAAAAATTATCCTAATTTTGTATTCATTGTCAACGCAGTGCAGCAGCTAGCAGACCTAGAGCAGGCAGTCTTGCGTGCTCATTGGCTGCCCTGCGGGCATCTGCTGCAGCCTACCAGTGAGCCCCGCGTGACGTCACGCCCAATGATGGGCGCTCGCGCCTTCATAGCGTCATAGCCCGCCAGAATGGGCGTGGCTAAACGCATAAAAAGGGCTGTAGGCTGTAATTTCCCTGATTTTCGTCTGTTCAGCGAAGCCTTTTGCATCGCTGGATCTGAGAGAAGCCGCGCCGCCGTCGAACAGCGAACAGCCAGCTTAGGACAGCGCTGAGGAAGCCGGCCGTCTTCGCCACCTTCAGCCATCCGTGCGAGCTACGCTATCCGGCGACGTATCCTTTTCATATTGCAAAATTGTATTTCTTTGTACTCCTAAAAGAGCACCGAGCGTCTTTTTAAAGATGCCTCGCATTTCCTGTGGCTCGTGCCACGTGATCTGCGCTCTCTGCCTGGGCCAGGAACACGCCGAGCTCGCCCTCTCGTCCGGGGGCTGCGAGCTCTGTGAAGCGCTTCCGCTTTCGACCCTACGGGCTCGGATCGAAGCCTTCAAGCCAGAAGCAGCCTCAGCCTCCCCGCCCTTCCTGGGGCCGCGCAAGAAGAAGTGCCGCTCCCAGAGACGGCCGGAACCCGTGGCCAAAGCGACATGCTCGCCGGAGGACCTCCCTCGAGCCTCGCCCTCGCCTTCTCCGCCTCCCTCCACCGACGCGCAGCTGCCGCTCTCGAGCCTCACTGCCGTCGCATCTGAGGATGAGGCCGAAGGACACGCCACGAAAGACTGCTGCTCCATCCTGGCATCGGATAGCGAGGAATGGTCGCTTGACTCCTCCGCCTCGTCGATCCAGGAATCTGGCCGTACCCGCGCTGGAGTTGATGCGGAGCTGTTGCGTCTGCTGACGCGGGCTGTTGACCGACTCGGGCTCGAGTGGTCGCTGCCAGTGCAAACCGCGCCGAACAGGCTCGACGGATGTTTTCTTTAAAGCCGCAGCCGCCCAGCCCCAGCGAGCAGGCCCGCTCCGTTCCTACCGGAGCTTCACTCGGAGTTGACTAAGTCGTGGAATTCACCCTTTTCTTCGAGGCTTCAGTCTCAGGCCTCCGCGTCGCTCTCACAAGTGGACGGCGCCGCCGAGAGAGGGTACACGGCTATTCCTCCCGTGGAAGAGACGGTCGCAGCGCACCTTTGCCCGCCCTCCGCGAGATGGCGCTCAAGGTCAGCCCTCCCGTCCAAAGCATGCAGAACCACGTCCGCCTTGGTCGGCCGCGCTTATGCCGCCTCCGGCCAGGCTGCGTCTGCTCTCCACTCCATGGCTGTCTTACAAATCCTGCAAGCCGACCTCCTCCGCGAATGGGACGAGAAGGGCCAGGACCCAGCTGCGATTACGGATCTGAGAAGCGCGACGGATCTCTCTCCCCGTGCCACCAAGACCGCAGCCCAAGCCATTGGATGAGCCATGGCCGCGTTGACTGTGACAGAGAGGCACCTCTGGTTAACGCTCGCGGATATGAGGGAAACTGAGCGCGCCACCTTCCTGAACGCGCCGCTCTCTCCTACTGGTCTCTTCGGCCCAGCGTTGAACGGGATCGTTGACCGTTTTTCTGAGGTACAGAAGACCACGCAGGCTATGAACCTCTTCCTGCCGCGGCGCTCGAGCTCCGCCTCGGGACGCTCTCGCAAAAAACAGAGCCAGCCTCCGGTGCGAGCCAGCGCCCAGCGCCCAGCACAGCCTCAGCCTTCGCAGCGACGCCAGGGCGGCCGCCCTAGGTCGCGATCAGACAGCCGTCACAGACCGCCGCCCCCCAGAGGGCCGCGGCAAAAGATCACGCTGAAGTCTGAGCATCCCCCCGGGCGCTGCCCACGCGTTTGAATGCCAAGAAACGCAGGGCACTAATAAGACGCTCCCCATCCGTTATGATCGGGGCGTCAAATACACTTGTAAGTCTCGTGCCCGCGCATACACGCTCACGCTTACAGACAGCTATTCCGCCCAGAGCGCTGCTCGCGCGTCAAAAAGTGAGAATAAAAGGCTCCCCTTCCCTTATGATTGGGACACCTCACATAAACCAGATGGTCCTGGTTCTCGGCGAGCAGCCGTTCCCCAGATCCGAGAGCGCGCGCGCCGCGCCTCCGGCTCCGGCTCAGCTTCACAAGCCCGCAAATGGTGGCGATCTGAACCCGGAGGCCATTCGCCCCCTGGCGGCTCACATAGCCGCGTGGGAAACTATCCCGGGGATCTCAGAATGGGTTCTGAGCACAATAAGGCAAGGCTATACACTTCAATTCGTTCGCCGCCCCCCGCGCTTTCGAGCCCGGACCGCGACGATAGTCAATGCGGAAGTAGCACACCTACTTCACGCGGAAATAGCGAAGCTGTTGTGCAAAGGGGCTATAGAAAAAGTGCCGCCTTCTCTGACCGAGTCAGGCTTTTACAGCCGATATTTTCCCAAGAAGGACGGAGCTTTCAGGCCCATCCTAGATCTGAGACATTTGAACAAAGTGCTTGCAAAGAGACCGTTCAAAATGCTTACGACCAGGAAAATCCTCGCGCACGTTCGCCCGAGGGACTGGTTTTATTTCTCTAGATCTGAAGGATGCCTATTTTCAGATTCAGATATTACCCCGTCACAGGCAATTTTTGAGATTCGCCTTCGACGGCCAGGTATATCAATACACCGTCCTGCCGTTCGGCCTGTCTCTGGCACCCCGTACATTTACGAAGTGCATGGACGCGGCGCTCGCCCCCTTGAGAACTCAGGGGCTGCGAATAATGAACTATCTGGACGATTGGCTGATATTGGCACAGTCAGAGACAGAACTGCTATCTCACAGAACAGTGCTTCTCAGTCACCTGGAAAGCTTGGGTCTCACAGTCAACTGGACCAAGAGCTCATTAATGCCCAGTCAGTCAATTTCCTTTTTAGGAATAGAATTGGATTCTGTGGCTATGACGGCTCGTTTGTCGACACAGCGTGCGCGCCGTGTTCGCCGCCTAGCCGCGTCCTTCCAGGAGGGCAGCTTTCTCCCTTTGAAGGCGTTTCAAAGGATGCTGGGCTGTATGGCTTCAGCAGCAGCGGTGCTCCAGCTGGGCCTACTGCGCATGCGCCCGCTACAGCGCTGGTTGAATGCTTGCGCGTCTCGCCGAGCCTGGGTTTCTGGCGGCCAGAAAATCAGAGTGACTCAGACCTGCATAGCGGCTCTGCAGCCCTGGCTACTGGCCGACTGGTACCAGCAGGGAGTGATGATGGGAACCATCTCTTACCGGAAAGTCATTTCGACAGACGCGTCCAACTCGGGTTGGGGTGCGCTGTTCGAGGGCAGACCGGCCTTTGGCCAGTGGTCAGACCGGGAGAAGTGTTTTCACATAAACTGTCTGGAAATGATAGCGGTCGAGAACGCGCTGAAGCGCTTCCTCCCATTCATACAGGACCAGCATGTTCTCGGACAACATGTCTGTGGTTTCCTATGTAAACCGTCAGGGGGGCGTCAGATCCAGAAACCTCTGCAATCTGGCGGGACGCAACCTTATTTGGTCCCAGATGCACATGCGCTCACTGAGGGCAGCGCACGTGCCTGGCCATTTAAACGACGGCCCAGACAGACTGTCCAGGGACAACGTCCCCCCAGGGGAATGGTCCCTACACCCCCAAACGGTCCAGAAACTGTGGCGCCTATTCGGCAGAGCAGAAGTCGACCTATTTGCGTCAGAAGACAACGCTCACTGCCCGAGGTTCTTTTCGAAGAACGAGGACGCGCTGGCCCAGGTATGGCCCAGCCTCCCACTGTATGCTTTCCCTCCGGTCTCTCTGTTACCGCAGGTAATCAAGAGAATCAGGGAAACGCGCCATTCGGTGCTCCTCATAGCTCCGCACTGGGAGAATCAGAATTGGTTCCCGGAACTAGCACGGCTGTCACAAACAGCTCCGTGGCCTATTCCGGTGAGGGCAGATCTCCTCTCTCAGGCTCGCGGCTCGATCTGGCATCCCCATCCAGAGCGCTGGTCGCTGCACGCATGGTTGATCAACGGGTACTCACTGCCCTGCCAGAAAGAGTGATGAACACGATCACACAGTCTAGAGCTCCTTCCACGAGAAGGCTCTACGCGTCTAAATGGTCGGTGTTCTCCAAGTGGTGCACCGACAGAGATCTGGACCCGCGGACGTGCGAGGCGGCGCACCTGCTCATTTTCCTACAAGAGCTGATGGTTGAGGGGAGGTCCCCATCCACGCTCAAAGTTTACGTGGCGGCCGTGGCGGCATTCGCGGAATCAACGCACGGCCAGTCACTGGGAAGAAACGAGCTGGTTATCCGCTTCCTTAGGGGAGCTAGGAGGATGAACCCGCCGCGCCCCCCGTCGGTTCCTATGTGGGATCTTTCCTTGGTCCTCGAGGCCCTGAAAGCCTTCCCATTTGAGCCACTAGACTCCGTGGAGTTAAAGTACCTGTCACTAAAAACCGTTTTTCTGACCGCGCTGTCATCAGTCAAACGTGTGGGGGACCTGCATGCGCTGTCAACCAGCGCGACGTGTCTGGAGTTCGGGCCGAATGACTCTAAAGTCATCCTCAAACCTAGACATGGCTATGTTCCAAAAGTGATGGGCACTCCTTTCAGAGCGCAAGTCATTTCACTGTCTGCCCTGCCAGCGTCAGACAGTGAGACAGACATGAATCTCCTTTGCCCGGTCAGGGCGCTGAGGTTCTACACTTTTCTACCAGGTTCAACCACTCTTTCAGGCGTGCGGAGCAGCTGTTTGTTTCGTTTGGCGGGCGCACCAAGGGTCTCGCTGCCTCGAAACAGACTCTAAGCAGATGGATAGTGGACGCTATAGCGGCCGCTTATGTGTCAAAAGGTCTGCAATGCCCTCTGGGCATCAGGGCTCATTCCACTAGAGGCGTGGCCTCATCGTGGGCATGGTCCAGCGGGATTTCTATCCACGATATATGTGTAGCGGCGGGCTGGAGCTCCCCATCTACCTTTGTCAGGTTCTATAACCTAGAAGTCCCCGCCCTGCAGGCTAAACTTCTGTTAGTCTAAACGAGTTGTGCGTTCTGCCCAGATATGTCATGCTCAGACCACTCTCACGTGACTCAGCTCTCCTGGTTGAGCTGCACTAGCAGGGATGTGCTATATGCTTATACAGACCAGTGCTCTGCTCTGTTTTTCCCCTATGTGTGCTTATGTACAAGTGATGGCCCGCGTTAGCTGGCCACCTTATTTTCCACTTATTGGGCTCCCCGAGAAACCTCGGCGACTCATGGGTGGTTGCTTGGCGCGCACGGCGTTGACAAAGAGTTCCCGTAGCGTAAGCTAAACTTACGCAATACGAGAGAACCTCTCGTAAGAGAACGTACTCCTGGCCACCTTATTTTCCACTTATTGGGCTCCCCGAGAAACCTCGGCGACTCATGGGTGGTTGCTTGGCGCGCACGGCGTTGACAAAGAGTTCCCGTAGCGTAAGCTAAACTTACGCAATACGAGAGAACCTCTCGTAAGAGAACGTACTCGGTTACTAACGTAACCTCGGTTCTCTCTAGAGAGGGAACGAGTATTGCGTAACCGGCCGTGCTCGCGCCTCGAGCGACTTCGCTTCAGTCGACGAAAACCAGGGAAATTACAGCCTACAGCCCTTTTTATGCGTTTAGCCACGCCCATTCTGGCGGGCTATGACGCTATGAAGGCGCGAGCGCCCATCATTGGGCGTGACGTCACGCGGGGCTCACTGGTAGGCTGCAGCAGATGCCCGCAGGGCAGCCAATGAGCACGCAAGACTGCCTGCTCTAGGTCTGCTAGCTGCTGCACTGCGTTGACAATGAATACAAAATTAGGATAATTTTTTGGCTTCAATATCTCGAGAAGATGAATCTTTCCCGTAGGTTACGTTAGTAACAGAGTACGTTATGTCTGTTGTTAATGTTTGATTTGCTTGACTGTGACAGTTATTTTTTTTGGGGGGGGGGGTTTGGGTTGTCAAAACATTTGGTAACTAAATAGAATTTTATGAAGTTTAGTGACAATGGCTGGTAGGATACAGTTTTTATTATTGATTGACAAAGATTTCACGATTTCAATTCCATTCTTGTGATTTGATTTTGATTCAATATTGACTCATTTGGATACATGTTTATTTTAAATTTTATTTTAAAAAATAATCTCACCTAATGCAGAGGGACCAATCTGCTGGTATTATTAAAGATTTAAAATAACAAATGAAATTAAATATACTGCAGTTTACAATTATTTAATGACATAAGTAAAAAAATATAAAAAATATGTAATATAGTGCTCAGCAAAATCTCCTCTCTAGCTATTTTTTCTATTCAATTAACATGTTATGGTCATTAAATGGCTTTCCTGGGCTAAATGTAACGTTATGTGACATAATTGTTCTCCTGCTGTTATATTAACCTCTTTCCATGGTTTAAAAACACTAATTGGTCGATATTATGTATACTTTCTAGCTGTACCTTACCCTTGCCTTTTGCAATGTGAAAATGAGATAAATAATGGACACAAATGAAAAACATGAATTCGTTTATTTGATGTCATTTATTTATTGTTGCCAAATGGACAGATCTTTTTATAGTTTCCTCGTTAGCTAACGTTAGCCTAGCTAGCTTGCCAAGCTATTTTCATAAATAATCTGTAAGATCGTTTGTACCTTCATCTGTGACTGGAGGCCACTGTCTAACATCATAAACCCAACAAGTCATTCTGCCTGGCTGTAGCTGTCATCAAGGGTGCGTTATCACAGAGGTTTGTTTACATACCTAACAGCTCAGTAATGGTGTCGCCACAAGATGGCAGCCTACACAGAACGCTCGTCCGATTCGTGTATTGAGGAACTCAAACGTAGATTGCGGATCAATGGATTTATTTACATGTTGAGCAGAGAGGCTGCACAGTTTGACAAGCGGACGCGGCAAGGTACACACATTACAGATTGCTAATGAATTGTCTTTTTCACACACCTTGTAGAATTGCCAGACTGGTGAATCCATTTTTACCAGGGCCTAAAAAAAGCTTTTGCGTCATCTGATCGGCTTTTCTGGATTGGCCTTTATAGAGACCGCCGATCACACATCCCAAAGCAATTATCGGCCGATTATGATCTGTGACCGATCAATCGGAGCACCCTTAATTTGATATAATGTGTACTTGAACATTCAAGGACAATGTTTAAGCCTCTGGCTTGTACGGAGCCCCTAAAGTGACGTGGTGGTGGAAAAAACTTTAGGATGGGAGATTTATTTATTTATTTATTTATTTATTCCTTTGCGTTCCCTCACAAAACTTTTGTGTTCCCTCGCAAAGTTGTTTGCGTTCCCACGCAAAATGTTTGTGTTCCCTTGCAAAGTTGTTTGCGTTCCCACGCAAAACCTGTTGGGAGCTCGGACAGACACTTCCTGTTTAATGTCCCGCTGGCAGTGCTTCAGAGATCAGTAGGCCCTACATTAATGGAGCGTTTCATAGTGTTTGAACTTGGACTCAAATATAAAGAAATGCGGTCAGTGCTTAACTCAAGGAGTTCAGTGAAGTTGGCAATATATTCACATAGGCTATTCGAACTTCCCGGATCAATATTCCTGAGCTAAACGTTGTTAAAACACAAACAACACCTATTTACAATCACAGTAACCTAGACAACGAGCTACAACACAATTCTCCTCAAAACGAGCTTTATAATGTAAATTTGTCTTTAACCAGCTGTAAGGTTTTTAGGGTTCATAAGCTCTTTTATCAATTTTAGGTTTGGGGATAGATATTCAATAATTATTAATCTATGATCAACAAATTATTGAATACAGTTTGAACCGGGTCCTTACGTATTTAAATTACCCACAAAGGGTTGTACAGCGTACCCGTCTGTTCAGGGTAATGTAGCCACTGAGCGAATCCTGTGTTCCTATCACTACTGAACAAATATGAACACATATATGTTTAATTCACAAAACCTTGAATCATGTGATTTGGTGACCACCATCAGGTCATTATTTTAACTTAGTTTACGACGCACGGCCAATAAAGAAACAGGTCCCCTTTGTTCGCGAACCCTTGTCCAGTCACCAGCATAAGAGTGCCCCCATTCAGACGCACGAGCTAATTTCTCCCCCTCATCAATTATTGTCTTCCTACGCCACTAGGCTGATAAGTGGATTTATATACACAAAGTACCCTTCTTCTTGAAGACAACCATTTGCGAACTAACCCTCACGTGGTATACACCACGGATGGACAGACTCTGATACAGACACACACACACAACACACACACACACACACACACACACACACACACACACACACACACACACACACACACACACACACACACACACACACACACACGCAACACAAACGTCCTTTGTGTGTAACTTAGGATAGAAATGTCCTTTTAATGTATATAACATAGAATTGTATCTGACCTTCCTGTATGCATGCATATTTAATTAGTTTTGTCTTATTCTATAAATGTAATTTGAAGACTAGTCTGTAACTTCTTAAGTGTACTTCCAAAGAAAGATTCCCTTTAAAGACAGGATTACTTTCTTTAACTCTCCTTCGTGCTAAGTCATAAAACTTTATGACCCCAAAAGGAATTCCAAGGGAATCACAACTCCCACTTGAATTCTGATAAAGAGAGAGGAATAAACTCTGCAATCTTATATTTTCTATAAGTATAACCACTTAAGAAATGTATAAACATGAATTTGATCTTTCCTAGGTCATGGTAGCCGGTATTATGGCTTTATAGTCGTGTGAGTGAACATTGATAGTGTGTAATTCTGCATATGAATGTTATTCTATGTTTCTTCTACTTTTTATGACATTGTTGGTATGTGTGTGATCGTCTTGTTTTGACTAAACAAGTCATACATAGGATATTACGGTAAAATGTATTGTTCTGTGTGTACAATCTTGCTGGGTAGAAATTACAAAATTTTATACCATCATAAATTATCCTGACAAGACAAAGAAGAACTTTTCCCGCTCTAGATACTCTAAGACAATATGTTCACGTAAGCGAAGCAGGCGTGAACCCCTCCTCTCCATAAGAGACTGACACAGAAGTTTTCTCTGCGAGCGTGAGCAGATCCAGAGAACTGAAGAACTAAAAATGAACTGAGCACTCGGTTGGAGAACATTCTGACGAACCCACTTCGTCAGTGAGAAGATCCATGGCTCCCTTTTAGGGAGCGTTCTCCGTTTTTATTTTATTTTATTTTCTTTACTAAGTTTTATGTTCATACTCGCCTCTCCCTCCACGGGAGATGAACTCTGAATTATTTCCTTGGCAACTACACGTTCGGTTAACCTTTAAACTTCCCGCGAGTCTGCTCGCCCCGGAAGACACTAGAGAACACACCTATAGCACCGAAGGACAAACACACACACGACTCTGCGTTCCTCAGCTACACAAGAGAACCATATGCAAGTATAGGTTATTGATTTGATTGATGTGATTTCTTGGTGTCTCTCTAAGGGTTACGTTGTCTGTGATTTTTGTCATGCTGCGATCACCCATGGTGATCTCTCTCATCCTGATTGTTAGTTCACTTGACTTTCTCATCCTCTCTCTCTCTCTCTCTCTCTCTCTCTCTCTCTCTCTCACTCAATCTCTCTCACTCAATCTCTCTCTCACTCAATCTCTCTCTCTCACTCAATCTCTCTCTCACTCAATCTCTCTATCTCTCTTACTCCCTTTTGTTACTTGTTTGTCTCATTAGTTTTACTGTTTACTGTACATACATGTATCCCGTGTTTAAATGTAGAATTCTGTATCCGTAGTTTCATTTTATTAAAACCTTTATATGCTTGAGTGTTTCTGAAAAGCTCATTTTACAAGTCAATGAATTGTTTGATCTTTAGCTAAAGCTTTACAATTTGTTACTTTTTAGTAACCTAACTTTGATAATGACAAGAAGGTGATTTTTCATGGCCAGAAAATAGCTTCTTGTAATTATTAAGAAAGAGATAAATTTTGTTGGAAAATTGATGAGTTAATCTTACAGCCGTTTGCTGGACAAACAGATTGTTCGATAGCTAAATTAATTCCATTAAAGGTTATCTCATATAATCGATTTGAAAGGGGACCATTGATATATGAATGAGGAATTATAATTCGTTGTGATTGATCATTCATTTGTACAATCGATCTATTTTCAACTTCGATAATTTAACTGTAATATGCAATATATTAATCATATTCATGATTATTCAAATTCCCTATATATAATTTGAGCTAATTTAATGTAATACCCCATTGTTGTTACAGTAAGTATATAACAATTAAACATAACGAATTCTGGTTAATTATTAATATACATCCTACACAGAGGAATGGCTGATCTTCAACAATACCAAAGCATTTGACCCCTCCTCGCTCATTCACACGTCCGTCGTGTAGTCCGGCTGGAGGCTACAAATGACTTATGGTCTATTTTAGCTTAAATTAACTGACAATGTTTTGTGCACTTAAACGATTATCAGATTGTAGCTAGGATCTTTATATTAAAGAGGCTTTGTTATACGAGCAACAACCACAGAGTCAATAAAGTATAAAATGAGGTTTAATGAATGAACTACACTACATGTAAAACAAGGATATAGATTAAACAAAATGAAATAAAAACAATAAGAAAGGAAAAACACAAGGAAAATACAATTGCTAGCACAGTTTCAGACCCTTTTGAGACAGCCACAGGAGATATACTTTACAACGTCTAAAATTTGTATTGAACAAGTTTTGCATTCAGACCTGTAAGTTCTTGGTGTTCGGGAACAAACGTGCGGCGTCCAGAAGATGGAGGGCGGGTTTCTTTGGCTCCAAGCGTGGTTGATTCGCGGGAGATTCAAACGTTCTGACTTAGTTCTGTATGCGTGAAGGGAGTCTTTTCACCGGAGTGCTGGAAGACTTACGAAACGCACGTGGAGGTCTCAGTTGGGAGACGAGAACACTAAGAACGGACTGGCTATGCGCAAAATGAAACGAAGTTAAAGTAAAACAGGAACATTAAAATAAAATACGAAGATTACAAAGAATACACAGGAACAGGGTACACACGAACAGAGAGGGAGATCGTCTCTGTTTTGGGGATTATAAAGATGAGCTAGGCACGCCTGGGTAAGGCGCGCCGGCCAATGATAGCATCCCATATCGAGGAGCGCGTACGCCCCTGAGTGGGGTGGAGATCAGCGGTAATATGAATTTATGACCAAGTAGAAAATTAAGCTTACTTTGGTAATAGCATATGCATGTAGTTATACATTTTACGATATGGATATACAGCTTAATAGATAGATCAGATTTGTAGGATTACAACGATATTACACATCATACGTCCAAGACATACTCTTGCAGAATTACACCTCAAAGCGTACTTTCAGACATTTATAAGTATCTTACATTCATGAAAACATTCGTAATACAAGTTTGCACATTTACAGTTCTTCTCCATGTATTTTACACACCGAAGATGTTTTAGTAACGACTTAGGATGTAAAGTTAGGGTTCCTGCGTGTGTAAGTATGTGCGTAGGTGTATGTGCGTGAATGTGTATTGCTCTCGGGCGGGAAAACAGACAAAGGGAACGTCTGTTTTTGCGCTTCTCCCCCCTGATTTCCGCTGGGAGGGAGAAGATGGTCTGGGTGTTGTCTCAAGTGAGAGGACCCGCTGTTTGGGGAACACTTAAAACCATTTATCAGCATAAAAAGTCCAAAGTCCATTTGTTCCCTAGACTCATCGGCGCCGATTTGGGAGATAGGGGTCCCCAGGGCTGACCACATGGCCTTTTAGGAATGTTAGTTAAAGCTTGTTGTCCTTTTAAATTTGTTACGAGTTCGTGATTTAATAAAAGAGAATTAATGATTGCATCCAGAATCTCTACACAGCTGATTGAGAGACAAGTCCGAATAAGGGGGCGTCTGCAAAGTGCAAATCCCAAAACCCTTCTACACATTTTATATTATTAAACATATTCAATAGCTTCACTGTACTGTCTCCAAATTCAGTTCACACATCACTGCTCTCCTCCTGGTTATACTACAATACTTAATCATTAAAATTATGCATTTTTTATCAAACTATTTATTATGAAATAAAATCAATAACTTTACCATTTTTAGAAAAGATATTCAATAACTGTAATACAATGTAATACCATTAAATTCAGTAAGCAAATATAATGCAAAAGCTATGGTTGTAACTTATTTTACTGGGTACGGTACCAATATAATTTGTGTAAAGAATAGGCCTACTTATTTTTTATGTGCAATTTCTTCCCAAACTAAGTGTTGCATAACCAACATTAGAGCAGTGATGTGTGAACTAAATGTGGTGCGTTACAGTGAAGTTATAGAATATACACTCACCTAAAGGATTATTTAGGAACACCTGGGCGAAAATGCCTTGTTGATGCTAGAGGTCAGATGAGAATGGGCTGACTGATTCAAGCTGATAGAAGAGCAACTTTGACTGAAACAACCACTCATTACAACCGAGGTATGCAGCAAAGCATTTGTGAAGCCACAACACGCACAACCTTGAGGCTGATGGGCTACAACAGCAGAAGACCCCACCGGGTACCACTCATCTCCACTACAAATAGGAAAAAAGGCTACAATTTGCAAGAGCTCACCAAAATTGGACAGTTGAAGACTGGAAAAATGTTGCCTGGTCTGCTGAGTCTCGATTTCTGTTGAGACATTCAGATGGTAGAGTCAGAATTTGGCGTAAACAGAATGAGAACATGGACCCATCATGCCTTGTTACCACTGTGCAGGCTGGTGGTGGTGGTGTAATGGTGTGGGGGATGTTATCTTGGCACACTTTAGGCTCCTTAGTGCCAATTGCACATCGTTTAAATGCCACGGCCTACCCAAGCATTGTTTCCGACCATGTCCATCCCTTTATGGCCACCATGTACCCATCCTGTGATGGCTACTTCCAGCAGGTTAATGCACCATGTCACAAAGCTCGAATCATTTCAAATTGGTTTCTTGAACATGACAATGAGTTCACTGTACTAAAATGGCCCCCACAGTCACCAGATCTCAACCCAATAAAGCATCTTTGGGATGTGGTGGAACGGGAGCTTCATGCCCTGGATGTGCATCCCACAAATCTCCATCAACTGCAAGATGCTATCCTATCAATATGGGCCAACATTACTAAAGAATGCTTTCAGCACCTTGTTGAATCAATGCCACTGTAAGGACTGGACCAAAGGGGTTGAATCTGAATAATTAAATATATCCTTGCTAAAGTCCCCAAAGCCTTCAAAGGCCTTGAACTTGAAGAAACACACACACACACATCCCCCACAACTGACACCCACACTCAGGAAGAGCGTGGTGTCAGCTTACAAGACAATTGTCCCAACGGAAAGGGATTCTAAAGAGACAAGAACCTTCTCTTTGTAGAAGACATTTAACCAGATATATTCAATATGTTTGTCCAAGCTACATTGGAATAACTGTGATTTTTATCACTTAGGCATTTTACATATAACTGTCTATTTCCAGAAGTGTTATACATCGTTCTTGGTCTTGTTTTAATTCTCAGGGTCCAGCTGAATAAATCAGATACAAGACATTACAGTAAAATGTATGATTCTATGTGCACCAGCTTTTTGGGACAGTAAGAACCAAAACTTAACATCACTGCCAGAGCCTGGTGTTCTCAGATAACAGCGTTCAAGACCTCCCAGAGGAATGTCAGAGAAGGTGGGGGGGAGGCTCTCTCTCTCTCTGAATCCTAACGGAGGAGAAATGAATTCTGCATTCATGTATATATATTCTATTATATTTCCCCTTTAGAATTATACGAACAATGTATCTAATCTCATGTTACGATTTGTCTTTTATGTGTTTGGTCTCTTTCTCGAAAACTCTAAATGGGATAATGTTTCAAACCTTGCCAACTAATGTTTAACCAAATCCATTTGTGGCAAGTTTGGTCTCGATAAACTCCAATCTTCGTTCCCCATTTGTTAATTGACATTACATTTAGCTAAACTTGGTGACACACTAGTAGTATAAGAATTGTAAAGATTCTTCCCTTAAACACCCAATGAAATTAAGGATTCAAATGCCTGATTAGAACACAAAAGGGCCATAAAATCTCCCTCCAAAGAGAAAGCTCCTGATTGGATCCTCTTCCAAAAGAAGGCGGAAATGTCAGGTCTTCAAAAGGACTGAACACCAGTTTAAACGCGCTTCCATGCTGATCCTCGTTTTCATCATGATTGATGATACTGCCTCTTTGCTCATTTTCAAGTCCCTTAAGTGCCAAAGATCTAACTTATGCTACACGCTTTACAAATTAAAGATACTTTAAAGAGTATGTGTTTATAGGGCGGGAAACCCAATTCTTCTGGCCAGAGAATTGCGTTTCCTGAAATCCTATAAAGTAAGATGATATTGTGGATCCCCACGATATTATTCTGGAAATTGAGCTAATTAATTTTGCCTGTTTTGTAAGACGTGATCAGTGTAATTAACTGCAATCAACTTGTAGCTAAAATGCAAGGATACACATGTATGCATGCAGGTAAAATGACATCCTCCCTTAGAGGGAGATTTATTAACATGTAAGACTGATCTAATCCAAACATGTATGAATAATTATTAATTATCAATTATTAATTATGATATGCAAATTCCCCACGGATTAGACCCGCCCATTAGTCTTTACACCATGTAGAATTAAGGCAGTTCTGAAGGCGAAAGGGGCTCAAAGTATTAGTATGGTGTTCCTAATAATCCTTTAGGTGAGTGTATTTTGTATAATATAAAATGTGCAAATGCAGTGTATGACCAGTGGGTCACCATTGATCACTTAAATCTAATTTAGCTGAGTGAGTGCCTTTATTTTTACTGTAAAAGGCTGTAGTAGTAGTTTACCTTTTCTGTTCCACGCATTTTTTCTCTAGTACTGTTCAGCTTTGCTTGTCGGTCCACTAAAATCTTCTGCCAGTACCTCTGCTCATGATCACCTATTTATCCATCAATAAAGATATTTAAATTTATTTTTACCTCATTTTTAAAAATGATAGTTTTAACCTAAAATACATTTAAAGAAAATAATCCTTCTAACCTGAGAGTAGTTCAAGGTTCCAGTTGTATTTTTTCTGAAATTCTGATTGAGCTGTGATGACTGTCTGTGCATCTTCAGGGCTCTGAAGCCGGTGCCACTGATTCGTTTTACGACTTCTTAATGTGAAGCGAACCGTTCGTATAAGAAAAATATTTATATTTAAAACTTTATCGACTAAAATCGATTTAAGCCAAAAGATTAACCCTTGAACTTGACACATAACGTCAAGGTCAAAGCTTTTATTGTCATAGTGAGGAAAAACAAGTTTTCCCTGTGCAATGAAATTCTTTCTTTAGTATTAACAGATGTGCAATGATGCAACAATTTTTCCACAAATTCTACTGAGATGAGACTAATCTATTTCCACTGGCTATCTGTTTAAAAGTCTGATAGCTGATGGGTAGAACGTGTTTTTAAGTCTGGAAGTCCTGCATTTCACACTTCTATACCTCCGTCCCGAGGGTAGAAGTGCGAACAGTCCATGCTGGGGGAGAGTAGAATCCTTAATGATAGAGGCAGCTCTCCTTTGTACTCTGCGATGGTAAATGGCCTGCAGAGAAGGCAGTGGAGTCTTGATGATCTTCTCTGCAGTCTTCACAATTCTCTGCAGACGTTTGCGGTCCCTCACAGTAGTGTTTCCATACCACACGGTAATACAGCTTGTCAAGATGCTCTCCACAACACAGTTGTAAAAGTTATGGAGGATCTTAGTCGACATGCCAAACCTTCTCAGTCTCCTAAGGAAGTACAGCCGCTGTTGTCCCTACTTGACCAGCTGTGTGGTATTGAGTGTCCAGGTAAGGTCCTTACTGATGTGAACCCCCAGATACTTAAAACTATTCACCCTCTCTACTTCAAGCTCTTGGATAAACAGTGGCTGATGAGTACTCTTCTTTTTCCTCATGTCTACTATCATCTCCTTTGTCTTGTCCGAGTTGAGGGTAAGGTCATTATTCTCACTCCATGTTACAAGATTGGCCACCTCCCTCCTGTAGGCTGCTTCATGCCCGCCAGTAATACGTCCCAACACTACGGTGTCATCAGCGAACTTCAAGATGACGTTGTCCTTATGGGAAGCGACACAGTCATGTGTGAATAGTGTGTAAAGAATAGGACTGAGAACACACCCCTGTGTGGTGCCAATATTTGTTGTTATAGTGGCTGAAGTCCTATTTCCAATTCGGACAGACTGCAGTCTGCCTGTCAGGAAATCTAGAAGCCAGTCATGTTGAAGATTTTATTATTTAAAAAACAAGTAATTTAGCCTTATAAGAATACACCATTATTTCTCGGAGTCTCTGTCTAGGTGACTTTGAAAGCTGCAATACCTTCTGTAAAAAAGATCCTGAATGTCAGCACTATTCTGAGATGTCACATGGTACAAAAGTATTTCTCAAAATATCTATAAGAATGTATGACCATTTTTGGAAGGGATCAATGTCATATATGTGAGGAGCTGAGCACAGCTCGGGAGTGCTTTTCTGCAGTGGGCGCTTGGCCTTGTTGGAGCGCCGTTCTATGGAACGGAGTGGCGTTCCAGAATAAAGTCTAATTGTTTCTGAATCAGAGATCTCCGTGAAGTTATTTACAGAAAAGTTGAAACCACTTCAAATGGCACCCCAGATGGGACTGGCTTAGGAGCTGAAGGAACCACAAAAGGCACACTGGTGACTGACACAGACAGCAGTGGCCACTGAACTTTGAGGTGAGCAAATTTTTGCTTTTGGAAAAAGTGTGTGATGTCACCAGTGAGCCAGAGTGGTAAGACCTTCAAAAGCTTCTCCAAATTTAAAGAACTAAAAATTGAATAAAAGGATCTTTGATTTCCATAAACAAGTGCATGCATTGTTGTTGATAATATCAAGTAAGAAGCGCAGGGGAGCTCCCATTAGTGTTTGCCAGTTCTCAGACAATCCTGGGTGGATTGTATGATCACTGGTACTGCTGATTTAGCGCAAAAGTTTTGTTGTACGTACGCAAGGATCTGTGTTTCCTATTAAGAGGGCCTCGATGGATAATAGGTTAGCATGTACACAGATGAAGTATGGTATCTGTGTTTCTTATTAAGAGGGCTTTGATAGGTAATAAGATAGCATGTACACATAGGATTATACTTACTGATAAAGATAACTTGTCAAGAGGGCTTTGATAGATGACAAGGGTACTGATTAAGGATAATCAGTGTTTATCTGTGTTTACTTTGAGTATAGCATGCGCACAGATGGTTAACTTCCGGTTAACGTTTTGTTAATTTAACAAAAGACTGCTCGGGGAAGTTATGTTTGGCTTAACGGATACCGCCTCGAATAGCGAGGGACTGCATGGGTTAAGCTAAATCCTATGGAATAGGAGAGTTAGAAGTTTTGGCTTATGGATACCGCATGTGTCATAGGTATGACCATGGACTGCACGGGTAAGCTAAATAATTCGCAGAGGTCTGTGATAGTTTAAAGTTGTTTTTCACTGTGTTGGGGAAGTGTATCAGTGAAGTATTGTTGTAAAAACAGTGAGTAACACTGTAAGTAGAAATAGCATGTGTGTCTGTAGGATCCTGTGCTGTGTGTGTGCCTGACAGTGACTGTGGGTAAAAATAGGTGACAAGGAATGTGTGTGTGAGCTTGAGAGAGAAAAGTAATGTATAAATGTTGTATGAAAAGTTATGAATGATGTGTAAAGAAAATAGTAAAAGAAAACGAATCGGTTACCTAACGTAACCTCGGTTCTCTCTAGATGAGGGAACGAGTATTGCGTAAGCTAGCTTACGCTACGCTACGGGAAAGATTCCATCTTTCTGAGAAATTGAAGCCAAAAAATTATCCTATAATTTTGTATCCATTGTCAACGCAGTTCAGCTGCAGCAGACCATGAGAGGGCTAGCTAGCCGCTCATTGGTTCGCTCACGGAGAACTGCTTAAGCCTATGAGGGAGCGCGAGTGAACCCGCGACCAATGAGAGTCTGACTCGCTCTCAATACGTCACCGTCCGCCGAAACGGGTGTGGACGAGGCTATAAATATCCCGAAATAGGCTGAATAATCTGTTTTTTTCATATACTGAAGCGAAAATCGCCAGTAGCACAAGCACGGCCAGGAACGCAATACTCGTTCCCTCATCTAGAGAGAACCGAGGTTACGTTAGGTAACCGATTCGTTCTCTTACGAGAGGTTCTCTCGTATTGCGTAAGCTAGCTTACGCTACGGGAACCCCTGGTCAACGCCGTGCGTGCTAAGCATCCACTATTAGACCCAGGGGGGACCCCGGGGAACTCTTTAAGTGGGAATGAATATATGTACATGTGACAAAAGGCCAGCGGAGCGGGCCGGTGACTGTGTAGTACATAAGCACATTATAGAGAGGGAACAGAACGAACTCGGTCTGTGTAATTAACCCCCTATAGTGCAGCTCAACCAGAAGAGCTGAAACATACTAGACTGCTAGTAGTTTAGCCTGCAAGACGGGTACTTCCAGATTGTAAAATCTGACAAAGGTGGAGGGGGAAGCCCATCCCGCTGCCACGCAAATGTCGTGAATGGAAATTCCGCTGGACCATGCCCACGATGAGGCCATGCCTCTAGTGGAATGAGCCCTGATGCCCAGAGGGCATGGCAGGTCTTTAGATGCGTATGCTGCTGCAATGGCATCAACAATCCATCTGGATGGACTGTTTCGAAGCGGCCAACCCCTTGGAGCGCCCACTGAACGAAACAAAAAACTGCTCGGATCGTCTGACCGGAGCAGTGCGAGTAACGTATAATCTCGGGGCCCTGACCGGACATAGGAGATTAGTATCAGATTCGCTATCGGATGCAGGCAGAGCCGATAGGGATATAACTTGTGCCCTGAATGGGGTGCCGATTGCTTTGGGGACATATAGCCATGCCTAGGTTTGAGAACGACTAAGGAGTCATTAGGTCCAAACTCAAGACAGGACGCGCTGGTGGACAGCGCGTGTAGGTCTCCCACCCGTCTCCTTACTGACGCGAGCGCGAGTAGAAAAACGGTCCTTAGCGACAGGTACTTTAGGTCCACGGTGTTTAACGGTTCGAATGGGGGAGCTTTCATAGCATCAAGAACTATGGAAAGGTCCCAAATCGGCACCGAAGGGGGGCGAAGGGGGGTTCATCCTTCTAGCTCCCCTGAGGAAGCGGACTACCAACCCATCTTTGCCCAGTGACTGGCCGCGCCGGGGTTCAGCAAACGCCGCGACGGCTGCCACATACACCTTAAGAGTGGACGGGGATCTGCCCTTGTCCAGCATCTCCTGGAGAAAATTTAGCAAGGAGGGAACCTCGCATAACAGTGGGTCCAGACCCTTTTCGGTACACCACTCTGAGAACACAGACCATTTTGACGCATAGAGCCTTCTGGTAGAAGCCGCTCTAGCCTGCATGATCGTGTTTAACACTCCCTCTGGCAAAGCAACGGGTAGTTGTTGAGCACCCACGCGTGTAGCGCCCAGCGCTCTGGGTGGGGATGCCAGATCGTGCCGCGAGCTTGGGAGAGGAGATCTGCTCTGACTGGAATGGGCCACGGCACTGTCTGTGACAGCTGCGTGAGCTCCGGAAACCAAGTCTGACCCTCCCAGCGCGGGGCTATGAGGAGCACCGAGTGCTGCGCTTCTCTGATTCTCTGAAGCACCTGTGGTAGCAGAGAGACCGGAGGGAAAGCATAAAGCGGGCGGCTGGGCCAGGTTTGGGCTAGCGCGTCCTCGCTTCTTGAGAAAAATATTGGGCAGTGGGTGTTCTCCGCCGAGGCGAAGACGTCCACCTCTGCTCTGCCGAATAAACGCCACAGTTTCTGAACTGTAAGAGGATGCAGGGACCACTCCCCGGGGGGAGTGGGGTTCCTGGACAGGCTGTCTGGACCGTCGTTCAGATGTCCCGGCACGTGCGTCGCCCTGAGCGAGAGCAGGTGACACTGAGACCAAACTAAGATGCGTTCTGTCAGCTGGAGAAGATTCCTGGATCTGACTCCGCCCTGACGGTTTATATAAGAGACCACGGCTATATTGTCCGAACGGATCAGCACGTGGTGGCCCTGAATGCGCGGGAGAAAGCGCATGAGCGCGTTCTCGACCGCCAACCTCTCCAAACAGTTTATGTGTAGGAGGCTCTCTTGAGCTGACCAGGGGCCGAAGGCCGGTGAGCCCTCGCAGACCCGTGTTGGAGGCGTCTGTCGAGATGACTTTTCGGTGTGAAACTGTCCCCATGGAAACGCCCCGCTGAAACCATTCTGCCACTGACCATGGCTGCAGAGCTGTGATACAGGTCTGCGTTACTTTTATCAGCTGGTGGCCCGTGGTCCACGCTCGGTGAGACACACGGCTCCTCAACCAAAGCTGAAGCGGGCGCATGCGCAGTAACCCCAGCTGGAGCACCGCGCAGGCTGAGGCCATACAGCCCAACGCTCTCTGAAATGTTTTCAAAGGCGTGAGTCTGTTCATCTGAAAAGATGCGGCGAGACGCTGCACACGGTGTGCGCGCTGCGTTGACAGACGCGCCGTCATCGTGACTGAGTCCAGCTCTATACCCAAGAAGGAGATAGTCTGACTGGGTTGTAGTACGCTCTTTGTCCCGTTGACAGAGAGGCCCAAAACTTTCAGATGGTCGAGGAGAACTGTACGATGAGACAGTAACTCTCTCTGAGATTGTGCCAAAATCAGCCAGTCGTCCAAGTAGTTCAGTATTCGCAGCCCCTGACTCCGCAGGGGGGCGAGCGCCGTATCCATGCACTTCGTGAACGTACGGGGTGCTAGGGATAGGCCGAACGGTAGGACGGTGTATTGATAAACCTGGCCTTCGAGGCGAAACGTAAGAATGGCCTGTGAAGGGGATTTATCTGGATCTGAAAGTATGAATCTTTCAGATCTAGTGATATGAACCAGTCCTCCTGGCGCACATGCGCGAGGAGTTTTCTGATAGTGAGCATTCTGAACGGTCTCTTCATGAGAACTTTGTTCAGCGATCTGAGGTCTAATATTGGTCTGAGACCGCCGTCTTTCTTGGGGACAAGAAAATAACGGCCGTGAAACCCCGACTCGCTCATAGCCAGAGGCACCCTCTCTATAGCCTTTTTGCACAACAGAATTGCTATCTCTGGACGGAGCAGCGCGTCACTGCTTCTGGGTTCACAGTAGTTTCTAGCCGCGCTCGGAAGCGAGGAGGGCGGCGGCAAAACTGTAAGCGATAGCCTAGCTTTATTGTGTTTAACACCCACTGCTTCCCACACTTTGAAGCGTGACGCTAGGGGGTGAATGGCTACATGGTCCCCGTCGCTGCACTTCGCGGGCTGCGTGAGCGCGCTGATAGTGTTTACAACAGCGGGACGTACACTCGGAGAGGAGTTTATGGGCCCTGTAACAGAGTGAACAGAGGTAAGACGCGCACACGGGCTTGTGGGCACGCTTATACACTCTGAGACTCGAGCGGGCTTGGCCCGCTTTATGAGAGTGGACTCTGTGTGAGACAGGGGAACTGGAGTGTCTTTGTGTATGAGTGAACACAGTGTTGTGGGCACATTCTCTACACAAGTTTATGGACCGTGTAACAGAGGTGGGACGCGCGCACGGGCTCGTGGGCGCGCTTATGTACTCTGAAACTCGAGCGGGTTGGGACCGCTTTATGAGAGTGGACCCTGTGTGAGACACGGGAATAGGAGTGTCTTTGTGTATGAGTGAACACAGTGTTGTGGGCACATTTTCTACACAAGAGGCTTTTACGCTCTTTTTGAGATTTCTCTGGGACGCCGTAAACACGGCGTTTTGTGTATGAGTGAACACAGTGTTGTGGGCACATTTTCTACACAAGAGGCTTTTACGCTCTTTTTGAGATTTCTCTGGGACGCCGTAAACACGGCGTTTGTGCTCATGCAAGCGGGAAGGGATACCGGCTTGGTAATGGCGGGGTACACTGCTGTAGTAGCCGCGTGAGCGGGGACTAACAGAGGGCGAAACTTTGACGGCGATCCGGCCGCGGCGGGAGAGCGCCGTCTTTTTCTCAACCACGCTAGGCAGACTTCGAGTAATCAGTTTTCAGCGCGATCCTCTGCCGAGGCCCCCGGGGAGGCGGCGGTCTGTGGCGGCTGTCAGAGCGAGAGCGGCCGCCCTGGTGTCGCTGAGAAGTCTGACTGTGTTTAGCTAGGCGCTAGGGTGGGGCTCGTGCAGGAGGCTGGTCACGTGAGCGGCCTGCAGAGGAGCTAGCGCGACGAGGCAGAACAAAATTCGCGGGAAATCCTCAATCCGCGACTGAAGGGGGATTTTTCCCCCGCTCTCGTCCCATTCACGAAGTACCTCACTCTGTAGTAGACATGGGGTGCAGAAGCTGCTTGGCCGGTGGCTGAAAGCTTGAAGTCGGACTGCAGGCTTTAGCGGGTAGCACAGGTGATGAGCGCCATCTCGCGGAGGGCGGCATAGACGTGCGGCGACCAGGTCCTCTACAGGGAAAATGGAGATAAAGCCCTTCTCTGCGGCTCCGTCCACAACGCGACGCGGGGTGGAAGAGTCAGAGCGAGTTCTAGCAGAGAGCGGGGCGTTCCAGGACTTCGTGAGTTCTGCGTGCAGATCAGGCAGAAAGGGCGCAGCCCGTTTAGCGGCGGGAGTCGAGCGCTGGTGGAAGTAGCTGCGCGGGTCCCGGTTGATTCTCGGGCCGAGGAGGCGTGAGAATCGGACCAATCCTCACCGTCTGAAGCGAGAAGCGAACATGTCTCCTTGGTGTCCGCGGCGTCAACAGAGGCAACAGAGCGGCCACTCGGCGGCAGCTGTATGTCCGGAAGCGGCGGAGATGGAGAGCGGGAGCGAGAGGCTCCGGCGGGATGAACGCTTCCGGCTGGGGGTCCGGCGGCCTCTGAGAGCGGCGTTTCTTTCTCCGCGGCGAAGCCAGAGGCGGCACGGAAGCATCTTAGTGGCCGAAGTCGAGCCCGCGGGGTCAACAATGGCATAGTTTCCCAGAGCTCGCAGCCGCCACAGCGGGGGCGAGCTCGGCGTGCTCCAATCCGAGGCAGAGAGCGCAGAAGAGGTGGCGGTCCCCAGCCTCGAGGGGAGCGCGGCAAGAGCCGCCAGAAAATTTACGAGACATCTTGAAAAAGACGCTCGCTCTTTTAGATACAACAATATATAGGAAGCATTTTTGTAAAAAGGATACAATCCGTCGGATGGCGCTAGCTCACAGGACGGCTGAAGGTGGCGAAGACGGCCGGCTTCCTCAGTCTCCCAAACGCTCGCTAGAAGGTGCCTTTTCGACGACGGCGGCTTCTCTCTCAGGATCAGCAGATGCAGGTGCGTCGCTGAAGGATGAAAAAATCAGATTATTCAGCCTATTTCGGGATATTTATAGCCTCGTCCACACCCGTTTCGGCGGACGGTGACGTATTGAGAGCGAGTCAGACTCTCATTGGTCGCGGGTTCACTCGCGCTCCCTCATAGGCTTAAGCAGTTCTCCGTGAGCGAACCAATGAGCGGCTAGCTAGCCCTCTCATGGTCTGCTGCAGCTGAACTGCGTTGACAATGGATACAAAATTATAGGATAATTTTTTGGCTTCAATTTCTCAGAAAGATGGAATCTTTCCCGTAGCGTAGCGTAAGCTAGCTTACGCAATACGAGAGAACCTCTCGTAAGAGAACAATTGTTTCAAGATATTAATCTTGCAGATTATTGTAGGATAAAATAAGTTAAAGTTATAATAATTATATATATATATATATATATATATATATATATATATTATATATATATATATTTATTTAATGAATAAATATAATGAAAGATATTAATAGATAAAAGAGAAAGAAAGATGCACGTGCTTAAAAACCAGTGCCCCCGGTACCGGGGGCAAACACCTTGTTATGATGTTCGTACGTTCTTTTTACAGACTTCCATATAAGGTATAACCCAATTCATGGTATCATTTGAAAGCTTAGAATCTAATATATGATACATATCAACTTAAAATATTAGCTTAAATATGCATTGGTCCCAGGCAAAAATTTCCGCTTTGTGATTGCGAAGAATTATTTTTACAAATATTTATTTTTTATATATTTCACAAAACAGTCAAATCTTACATAGAAATAAAGCTCTCATTCTAAGGAATCTGTCGATGTAGGTTATTACATTGTGAGACAATCATAGACCGAAATATCTTCAAAAGAATCGCGCAGTAAAATAAAATAAAACAGAATGACAGATAAAAGTCTCACATTCCTGCTCTGATGTCGTCTTCAATCAGCCGAAAACAGCCACATAATCTATAACAACTTTTAGATTAGGATGTTTTCTTTCAAATAAGACCATTTTCACGTGTCTGTGAGCTTTCGTTGGTCAGAAAACCCGTTCCGAATGAACTGAGAGGAGATGCGCTCTGAGCGCAAAACACCGGATCTTCAAGCCATCTGCGTATGCGTCCTGTAACAGAGATCCAGCTGCCTAAGGTCAATCCATTCAGCTTAGAAATCTAGTAGGAACTATTCTTGCGGTAAAAATATTAGGTGGACCCTTTACTGTGCAACACTGGCTGACCGGGGCTGTGTGTGCAGCTCAAAAGTGTCCATATCCTGGTTTGAACGCGAGCAGGGTCTCTGTTGACTGTAGCGCGAGTTTATATAAGTTTGAGAACTATTTTGATGTCTATAATTGCATCTAGAAACATAAAAGCATCAATGACATTGATAAACCCGATCTTTGAAAGTGCAACTTGTTTCTAAATGGAGGATTTGGAGAAGTTTGGAGTGCCAATGTCAAGACGCGCTGCGTTTAGGTAGGTAACCTTTTACAATGTTTACATACATTTTTTTGATAAAGTTATTGCTATTTTGAAATGTGAAAGAACAGCAACCAATCAGATAAACTATTATCTGAAAATAAATGTCATTTTGGATTTTGGATATGGATTGTGTGATTGTGCACTAGTTAGTTTCACTTTGGATAAGTTGAATGGTCATTTCAGTAAATCTACATTTTGATATTGTGAAATGGATATTATTACAGTGCAGAAACTATGTATACACAGTGATTCAGCTAAATGAATAAATGTAAATGATTTCTTTGTTTCAGTTTCTATTGAAGATTGAAGATGTGGCTGATGGCACAGCGGGCATCAGATCTCCAGGAGGCTGGCCGGTGATGTTGAGGTGAAGTGACAAAACTGATGCCCATATAATGAATGAAATACATATGGAGTATGAGGATTCTGTTCTAGATTGTAATAGACCACATATTTTAGGCAAATATTTTGTAAAATTATAAGTTTAGTATTTTCTGAAAGAATAAAATTACCAAAATTACAAAGCGCCTATTTTTTTCTTTTTGTTTATTATAGCACAGACAACATATACTATAATGTTTATCACATTCAGCAATGTTTTATATAATTTCAAAGGGTTTTCTGTAAAATGACACTGAAATATTGCATTTATACCACTGTATATGGGTATGAGCAGAGTTTAGATTTGGCTAGGTGGAAATTACATATAAAAAAGGTAATATTCCTCCCTTCAGATTAATATGAATATCTTTTTCATTTTTTATTATAGAAAAAAATTCTTTTTTCCAGTGTTTGCTGACATCTAGAGGAAACAACCACACTTTTCTGCATGTTTCAAGAGCCCACAGGGGCTGAGTTATACACTTTCAAAAATTAATTTCAAATTAAAAAATCAAAAAGCGCCTGTTTTTTTGGGGGGTTATTACAGCCCAGACAACATATACTTAAATGTTTATCACTTTTAGCACTGTTTTATGAAACTGCAAAGGGTTTCCTGTAAAATGATACCAAAATTGTCTATTTTGAAAAAAAGAATGAGGTATTGGGAGGCTTTTCAATTTGGGTAGGCAAATCCAGGCGGAAATCCCCAAAAATGGTCCTGGTGCTTTTTAATATATTATATATCTTATATCTGAAGACGTCTAAAATTTGTATCTCATTATCCCTGAAGACAAAGTGAGAAAAAATGATTCTATTGTAAGATTAAGTTTGTGCTAAGAAAAAATAACTTGTGTACTAAAAGTGAACAGGATTGGGTGACCAATTTATTAAAAAGTCATACATAATTTACAGCAATCTTAGAACTGTAGTAAATGGGAATTGTTGGAAATGGGTGAGGAAAAATTGTATTCACCATGTGAGATTATTTTAAGCAGCATGCAACTAGGAGAAAGATTGAAGGCTGATTTTATGATAGGAAAAATTATTTAATTGGATTATACTCAGATAATTAAAGTTAGATTATTGCTGATATTGCCAAGAAGAAATTCTCCTGCTGCAACAAAGAATTTGCTTCACTAAAAACAGAATAGAGGAACTGCGGTTGTCAACCAGTGATTTTTATATTAAAGAACTAGTGAAAAAATTGTTAAAAAGTGGAATAAATATTTAAAAAGTTAATTTGATCCATGCAGTTCTCTGAGTGTTCAAATTACAGATGGCTTCAGTGACAGTGTCGAATGGAAGCAACAAGAGGGCAAAGGTCAGAGACACGCAGAAAGAGACTGCAGAGAGAAGAGTGGGACAAAGAGGAAAATCCTGAGATGCAAAGCTGTGGCAAAATGTACCAAAAGCCTGAACTCAGAAGAGGCAGAGAAACAGCAGAGCCTAAATTCCAATCTACAACGCACAAGACCTTTGAGTGACAGCTGATGACACATGCAGAGCGAGAGCCATGAAGCTTCAAGAGACTGAGATTCTAAAAACAGAGAAACTGACTGACACCCTTCCCGTACGGGCAACACAGGTGCGGGCAACTTCAAAGATCACTCAATAGAGACTGCTTCAAATTTAGTTAATTATTAGATTAACTTTATTCATTCTGATTATACACTGGTCTCATAAGCACTCTTTATATTCTCTGCTGATAATTAACCCTCTCTGCTTTCTCAGTAGGTTAAGTCCAGCCCTATAAAAAAGAAAGAAAATACACTGAAAAGAGACAAGTGAATGCTCAACTCAATAAATAGATCAAACTGAGGCTGGATTTGGTATAGTGAGGACTAGTTATGAAAAAAATATAGGACAAAAAGCATGAGAAAAATGATTATATGGCAAAGAAAAGAAAGACACAAAATGTCAAAGAATAATTATTATTGTTGGCAAAACAATGATACTGGTCACTCCATTTTGTTTTGGTAACTTTCTAGAGATAGATTGGAGAAAAAAAATTACTCCAAAAGTCCAAAATTATGAAATCACAAACGTTGTAAAAACTGGGATAATGAGAATGCAAATGTTATTGGCCATGGATCCAAGACTATGAAGAGATCTCCTATTTTCTTCTTAAAACAGCTCATGAGCAAAAATCAAAAAGAATAGGAAAAAATAGACCAACAAATGAGAAAAGAACAAATGCATTTGAAAAAATACAATTGACAGGCCTACTATTCTAAAGTACTTAGGCTATCAGAATTTGTAAAAGGAAAAATGTTTTAACTAAACCCAAAGACACTTCTCAGTAGTGGTTGACATAGCTATGGTGACCTGACTGGACCTTGTGGCAAAATTTAGACCACAACCTGAAAGAATGCTGGCCAGCTCGTATGACAGTGTGTGTGGGAATGACTGAGTATGAACGGAGAGAGAGACAGATGGTGTGGAAGAAATACCAAGGCAAATCAATTATTTTGCCAATACAGCTGTATTGAAACTATAACATGTGGGCCCACAGGGCAAATTATGCCCGATAAAATAATGACCATGGATGAATTTGGTTAAATTTCCTGGTTGGAACTATAGTGGCAATATGGAAAAAAAAAAACAAAGAAGCAAAAAGAAAAAAGGGAAAAAAAGATGAAAAAAGAAAATAAAAATTGAAAAACCAGTGCCACAATTGCGCAGTGCATAACATTTGACTTTCTTTGCAGCATAACACATCTGAATTTCTTTACAGCATAACAGATTTGACTTTCTTTACAGCATATCAAGAGGAGCTGATCTTTGTCAAAAAGTATGAAATATTGTCTAATAACTTTAGTCTTGTAATAAAGTGGGTTGAGTGTTATCCAGATGCTTAATAAACAGTGTGCTGATAATGGAAATGACAAAGAGAAATAACTGAGGTGAATTAACTAATTGTAAAAGTATATGGGAAGATTATTATGAGAAAAATGTAAAGATATTGCAATTATAATGATAAAAAGCTGAACTATATGAAAAACAATAGGAAAATATGGATTAAAGCACTGCTGTTAAGCAGAAAGGACACCACTCAGCCCACATGACCTTTTACAGGGAACATCAGACACAATGGGACAGAGGAGCAAATGATTGAAATTACATGTTGTTGTCACTAACAAAAATAATTAAGCTTTAATTCACAGATAGCAGCAGCTCAATTCCAGGCCGGTTTCTGGGACAAGGCTGAAAAATAATAAATAAAAAGAACCATTAACTGTGTTTTGTGATTTCAGAAGAAGCTTGTGCAGAGATCAACAGGTGACACTTGACTCCATACCGCTCAACTAAAAATACAAACAGGGAGTGAGGGATCAAGGACATGCTGACAATGACCAAAAGTCCATTGCAAAGGCACCATCACGTGGCCAAAGCTGTAAAGATGACAAGACAGCTAACAAAATGATCAAATGAAAAAAAGAAGACAAACTTCACCAGAAACGCAGGAATGAGAAAAGCTGTGCAAAGAAGAGACACGCAACAGAGATGAGTAAAACCTCAAACAAAAGTCAACTTCAACCAAACTTTCCTAAAAAGCCCTTGAATAAAGTCAGTAACAACTTAATAATAACCCCACCAGAATAAAATGATTGAAGAGAAAAATATTAAATAAAGTTAAAAACAATGATAATGACAAGTTAAGAGAATAAACTAAAATAATGATAACGATTAATTTAAGAAATTGATATAGCATAGTGGGACTTAAGACAATTCATGAAGGAAAAAAAATAGTTTTAACTAAAAAGAACTTTGAAATAAATCTTAATGGGTATTAAGATGCAATTGGGCAATACAAGGGTATACAACATTAATTTAAGGCTACAGTTGAAATTGAAGCAAGTATTAACATTGGGTATTAAAAATGATAAAATTTTAATTTGAAAGATTATGAATTGATTCAATATGCTATTGACTAATTACATAATTAAACCAAATAGTGTTTATAGAAAGTTTATAGACTTACAGGAAGTTATTGAAACAATAACAAACAGGACCTTCTAAACAATTTAAATTGCACCAGAGGGGGGTCCAAAAAATAAATATTTGGCATTCACATGAAGCATAGATTATTGAACCAACAATACTTTTGAATATTCTTAATCCAGATGCGTAATGGTATTAAACCAGTACGCAGAGGGGGGAGGTTGTAATATAATATTAAAATTAAGAAAAATTAAGGCAAGACAAAATTAATTAAGAATTATGATTTTAAATTAAAATGAAGTTAAAATAAAAGGCATTTTTGCAAAGTTTTGTAAAATGTGTGGAAAAAACAAAGTTAAGAAAAGAACAGCGACAAAAATAGGTCATATGTCAATATCAGAAGAACTATTAAAACAATTGTTAAGGATTATGTGGACATGATATAGATGTCAGGGTTGCTGCAGGTAGCTGAAGACGAGGACACGGGAGTTTCAATATAATAGATTTAATAGACAAACTGAAACTTCCAAAATCAAACAGAAACAAAATAACAGACTCCAGGAATTCAGGGTTAACATACAACCATACATTGACGACGATCGACAAACACTCAGGGAAAACACAGGGCTTAAATAACACTGAACCAAACAAGATAATTAACTGAAAACAGGTGCAGAAAATTGGAAACAAACGAGGAGCGGGCCACGCTCGGCCACGACGGTGCAAGCTGTCGGCGTGGCCAAGACGGTGCAGGCTGTGGGCGTGGCCACGACGGTGCAGGCTGTGGGCGTGGCCACGACGGTGCAGGCTGTGGGCGTGGCCACGACGGTGCAGGCTGTGGGCGTGGCCAAGGCGGAGCAGGCTGTGGGCGTGGCCAAGGCAGAGCAGGCTGTGGGCGTGGCCACGACGGTGCAGGCTGTGGGCGTGGCCACGACGGTGTAGGCTGTGGCGTGGCCAGGGCGGAGCAGTCCCTTCGGATGGCCACGGCGGTGAGGACCCTTCGGGTGGCCACGGCGGTGAGGACCCTTCGGGTGGCCACGGCGGTGAAGACCCTTCAGGTGGCCGTGGTGGTGAAGACCCTTCGGGTGGCCATGGCGGTGCAGGCTCTTCAGGTGGCCACGGCGGTGAAGACCCTTCGGGTGGCCACGGCGGTGAAGACCCTTCAGGCGGCCGTGGTGGTGAAGACCCTTCGGGTGGCCATGGCGGTGCAGGCTCTTCAGGTGGCCACGGCGGTGAAGACCCTTCAGGTGGCCACGGCGGTGAAGACCCTTCGGGCGGCCGTGGTGGTGAAGACCCTTCGGGTGGCCATGGCGGTGTTATTTTTTCGGGCCTCCGTGGATCTTTGGCCGGCCACGGCGAAGGCGTATAGCCCCCCCCCAAAATTTTCTTGGGGAGAAGGACAGGTTCAGGAACGGAAACAGACTTGACATCAACGGGCGCTGGGTCAACGGGGTCTGGGTCAACGGCTCTGGGTCTGGTCAACGGGCTCTGGGTCTGGGTCAACGGGCTCTGGGTCTGGGTCAACGGGCTCTGGCGCTGGGTCAACGGGCTCTGGCGCTGGGTCAACGGGCTCTGGCGCTGGGTCAACGGGCTCTGGCGCTGGGTCAACGGGCTCTGGCGCTGGGTCAACGGGCTCTGCTCTGGCGCTGGGTCAACGGGCTCTGGCTCTGGCGCTGGGTCAACGGGCTCTGGCTCTGGCGCTGGGTCAACGGGCTCTGGCTCTGGCGCTGGGTCAACGGGCTCTGGCTCTGGCGCTGGGTCAACGGGCTCTGGCTCTGGCGCTGGGTCAACGGGCTCTGGCTCTGGCGCTGGGTCAACGGGCTCTGGCTCTGGCGCTGGGTCAACGGGCTCTGGCTCTGGCGCTGGGTCAACGGGCTCTGGCGCTGGGTCAACGGGCTCTGGCGCTGGGTCAACGGGCTCTGGCTCTGGCGCTGGGTCAACGGGCTCTGGCTCTGGCGCTGGGTCAACGGGCTCTGGCTCTGGGTCAACGGGCTCTGGCGCTGGGTCAACGGGCTCTGGCTCTGGCGCTGGGTCAACGGGCTCTGGCTCTGGCGCTGGGTCAACGGGCTCTGGCTCTGGCGCTGGGTCAACGGGCTCTGGCTCTGGCGCTGGGTCAACGGGCTCTGGCTCTGGCGCTGGGTCAACGGGCTCTGGCTCTGGCGCTGGGTCAACGGGCTCTGGCTCTGCGCTGGTCACGGCTCTGGCTCTGGCGCTGGTCAACGGGCTCTGGCTCTGGCGCATCATGGGACTCGAACTGGACGGGCCAGCACATCATGGGACTCGGAACTGGACGGGGCGAGCACATCAGGGGACTCGGACTGGACGGGGCCGGCGCTGGGTCAACGGGCTCTGGCTCTGGCGCACATGGACTCGGAACTGGCGGGCCAGCACATCATGGGACTGGAACTGGACGGGCGAGCACATCAGGGACTCGGAACTGGACGGGGCCACAATCAGGGACTCGAACTGGACGGGGCCAGCACATCAGGGAGCTTGGGGCTGGATTCATGCTCTGGCGGGCAGGTGACGGTCTCTGGCTGGATGTGGCTGACGTGAACCTCAGCCTCGGCAGCCATCTTTTGGGCTAATCGCACTGATATCAGCGGGGGATCAGTCATACAGGATATCAGCCGGGGAAGTCCAGGGACCGATCTGGTGGCAGGGCTGATGCGGTGTGCAGGCTCTGGCGGACAGGCGATGGGCTCAGGCTCTGGCGGGCATACGATGTGCTCTGGCGTTAGCGTGCAGGTGATGGGCTCAGGCGCTGGCGTGCAGGTGATGGGCTCAGGGGCTGACGGGCAGGTGACGGGCTCAGGGCATACCGGACTTGGATTTGGCTGGAGTGGGAGATCTTCCACGTGGTATTCAGATCCACACGACCACAGCGTGTGATCCACGAACTCCAGGAAGGATAGATGGAGGTCCCTTACCAGAATTATCTGGGCTAGTGGGTCTTTCAGTCCACCCCAGAAACTCCTTGTTAGTTCCTCTTCCTCCAACGACACATCATCATAAAGCTCTAAATAGAGCCCTGCATACTCTTCGAGTGAGCGCTCCTCTTGGAAGAGGATTGGGTTTTCGAAGGGGCTCACCTCTTTGTCTTTCCTCCTTCGGCCCATTTTTTTTTGGATTTTTATGGTCGATCGTTCTGTCAGGGTTGCTGCAGGTAGCTGAAGACGAGGACACGGGAGTTTCAATATAATAGATTTAATAGACAAACTGAAACTTCCAAAATCAAACAGAAACAAAATAACAGACTCCAGGAATTCAGGGTTAACATACAACCATACATTGACGACGATCGACAAACACTCAGGGAAAACACAGGGCTTAAATACACTGAACCAAACAAGATAATTAACTGAAAACAGGTGCAGAAAATTGGACACAAACGAGGAGCGGGAAAACTAACAGGACTAAACCAAAAATCACACAAGACAGGGGAAAACAAGATCACAAAAGATAACTAAACACATAGAATCGTGACAATAGATGGCTAAAAGCAATGAGATCAACAGAGGAGGGTCAGGAACAGAAATTAAATCTCCAATAGAGAAGTAATCCGTAGATTGGAAGTCTATCAGAAATAAGGTCAGATAAAGAGTCAGCTAAACAGAAGTATTGAAGATTAAAAATAAGTTGCATACGAACAAGGAAGTTTTGATAATAAAGAGAAGTTTTAATAATAATTAAGTTATAATGCTAAATGGTTTAAATAGTTGATATAAAAAACTTTTAGATTGTTAGAGATACAGAAAAAGAAAAGTACATATAAGGAATATGTGAGAGTGCAAAAAGTTGTTCTCTAGAGTTTTTTTCTAATTGTCTAAAGAGTTTATTGGATGACTTTTATGAGGTCAATGTAACATTGCTCTGAAGCTTTCGTAAGTTAGAGTACATGAGACATGCCGACAATTTGTTTATTCATGACAGTTTATTTAGAAATTAGTAGAAAAGAAGAAAAAGTACTCAGTTAAGGGAGTCTTGAACTGAAGAGATATGAGAATAGGAAGCAACACGTGAGAAAAAAAAAGAAGTCAAAATGGTATTTAATGTTAAATTTGGTAATAAAATAGAATGTGAAATGTAAAACTTTGACAAAAAGCGAAACATAGTGTGATTCATTGAATAGAAAGGTACACTACAATGTTCTGTTCGTTCATCAGTTAAAAATGACTGACTAAAAGAGGGATTCTTGGAATTTGAGAATTGATATTGCTTCATAAAAAGTGATAAAAATAAGAGAGTTTTTTTTACCCAGCCATATTTTGAATTAAGTCATAAGGATCATGCAAAACAAAAATGCATAATGAATAAATTAGACAACTATAATAAGCAGAGGTTTATTATAAAGCTTTGTCTGAATTAGGAGAAAAACAATTATGTGAAAAAAGTAGTATGACTTATTTTAGGAGATCATTGTTGCAGTTTACTAAATAATATTGCGCAGGAAGGAAAAATTAGCAATTACGTTTAAGTTAAAGAAAACTTAAGAGCAGAAGTTAAGGAAAACTTAATATAAAGATGGGAAAATGATGGTTATATTGAAAGTGGGTTATTATTCTGTTGTGTACTTGTATATTAAGATCACTAATTGGAAAACCACGGTTAAACGAATGGAAATGCAGAAAAAAGATAATGAAAACTAATTTGAGAGGGCAACCAAATTGATATTTACAACCCCTGGATGTTGATTCAAGTACAGTGGTGCTCAAAGTTAATGGTACCCCTGGTAAAAATGATAAAAAATGGCTATAAAAAATAAATCTGCATCGTTTATCCTTTTGATCTTTCATTCAAAAAATTGGTAAAATTCTAACCTTTCATTGAAGTAAAAGAATTGAAAGTGGGGGGTAAATCACATTATAAAATAAATATTTTTCTCCAAAACACGTTGGCCACAATTATTCATACCCCTAGAATTTTTTATGAATAAAATATCTATGAAGTATATTCCCATTAATATTTACCTTTTTTAGCACACCAGGGTGACTAGGAACATGAAATTGTCCAGCTATGACTTCTTGTGTTACCGGAGTTTAAATATGAGGAAGCAAAAAGGCCAAATTCCTTAATCATACATCACAATGAATAAAACCACAGAACATGGTTCTGATGTGCATCTAAAGATTGTTGAGCATCACAAAATAGAAAGTGGATGTAAGAAAATAGCTAAAGAATTGAAAAATCCCATTTTGACCATCAGGGCAATAATTAAGAAGTTATAATCAACTAAAGATGTTACGATTCTGCCAGGAAGAGGACGTGTGTCTATATTTTCTTAATGGACGGTGAGGAGGAAAGTTTGAGTGGCCAAAGACTCTCCAAGGATCACAGATGGAGAATTGCAGAGATTAGTTGAGTTTTGGGGGTCAGAAAGCCTATTAAAAAAAATCAAACAACCCCTACATCACCACATGTTGTTTGGGAGGGTTTTAAGAAAAATCCTCCTCGCTCCTCCAAATACAAACTCCAGCATATTCAGTTGTCAGACACGACTGGATCTTCAAACGGCACAGGCTTCTGTGGTCAGATTAAACTAAAAAAAGAGCTTTTTGGCAGCAAACACGCTAGATGGGTTTGGTGCACACAAGGATAAAAAGTACCCCATGTGTAGAATTTAATATACCGTTGGATCTTTAATGTTGTGGGCCTATTTTTCTGCTGGAGGTCCTGGACTTCTTATTCAGATACATGGCATTGTGGATTCTATCAAATATCAACAGATAAAAAATCAAAACCTGACGCCTTCTGCTAGAAATCTTATAATGGGCCGTGGTTGGATCTTCCATCAGGACAACGATCCAAAACAAACATCAAAATCAACACAAAAATGTGTTAGGGAGCACAAAATGAAGCTTCTGCCATGACCGTCCCATTTCCCTGACCTGAACCATATAGAAAATGAGTGGGCTGAACTGAAGAGGAGAAGCATAACCATGGATCTGGGAATCTGCAGG
This sequence comes from Chrosomus eos, assembly GCA_036326025.1. NCBI lineage: Eukaryota > Metazoa > Chordata > Actinopteri > Cypriniformes > Leuciscidae > Chrosomus > Chrosomus eos. Next base: position 45,116,229 of record CM070818.1, on the reverse strand, counting down.
ATCTGGAGAGACTCTGTATGGAGGAATAGTCTCTGATCTCTTGTCAGGTGTTCTCCAAACTCATCAGGCATTATATGAGAAGACTCAGAGCTGTTATCTTGGCAAAAGGAGATTGCAAAAAGGTATTTAATAAAAGGGTATGAATAATTGTGGCCAACGTGTTTTGGAGAAAAACATTTATTTTATAATGTGATTTCCCCCCCACTTTCAAATCTTTTACTTCAATGAAAGGTTAGGATTTTGCCAATTTTTTGAATGAAAGATCAAAAGAATAAACGATGCAGATTTATTTTTTATAGTCATTTTTTTATCATTTTTACCAGGGGTACCATTAATTCTGAGCACCACTGTACTTCATGATGCGTAAAGTGTCTGGGTCGAAAAAGTCTACACTGCAAGAACACTTTTAATAGTATAAGAGACTTTTATGTGTGACATATTCTACATAACTGTGACAAAAATGACAATACTGAACCAATTTCATCTTCGCACGTGTTAGGGAGAACTCCATTCTTTTACTTCTGCCATTAAACAAAAAAGAAAGAACTACTGAAAGAAATAAAAATTTATGGAAGAAGATGTTTGGCTGGAGTGCTCCCCCGGAGTGTGGTGGCTTAATCCAGTAATTGGAAAAGAGAATGGGTGACTCAAATTGAGTCACTAGGTAGCATAACTGAAGGAGCTGGATTTTGAAACTAGAGGCCTGCATTTCAGCCCGAGCCCGACGGGCCCCGACTTATTTACGCTCCTAGGGCCGGGCTTCGGGCCAATTTTCACGTCATAGTTCACACGCGGGCCGGGCCGGGTGTTAGGCTTATCTTTTTTTATAGCATATTTTAGACATTAATTAAAATAAATATGAGAAGATGACGATTGAAACGCAAACATAGAAAGACGTTTTATAACCTATCACACTGACATATGACTGACATGACAGTCTGCTCACGCTCACGCACACACACACACACACACACACACACACACACGCACGCGCACAGGTTTCCCGGCGGCGCGATCTGAGATTCGCGCGACCGGCTCGTTCTGTGTTTAGTGTCCCGGTAGCACGCGTGACTTCAGCGCAGCTGGAAAAAGTACGACTGGATTAAAACCTTCCACTGTGGATGCTGTGCTTTTTCTTCACGATGCTCTGAGACTGTTCTTAGCCATATTAGGAGGCTGTTTTTTGTTTGATTGGACTTCATTTTCATGAGTCTGTTGGAAACAAGGATGTAAGGTGGAAATAAGAATGGCCATGTGTGACTGTGTGTGTTTGTGCGGATGGAATCACACTGAGAGCAGGTGGATGGTCACTCAAGAATATTCTTTACTGAGCCTGAGCAGCGCCGCCGCTCCCACCACGCGCATCACGCGCTGTGCGTAGGGCACCAAGTGCTGAGGGGGCACCAAAAATAGCCGAATGAAAAATCAATCATCAAACTTCTTGTTATAATCAGATTCAGCGCGTTCTTCATCTTCAATCCGCAGCGGCGCCGAGCAGAGAGCAGAGCACGTCAGAAACAGAGGACAGGGTGTGGGTGTGTGTGTGTGTGTTCATCTTAGCCTCATTGGTCTGTCACTGCTCGTCAATGTCAGAATATTTGAGATGACCAGTCAAATCAAAGTAGTAGGCGGGCTTTATGTTCACAGACACTGAGCGCGAATTTTAACAGTGCAACTCGACACTTCAGTGTACGGTCAAGTGCGAGATAAGATGTAAGTAGCTAAACTTAACCTCTTAAGCACCAGGACCATTTTTGGGGATTTCCGCCTGGATTTGCCTACCCAAATTTAAAAGCCTCCCATTCACACATACTTTGGGCTAAAAACAAAATTTTTGTGTCATTTTACAGGAAACCCTTTGCAGTTTCATAAAACAGTGCTAAAAGTGATAAACATTTAAGTATATGTTGTCTGAGCTGTAATAACCCCCCCAAAAAACAGGCGCTTTTTGATTTTTTAATTTTAAATTAATTTTTGAAAGTGCATAACTCAGCCCCTGTGTCCTCTCGAAACATACAGACAAGTGTTGTTGTTTCCTCTAGATGTCAACAAACACTGGAAAAAAGAATTTTTTCTCTATAATAAAAAATGAAAAAGATATTCATATTAATCTGAAGGTAGGAATATTACCTTTTTTATATGTAATTTCCACCTAGCCAAATCTATACTCTGTTCATACCTATATATAGTGGTATTTATGCAATATTTCAGTGTCATTTTACAGAAAACCCTTTGAAATTATATAAAACACTGCAGAATGTGATAAATATTATAGTATATGTTGTCTGTGCTATAATAAACAAAAATAAAAAAATAGGCGCTTTGTAATTTTGATCATTTTATTCTTTCAGAAAATATTTTTTTTTTAATTTTACAAAATATTTGCCTAAAATATGTGGTCTAATACAGTCTACAACAGAGTCCTCATCCTCCAGATGTATTTCATTCATTATATGGGCATTAGTTTTGTCACTTCACCTCCACATCACCGGCCAGCCTCCTGGAGCTCTGATGCCCGCTGTGCCAGCTGTGCCAAGATGTGCCATCAGCCACATCTTCAATCTTCAATAGAAACTGAAACATAGAATCACTGTTTATACATAGTTTCTGCACTGTAATAATAGCCATTTGATTTCACAATATCAAAATGTAGATTTACTGAAATGACCATTTTTTCAACGTATCCAAAGTGAAACTAACTATATCACACTTTGACTAAAATGTTTGACATTTATTTTCAGATAATAGTTTATCTGATTGGTTGCTGTTCTTTCACATTTCAAACTAGCAATAACTTTATCAAAAAAATGTATGTAAACATTGTAAAAGGTTACCTACCTAAACGCAGCGCGTCTTGAGATCGCCATTGGCACTCCAAACTTCTCCAAATCCTCCATTTAGAAACAAGTTGCACTTTCAAAGATCGGGTTTATCAATGTCATCGATGCTTTTATGTTTCTAGATGCAATTATATAAATCAAAATAGTTCTCAAACTTATATAAACTCGCGCTACAGTCATCAGAGACCCTGCTCGCGTTCAAAACAGGGTATGGACACGTTTGAGTTGCGCACACAGCCCCGGTCAGCCAGTGTTGCACAGTAAAGGGTCCACCTAATATTTTTACCGCAAGAAAAGTTCCTACTAGATTTCTAAGCTGAATGGATCGACCTTATGCAGCTGGATCTCTGTTACAGGACGCATACGCAGATGGCTTGAAGATCCGGTGTTTTGCGCTCAGAGCGCATCTCCTCTCAGTTCATTCGGAACGGGTTTTCTGACCAACGAAAGCTCACAGAAACGTGAAAATGGTCTTATTTGAAAGAAAACATCCTAATCTAAAAGTTGATATAGATTATGTGGCTGTTTTCGGCTGATTGAAGACGACATCGGAGCAGGCATGTGAGACTTTTATCTGTCATTTTGTTTTATTTTATTTTACTGCGCGATTCTTTTGAAGATATTTCGGTCTATGATTGTCTCACAATGTAATAACCTACATCGACAGATTCCTTAGAATGAGAGCTTTATTTCTATGTAAGTTTTGACTGTTTTATGAAATATATAAAAAATAAATATTTGTAAAAATAATTCTTCGCAATCACAAAGCGGAAATTTTTGCCTGGGACCAATGCATATTTAAGCTAATATTTTAAGTTGATATGTATCATAAAAACGAAAGTGATGGTATTCTTTGTAAAGTTTAGATTCTAAGCTTTCAAATGATACCATGAATTGCTTTATACCTTATATGGAAGTCTGTAAAAAGAACGTACGAACATCATAACAAGGTGTTTGCCCCCGGTACCGGGGGCTCTGGTTTTTAAGAGGTTTTATATATTTGACAGTTTTTTTTAGGTCATAAATGTTAAACTAATGACAAAAAATAATAAGGCAAACTATTATAGTTTTGTCTATTTTCGCCATTTTGAACTGAAAATAGGCCTATGTAACATGTAGCCTAGTTTAGGCTTCTGTCATTGTGAGGGGACAAGAAACATGAACAAAGCCGTTTTCATTTCATCATGTTAGGCACAGGATTAATAATGAATGTGTACATATTGAGAATAAAATACAAATTGTAGCCTTTAGTAAATTAAAAAAGCTAACTTTAGGAGGGGAACAGACAAGGCAAGATAAAAACAAAGAGAAAAAGAGTGTGATGCTGATGAGGAGAGAAAAATAATCAGCTGCCCACTGACATGCTTTTAAAGTTGTTGTCATCAAATTTTTTTTTTTTTTTTTTTGCCTTCACAACATCTTAAAATGCACATCTGTAGTTCAGAGAAATCCAAAATTTTCTCGGGGAAACCCCCGAACCCCCCTAACTACCCTGCCTCAAATTCGGGACCGCAGTGATTATAAAACCATGCCATTGCATGGTAATGAAATTAGTTAATAGTAAGCATTAGACCCTAAACTAGAGTGTTACTTTTTTATATATATATAAATCATACCCTTATTGAAAATCCTCAGGGAATTTTCAATTTCCTCAAATGAAAATCCTAAATGAAAATAATTTTTTTAGGGGGGGAGAGGGGGGGGCATCATAAAGGAATTATGCTTAGGGCACCAAAATGGCTAGCAGCGGCACTGAGCCTGAGACAGACAGACTGAGACAAACGACCAAAAATTGGTTAGTGGGCAGTTCATTCACGCATCAATGTTGCTCATATCAGCAGGAGAGATGTGAAACTCTGCTGGTACATTTTACAAAGTGATCGTATAGTGGAATAAAACTCAAAATAAGACATACATTAAAGAAATAAAAGTATAAATCACTGTCTCTGTCCTCATTTCTCATCAATTTACAATTGCAGAAAGACAATACATTTAAGCAACCATCATTTTCATATTTTTGGTATAAAATGGAATACAGAAATAAGAGAACAGCCACCTAAAATGGCGCAGTTACACAGTTCAGCAGGTGCGATCGCGCACACAGCACGTGCGAGCACACAGCACGTGTGTTAATGCCAACAATTAATTCAGCTAATACATTTATACACAGAACATGACAAATTCGAATATAAAAACATACCTGAGACAAACGACCAAAAATTGGTTAGTGGGCAGTTCATTCACGCATCAATGTTGCTCATATCTTAAATGGAATCAACAGAGAATCGGAGTTCACAAGCAGATTAACATACAGTCATCACATTTCACCATCGCAAATAACACATTTGAATCGACTGACAGAGCTAGGGACTGACAAATACATGAAGTAAACTGCACATGTGTGCAGTATTAAAGTCCATCCCTGTACTTTAAAACATAAACTCCGTTTTTAATGATGCAGCACTTTTTGATGCGACTTACCAGCAGGAGAGATGTGAAACTCTGCTGGTGACGACGTAACTCCGCCCACAATATCACGCACACAAATGCAAGTGACGCAACAGCCAGTTGCAAGTTTGCCCATATAAAGCATGAATTTATAACCATTATTTTAAACTCCGTTACACATGTTCTGTAGTGAAGACTTGATTTTTGAGGTAAGATAACCTGCATGGTTGTTTTTAATGTAATTTATGTTGATTTTTTTAGATTGCGTTCTCTGTATTGTTGCCTATTGTATAAACTCATTTAGTTTGCGAGCGCTGTTGCTCTGAGCAGCACAGCAGTTTGCCTCAGCTTTTCAAAAATGACAAAAAACGTTTAAACAAACGTTTAAACTAACGTTAACTGTCTGTGTGATATGCTTAAGTTGTTTTATATCTATGGATTTTATTGTAAGTTAGCCAAGTAAAGTGTTGATTTGAGAGGCTATAAATCAATGGATCAAACATGTTTAACTCGCTGTCGGCTACTTGGTCGTCATAAAAATAAAAAACATTTTTTTTTTCTTAATTAACTTTATAAAGAAATGAAAATAAACTTACCGGTAAATACTTTGCCTTTGAAAACGAAACATATCTGGTTTACGGACTGCAACATAGGGCAGGCTGTGTATTATCCAAGGTATTTTTTATTTTATTTTTTTTAACGGGCTCGGGTCGGACTCGGGCTGATCATTCTGATGAGCTGTCGGACACGGGCCGGGGCCTGAGCGTCTCGGGCCAGGGCCGGGCTAGGGCCTAGATTTGAGGCCCGTGCAGGGCTCTATTTGAAACTACACTCTGGGAAAAAGATAGTGAAAGTGGGGCTTAGATAAGCCCCAGAGGAGGGAATGTTGAAGATTTTATTTTTTACAAAACAAGTAATTTAGCCTTATAAGAATACACCATTATTTCTCTGAGTCTCTGTCTAGGTGACTTTGAAAGCTGCAATACCTTCTGTAAAAAAGATCCTGAATGTCAGCACTATTCTGAGATGTCACATGGTACAAAAGTATTTCTCAAAATATCTATAAGAATGTATGACCATTTTTGGAAGGGATCAATGTCATATATGTGAGGAGCTGAGCACAGCTCGGGAGTGCTTTTCTGCAGAGGGTGCTCGGCCTTGTTGGAGCGCCGTTCTATGGAACGGAGCGGCGTTCCAGAATAAAGTCTAATTGTTTCTGAATCAGAGATCTCTGCGAAGTTATTTACAGAAAAGTTGAAACCACTTCAGTCACAGAGTGGGATGTAATCCAAGTTCAAACAGTTTGTAAGTGAGTTTATGAGGAATGACTGTATTGAAAGCGGAGCTATAATCGATAAATAGCATCCTAAGATATATGTCCTTCCAAATGAGAGAGGGAAATATGGAGAGCATCAGCAATGGCATCTGAGGTGGACCTGTTGGAACGGTACGCATACTGCAGGGGGTCCAATCTGTCAAGCATACTGCTCTGAATGTGGGCCAGCACCACTCTCTCAAAGCACTTCATAATGTTTGAAGTGAGTGCTAACGGTCTATAGTCACTCAGGCAGGTCGGCGGACTCTTCTTGTGAAGGGGGACAATAGTTGTAGTTTTAAAGCAAGTGGGAACGGTGCTCTGACTGAGGGAAAGTCAAATCAAGTCAAGTCAAATATATTTATATAGCGCTTTTCACAATACAGATTGTATCAAAGCTGCTTCACAGTATCAATCAAAACAACTTAATGTTTGTTTATTACTGGAAAAAAGACATCCAAGTTTGGTAGAGCTGATTATTGGTATGATTGGTATGATTAATTTGAATATCCCCAACTGAGCAAGCCAAAGGCAACAGTGGCAAGGAACCGAAAAACTCCATCAAGTGACCTAATGGTGTCCTAAAACTCCATCAGATGACCCAATGGAGAAAAAAAAACCTTGGGAGAACCCAGGCTCAGTCGGGGGCCAGTTCTCCTCTGGCGTTTATTTACTAGAGGCCGAATTTACAGTAACTGTAAGATAAAAAATGTATATGAATGCCTGGCTAAATAGATGCGTCTTTAGTCTAGTTTTAAACTGGGAGAGCGAGTCTGAGCAACAAACAATATCAGGAAGGCTATTCCAGAGCTTCGGAGCTAAATGTGAAAATGCTCTGCCTCCTTTGGTGGATCTGGATATTCTAGGAATGACCAGAAGCCTCGAATTTAGTGATCTTAAAGAGCGCGATGGATTGTAGGGCGATAGAAGATCCGTTAAATAGACTGGAGCTAAACAATTTAGAGCTTTATAAGTCAAAAGCAATACCTTGTAATTAATACGGAACTTTATAGGTAACCAATGAAGTGATGATAAAATCGGTGTTATATGATCATATTTTCTTGATCTAGTAAGAGCTCTAGCAGCTACAGACTAACTGTAGCTTGTTTATTGAATATGCAGGACAACCAGCTAATAAAGCATTACTGTCACTGGCCTCACTGTTTTAATCAATCCAGCTATCCAGTCGCTAAACACTTCCACAGTAAACTCCACGAAGATGCAATTTATGTTGTTTAATCATGAAAAGTGTGAAACTACAAAGAAGAGAAAATACACAAGCATGAATTTCACAAAATAGACAAATCATCAAAATGAGCACTCTCAAACACACAAGGCAAATAACCAACAACAACACAGTTGTATATCAACAGAATTAATACTTTGTAAACTTGAATAGAAAAAGTAACAAACATGCTGAATTAAATGCTACATTACATAGCACAACAACAGAGTACACAATTGTAAAGACTTTAGGCGGGTCTAATCCATGGGGAATTTGCATATCATAATTAATAATTGGTAATTAATAATTATTCATACATGTTTGGATTAGATCAGTCTTACATGTTAATAAATCTCCCTCTAAAGGAGAATGTCATTTTACCTGGATGTATACATGCAATCCTTTCATTTTAACAAGTTGATTGCAGTCAATTACACAGATCACGTCTTACAAATCAGGCAAAATTAATTTAGCTCAATTGTCAGAAGAATATTGAGGGGTTTTCCCCAATATCATCTTACTTTATAGGATTGCAGGAAACGCAATTCTCTGGCCAGAAGAATTGGGCTTCCTGCCCCATAATAAGTACTCTTTAAATTATTAATTATTGAAATAATTAATTAATTCGTAAAGCTTGTAGCATAAAAGATCTTCTTGGCACTTAAGAGCCTCGAAATTGAGCAAAGAGGAAGTCCATCAGTCAAGTGAATATAATGATTTAATAAAGGCATGTCTACTTATATATATTTACTACGTTACAGGAATACATGTATTTACAAACATTAACACGAACGAAACATAATATGACATCAATGAATGAGAAATGCGTAAAGTTTGGGCAATGGATAACTTACACGCGAAAGCGTGTAAGAGAGGGAGAGAGAGAGAGAGGGTGAGAGTTTAGAGAGTTGCATGGTTGCAGTGAGATTAGGAAGAGAGATGATCTTTCTAAATAAGTTAGCAAATTCACATAGACAAACGGAACTTTGAGAGACAACAAGACTTCAACAAATCTTAAAACGTGATCAAACACGGATACTTGCAGAGGTTTGGTCTTTGCATGGCTTGTGAAGAAGCGTGTGTGTGTGTCTCGCAGCCCGGGGCGTCACGTGCGCGCGCCTCTGCTTCAGAGAAAGCGTGCGTTCGTTTGGATCTCTTCTTAGCTGGCTTTGCTGAAGAGATATGTCACGCGGTGTTCTTTTCACTTCGTGGAAGTAAACAGCGTCGAATATGGAAACAAAACTAACTTTAAAGAAAAGAAATAAAAGAACGGCGATGAGCTCGCCGGAGGCGCGACGTTACATGATGATGACTCGGATCAGGAAGAGAGCGAGGAGGAGCTCCGCGCCTCTTTAAAAACATTTCGGTTCACGCCTTCTTTTGGAAGACTGCGCCAATCAGCTGGGAGGGAAGTTCCCGCGGAAGATTTCTCTTTGTCTTGTCAGATCGACTTTGCATGTTTTATGACGGTGACGTAAAATGCGTTCAATTTTACTCCAGAGATGATAAAACATCGTAACACACATCCTATGGTTTGTACACATACAGATATGGTTTGGTCAGATCAAGAGGATTCTAAAGATATGAAGAACAACATAAGTTGGATAATACTGTAAAGTTATACATTAAAAGGCATACTTTCCAAGCATTTGTAGTTATTTTAGGACTACGGTACGGTCGCAGATAACCATGGAATCTGGGTAACAGACACACATATAAGCATATCAAAATATATCTCAATAAAGTCTTTATATGATGACGTTAGAGGTTTGTGTATGTGTGTGCGTGTCCATGAGAAGATGTTCTGAGTAATCTGGTCTCTCTTGGAAGGAGAGGTTCGTGATAGTATGTAAATCAATGAAGCATTAACCCATTAGAGTCTCCAAGGGCGCACACACCAAACACAATGGAAAGTCATGAGATGAACATGTATCACAAAGTTATGCATAGGATATATATATACAGGGTTCGAAATGAGGGGGGTCTGGGGGGGTCCCGGACCCTCCATAAGTCATTAAGGACCCCCCATAAGAATTTATTTTTGGATTTTGGGGGGTCCCCGACAAATATATTTTAACATTAAAAATGATCGTGAAAATTATAGGTCTTTAGTGACACTTTATATTTATACCAGTAATTATTTAATTACAGCGCGAGGCAGCTATAGGGCAGCTATTAGCCGAGTGAGTTGTTGTTGTGGTGCTCCCGCTAATGTACGGACGGTAACAAAGTTGCGCTGTTGGGGCTCGCGCAGTTATACCATATTCATTTGTAGTTAAGAAACAATATATAGCCTACACACGACCAAAGTGCTGTTTTCCTGAATGCCATCACGATTGAAACCGAGATATTGATTTCATAACAGTTCAATAAACAAATAGTTAAAATAATTAAAATTAAGTTACTTACATTTTTAGACGCAATGGCTGTTTTTGTTCTGTTTCAGCAGCGAAAATAGTTCCAAACAACAGAACCACAGCGCATCTCAGAGCAACACTCATGATTCATTACTGAATAATTCAGCGTTTTGAACTATTCGCTCGAGTCAAAGATTCAATTACCCATTATTAAAACTCCTCATTCTGAATAAATCAGCCGTTTGAACGACTCGTTTAAATGAATGACTCAATGACTCGCTCATTCAAGACGGTCGCCTGCCACCTCCTACTGGCGGTTTAGTTTCAAAGCATCATTCTTTTCAACATTCCTTAATTGTATATTCAAAAAATATTTAAAACAATCTCAGAATCTCATTTAATACGGTTATAATTTTTCAATGTAAATTATTTAATTTGTTTGGTAACAGCCGCTAGGCTGTCTTATTATTTTAATTGAATGTAGCCTATTAATACAATGTAAGAATTTGAAATTAAATTTAGAGCATACACTAAATCAAATTAGGGGAAAAGTGCCCTTTTTAAAGGTACAAAAAATTATTCAGATAAGAGTGTTTACAAAAATGAAACATTGACTATTTAAGTTTAAAGGGAGTAAAGCGTCTGTTTAGGCTATAAAGGAAATTTAATTTTGCCAAAAGAAGAACTTTTATTTTAAATAAATGTTGCTTTAAAAAATCTGCCTTCTTCAGTGTGATATGTTACCATATTATCATGCTTGATTGAATATTTGTAATGTGATGATCAGATGCAGATATCTAAATCAAAGAATATGAGTGGTTGGCGGATGGATTATTATTTATTTTTAACAACAGATTCGAGTGACTCAAAGTGCACCAGATTAATGAATTTATCTTTAAAATGTACAAAATTTTCTCCGGGGGGGCATGCCCCCGGACCCCCTAGTGTTACGATTTTGCCACCTCTGCCTCATTTTGAGTAAAGAAGAAAACCCTGACATTGATCCATATAATTTTGCGTACAGTGTAGCAAGATAGTCTTCAGAATTGTTTTAATTACATACATTTTAGGGGACCCCCCAAGAGTCAGAAGTCATTTCGAACCCTGTATATATATATATATATATATATATATATATATATATATATATATATATATATATATATATATATATATATATATATATATATATATATATATATATACACATATATATATATTAGAGTTAAAAAGGTTTCATTTTTCCTTCTCCAGGAATCAAGGGAATACGCAGTTACATGTAAAAATACATAATGGTAAACTCAGTTATTTCAATGTAACATGAACAAACAAACACATAAACCACATTGAATATTTCTGTTTAAAATGTCTTTTAAAAAGAGAAGTTTCTTTTCTCTGTAGCATTCACTTCCTGTGGCCCATTCCACATTCCTGGGGGGGATGTGTTTTTGGTGGAATGTGTGTGTGTGTTAATTTTGAGTCCTGGGTGGAGGACTCTGTTTGGAAGCTTCCCGGCCTTTGAAGGCTCTTAGGATTTTAGTTATCCAGAAAATATTTAATTATTCAGATTCACCCTAAATACGCTACATATTTTCCCCCTTTTCGTCGGATGATGTCCCCGTGTGTTGGACATCATGTGACGACAAATCATCACCATTGGCGGATGGCAGGTGAATCATGATGATTGGGTAGGAGGTGCTGCTAGGCTGAGGCTGAGGGCTCAGCTTGATAAAGTTCGACGCAGCCTCCCGCGTGGTACCCTCTTCCTGAGGGTCCCGTGGGCTTGGCTGTAGATGTTCGCATCTCGTTGAGCCTCCTGTGCAGGATGACTATCGAGTGTCAGGGTGTGGTTGATAGATGTACCCTGTGTAGGATCGGCTGCAGTCCAGGATTAGACAGCAGGTGAAGCAGTTAAGGCGGGCAGTTGAGACAAAGCTCGGAGGGCTGTGTTGATAGAAGCAATGTCAATTAGCTGGGATCCCCCTTTTGCAAACCACAATTCCCTTTCTGGAGTTAGGGTGAAAGTGTGGTTCTTGAAGAAGGATGGGCTTTTTGGTACTTGGATGCGCGGCTCTGGCTGAGCAAGATGACACAGATCACTTACAATCTCTGCTTGGGTCTCGGTGACTGGAGTGCGAGGCTTGGCTTTAGCAGGGCAGCTTGTGCCACTGATCTGCAGCCCGCAGGTTCCGTCAGGGTTGTCTCTGAGGAAAGATTTGTTAGGGCAGGGATAGTAAATGTCTTTGGTCAATGTGCACATGTGTGGATTCGGAGCTGGGGACAGCTTGGTGTCGCTGTCATGCAAGGCAATCACGTACGGCATGCGGATCTTGATGTGAGTGCTGCCTTTCAAAATCTAACATGGACAATGTTCTTGAGCCGGTGGATTCGGCTTGACTATGATGGGTAAGTTCAGGGGAACGTCCCATTTTCTCTGCTTGTGGTGATGCAGAGTGGGATGGCACTACCCATGAGAGTAGGCCAGGTGTATTTTTAAAGAGTCAGTTGGCGTGGTGATGGCGGACGCCAGCACGGTTTGCATGAGGCCTAAGGGTATCCGGTGCGGTGGGATTCTACCCATGGCGAGGCTGTCGATGGAGGAGTTCGCCCCCCCCCCCTAGCAGGTTTGTCATCAGGGCTGTTACCAGCTGAGTTCGAGCAAAGTCATTCTCAGTTCCCTTTAGTGACTTGTCGATGGTCTGCGGGGATGCACTCTGTTGTGAGTGGCTCTGTTCTCTGTGGAATCTCAGTCTGAATTTTGGCTGCATGCCGTCCGACGTTGGCGAGGTTTACTGCATTCATGCCGGACATACAAGTGTTAAACAGAGTTCTGACGGCAGTGCGGCGGCGGTTGTGGCCACCTGGCTCCGCTAGCGTGACAGTCATTTTCTCAAGTTGGTCGAGCATGTGTTCGACATCGGCCTCAGTGTGCGTGAGGGCCTCCTCTGTCCGTTGGCACCTACCCAGCTGTATTGTGTCGTTACGCCGGGGTAGTGCGTTCTGTAGGCGTTGTGAGGATCAGGTGGCACAGGCACTTTCTGAGTGCGGGTCCGGCAGAAAAGGAGTCTTGGTTGTTCCCTTAGGATGGCGCTTGGTGCCGGACCTGGTGAGATGTCCGATTGCGGCTGTCCTCTGGTTGGCTGGAAGCATAGCAGCATCCTGGTAAAAGTGACAGGGAGAGAGAAAGAGAGAAAGGGAGGAAAAATTTCAGCGAACATCGTCCTTGGTTGGCTAGGACAGTCTTTTCGCTTTGAGGGCGCCAGTATGCCACTTGCTTCGGTGTCTTGCAAGTGTCTCTGGTGCTGCGGGTTGCAGCACATGGTGCGTCATGGGCATAGGGCATACATTGTGGCATTACCCCCCTTTTGCACTGTGGCAGAACAAGCTGTGGCGCGGTGATGGCATCAGGTGCAGAACGCTGAATGTTGTCCAGTGCACGTGGCATGTGCTTGTTGCCTTAGGTTGTCTGGGGCACCGGCTGTCGGTGGGTGCAGACGGCGTTTGTGGGTGGTAGGAGGGGTATGAGAGGTGGTTTCTCATAGTGTCCGTTGTTTTGTCGTCAGTCTTTGGTAAGCTGGAAGGTAAAGGTCAGGTGAAGCAGGGCTCTGTGACATTTTTGTCTTGTGGTGAGAGCCTAATGCATGACCCTAAAAGTTCAGAACCATGGTTTAATTGGTTCGCTAGGTATGTAGCATAAAGCTAGGTGTTTCACATGTAGCTAGCTAGTGAAGTGTGTCTTGTATCTTATGCTAGCTAGTGAAGTGTGTCTTGTATCTTATCTTAGCTGTGGATGTTAGGAGGCTAAGAGGTATGTGGTTCCGAGATTATTCCATGGAAAGGGCATAGCCGAGATTAAATAAATGCCTTAAGATGGTTCTAATGACTAAATTATTTCTCTGGACTTAACTAGTGGTTCACTACGGCTTGACGAAGTGAATGATGGGGGAAAAAGGACAGCTTTCCTATTCAAATTATGCTTATTATCAATCCTCTGGACTATAGTTGTGCCCTAGTAACTTGTTGAAGTTACTTGTGTTTGCAGGGTCACAAAAATGAGTACACTTGTTGAAAATAAAACAAAATCACAAATAAAGGTGTCTCTGTTTCCTTTCTGGGCCCTATGGGAAATGGAACCACATTTGAACAAGAGAGGAAATAAAATAAATTTTAAATCATATAGATGACCGAAAAGTAAAGGGAATAGCCGAGTGCTATTAATATCAAGGTCAAAGAATAAAATAAATAAAAATTAAAAGGGCCAAAGCAAAATTAAAATTAAAAGCAGAAACAAAGTGATCAAAACAACGGGAATGATCTGAAGGCGAGAATAATCAGTGGCATTAGTGACTAAACTTTGGATTTGCCTGGGCCAACACTTTATAGTGGGTTATAACGGTTGCTTGTTCGAGGCCACATCGTGTGCGTCCCGTCAAAGGATTAGTCACCTGCCGATGAAGATTCCTATTGCTATATGAATTCTTCTCTAGCTACACAGTTTACATGTAGTTAACTTAAGTTTAATTAACAGGGTATCTTCAAAGTTAGCAAGACGGTTAGCAAGGGCTATGCCTCAACTAGTGAAGGTGAACTTTAGCTAAGAAGAATTGCAAACACGGAATGTGAATAATTAGGAACCCTAACTGGTGTTAAGGAAAGTATTTTAGAATACTGTGCACTGTGTAAACACAAGCGGTGATTAAGGGTTCAAGTAAATTATGCTAACTGCTAATTGTAGAAGTTATTATTTACCTTAGCCTAAGCTGGATGGATGTTAGGTTAGCGTAGCGTAAGCTGGAAGGATGCTAGGTTAGCTTAGTGTAGCGTAAGCTAGCTGGATGCCATGTTAGTTTAGCTTAGCGTGAGCTGGAAGGATGCTAGGTTAGCTTAGTGTAGCGTAAGCTAGCTGGATGCTATGTTAGTTTAGCTTAGCGTGAGCTGGAAGGATGCTAGGTTAGCGTAGCCACCTAGGCTGGTTTGTTTACAAAGTGACATCACAAGTTAGCACTTCCTGTGACAAGTCGTTGTCATGGAAACTAGAGCATGTCAGACAATTCAAACAGTCCCTAAAGGCTGTCTGTACATTTTACATGAATTATGCATGTTTAAACGGGTTAACCGGGGTGCAACTTTATTTTAAGTCTTTCTAGGACTCGGTGTTACATGAAGTAAAATGCAGATGTGTTTTGGCATTAGCTAATTTTACTCATGGAACTCTTCTCTTTATTTTAACAACTTATTCTATTTGTTTACAGAGTAAGGAAATAGATTTGCTGGGAGTCAAAGCTTGTCTAAGCATATATAGTTACGTCCCTCTTGTGCACTACTGCTGACTTTTCAGCGATTACAACAGTTTTGATCACTAGGTAGCTCTCTGTTTGCAGATGCAGCTAAAGTTTAGGTGAATTACATCAATCAAACAATAATTTGTAAGGCCTTTACATTTGTAGAAAGGGGAGCGTCGCCCAGGTCTACCTAGATATAACTTTGTCCTGAGCTTTCTTTGTTAAGACACAGGTTTAGTCATACTGCAATTTGGATTTCTTTTAAGCAAAGCAGAATAAACATCGGTACAGTTTACAGGCTGCTGAGATGAGGTTCCTTCATCAAACAGACTTACGCTTTACTGCTTAACATGCTAATTTTAGTTGGAAATCTAAGGCTATTTTACTTAAAGTAGAGATGTCAATTTCGGCAATCGTTTATCTGCATTTAGACAAGCCAGCGATCAAAAATGCGTGCTGCACATTGTGTTTTAGTTGGATCGTAACGATTAAATGCACGCCCATAGGTTAACTGTAGTTTAAAGCTCAGGTGGTTTCACTCAACTCTGACGTCGCAGTGACGTATGCCCTATTTGGAGCTAGCGTTTCCTGTAACCCTTCATTGTCATAGAAACTAATGTTTAGCAGTGTCATTTCAACCAGCATGTTGCAAATGCTTGGTTCGAAAGAGTCGTGCATAGTCTGTTGGCAGGTGAGGCTTACACGTCCATTCAAGATTTTCTTTAAGTCAGTAAAATTCTAATTTTACGAATGCAGAGTCTTGCAACTCTTTGGGCAGACATTTTCATCTACTTTTAAAAGTTCTATGTTCTATGCTGATCAGGGACCCTTTTAGCAGAGTCTTGCACTGTGTTCGTGCAGTGTCTTCTGGTTTTGCAGTTCAAAGTCAGTGGGGTTTTAGGAATTCTTTCTGAGGAGGCCTTCTGTGTTAGAGGCCTTCTGCATTAGGTCACGCATCGTTGAGTGGGCATTGCGTGGTCTTTGGCGAGCTGGAAGGTGCAGGGTAGCGAACTGGAACTTTGACTTGGTGCTGAGGCTGTGTACCCCTAGATGGCTGCTGGAGTTCTTGGGAACTCTGACCTTGGAGTCTGGCTCTGGTGACCAGTGTGACTGGAGGGCCCAGACGGTCAGGTGTTTGAAGTCTAATGAAGCTTAGAGCGTTCTAGCAGGTCTTTGCCAATCAGAAAGGGGTTCGTGCTCATTTGTGAGATGTACACTGGGTGGGTAGGCCTCAAAAGGACCAATTGTCAGGTAAATGGGAGCTCTCTGTTCTAGCCGGTTGTACGTTCTGGTTGTACGACTGCACGTTCAGCTCACACATGTGGGGTATAAGAGTTCGATCTTCGCTCTTAGCTATAGCACTGAGTCTTTCAAAGAGTTGAGCTGACATTAAAGTGAGGTCTGAGCCGGTGACTTTCCCGTGTTTCAAGGCTCACCTCATTGTCTAGAGTGATGGGTAGGTAGAGTTTCCGGGCCCACCCCTTTTGATCAGTTCTTTTGGGGTTTCGGTCCCAGCTGTGGGAAACTGTGCGGTCTCACTCAGGCTGTGCAGCTGTCAGCTGTGGTGGCTGTGTGCTGCTGTTACTTTGTGATGTGACCGTTTGCTCTGTGTCTGTGGCTGACGAGCAGTGTTCTGTGTACCTGTAGGTCTTACGCTCAGGTATAGGATGTAAAGCTTGTACCTCTTGAATTTTTGGAAAGTCTTTTGTGAAGAAGCTTTTCAGCGACTTCAGGGTCTCGGCTGTCTCAGACGTGGCGGCATTGTGTTTGTCTGATGCGTGCTCAGACTTGGGCTTACCAGTGGCCTGGAACGGACTCGACTCTCTGTGAACAGGGCTCTGGTGTGATGGGGCGCCCTCTGGAGGCATCTCTGAGTAGTGTTCAGAGACAGTAGATCGTGGGGTTTTTCAAAGTCTTTTCGGATTCTGGATCAGAGAATTCTTTAATGAAGGCCTGCCGCAGCGGCTGGTAGTCTATAAGAGTGTTTCAACTCTGTGGAACAATGTCAAGTTCGGCTTTGAGATTGTGTCTCTGTTGAGTAAGTTCATGGATTTCAGCTCGGCCCGTGTGTAAGTGGTTTCAAGAGCCGTGGCTTTAGTGTCTCTTTCTTTGGGTTCAGTCTCTGCTGAACGAGCTTGTGGCTGGTAGCCCGGGCCTCTTGCAAGCTTTTCCTTTTTCAGGCCGTGGCTTTCGAGTCTCTTTAAGTTCGGCCTCTGCTCTTTGCAAAGGGGCTTCACTTTTGTCGGAGTTTCTCGTTGGGTTCCTCTCTGGCTCATTTCTCTGACTGTTCTCTGCGGTCTGTGTGTAGAAGATCAGACAGGGCAGGTTGAAGTCTTTTCACTTCCTTCTGTAGCTCGGGGTCGTTGTCATCCTCGGCTTGCATCCTTAGCGTTGCAACTTCATGGAGACGTGCTGGTGCGATGAGCTGGCAAGCGAGGTTTTGGACGTGTCTGGCCGGTCTTTGTCGTGGGAGCTTTGGCTTGGTTTGTGCGCCATCAGCTTGTCCACGTCGCTCTTGGCTTTGAAGCTCTGAGTCACTGGCGACCTTGGGCAGGAATGGAGGTGTCATGAATCTCAGCCATGTGTCCAGGTTGTCCCAGCGGTTGTGGGACTGTAGGACCGGAACATACTGGTTTCGACTGTGGGCGAGAGGAACACAACACACACAGAGAGACCAAGCAAGTTGTTCTACGTTTAACGAGCTATAATACGGGCTATGCCGCGTATGCAAATTGTGGTTAACTGATGCAGACAGTTAAATCATTCTGTGGGACAATTTGGTTAGGTCATCATGGGCCTGAATAAAATTTTAACAGGGCGGTAGCTTAGGGGGTCACCTGTTGATGCTAGCGGCTTGTTGTCTAATTATTATTCAGCGTTCCTTGTTGTCTCAGATAGGTTCTGTCTTCTAGGTGAACTGAAAAGAACAGAGCACGACAGAAAAGAGCAGTGGCAAGATAGCAGAGTTTGAAGTAACATGCAACCATCCAAGATGGGAAGGTCTGTAATGAAATGGCGTTAAGAGTAACACAGGAAGTGTTACAGGGGAAGAGGAGGCCTAAGCCTGCGGTTTGTGGCTCGGAGAGGAGGAGGGAGCCAAACACTTCAATAACCGGGGGAATCTCTAGATTCTGTAGCAAATATTAAGTGGATGGGTTTAATACCTTTGTTCAGTTTGCCTGGGGTGGAATGAGGTCATTTGGGTTGGAGTCAGCATCGTGGTTGGTCTTTCTGTCGTCCCCAAACGTTTGACAGCAGTGTCCCGGGTCTTTCGTGCATCTGTACCGATGTGCTCCCTCTCACGCAACCTGACTTTGAATCACAACCGGCAGTGCCAAATTGGTGATGTCGTTGTTGCGGGCCGCACTAACGGAGAGATACAGGAAAGTCCGGGACTCGCGCTCAGTCAGTGCTGGTGACGCAGGTGAGATGAACCAGCGTGCTGGACTCCAAGCAGAGATGACTGTCAAATCACCACAGCTCTTTAGTGGTTTCTACATGTAAATACAGAACAGTGTGAACAAGTAGCTTAACAGTGAATGAAAGCTTTCTTGTTTAAACTGAATTGAGTAATTATGTATGTAGAAAATAGAAGCAAAGGTTTTCCTAAATAATGGTAAAAGGAAATTATGAAAATGATGTTATTTATCAAAATAACTTAACCCAAAAACAAATTCCTAAAAAAAAAAATTTTTTTTTTTATTAAATTCCTTTTATTATTATTACTTTTACTATTAATGGAAATTAATAATCAAAAGTAATAAAGTAGGGTGGACCCCGGGAGAAGACAGGCAGTAGTGGCGCGTTTGGGCCACAAAGGGGTTTGGGTCACTTCCTCCTAGTGGTCAACCTGGCTGACCGAGAACTTGATTTGAATTGCATTCAAACTGGTTTAAATACACTTCAAATCGAGCGTATGCATAGATGTTAAGTAACTTCTAGAATTGTTGTCATAACATATCAAATCAAAATTATTAAAAATAATTTGAGACCGGAAATATAGACGTAAAGCCATAAAACTCTTGCCCACAGGGAAGGAGACTTAATTCACATTAATCTTGAAATTTGTTTGTTTCAAATCAAATTTGAATAAGTGTAGGAAATTTAAGGTTGGCATTATGTATGATGAGGATAATATCCAACATAAAATCAACTGTGACAAGGCCACTTCAAAACAGAATAAGAGTAGGAGATAGGAGATGAGCTGACTTAGCAGGGGAAGGCCACAAGGGGGCCGCACTACTAAGTGTTCATCAGGGACTGTTAATACTTACTTTTGAATATTTTTTTTTTTTTTTTAAATTCAAATGTGGTTTGAACTAAATTCAAAATAAGTGTACACAGTCAGGAGTGAAAAATCATGTTAGTAACACTGGAACTTGCACATGCATTGAAAGTTGGAAGCACAATATCAGGAATTCACTGGAAAAATCTGAAATTGTGATGGGAGAGAAAATGTTTAGGAAAGGATGACCTTGTTACTAGTGTCCACATGATGGCGACATTTCGCTCATGCAGGATGAAGCAAGGGGGCGGTACGTAATTCGAGAACTGTCAATCACTTAGGCTAAGGGTTGCCCTCTAGTGTTTGTCAGCGGAACAACAACCGGCCTGCTTCCATGTGTGATTCAAATTTGAGCGTGCAGACGCTTTGCTTTCTGTAGCGATCACACTTATCAAAACTAAATCTCAGCGGATTTTTTGATGCTATGTTTTAACAAACACGACTTGCAGAATTTTTTTCTGCGCTATGTAGGAGAAAACAGGAATTATACGTCTGTCGGTTGGATCCAAATACATTTATCAAATAGCATTTAATGATTAAAATGTTTTGGAGGTTTTGGTGCTATATTTCACTAAACAGCGTGGCAAGATTTTTTTTCTACACACACACATAGGGTTCACAGGAATTAGGCATCTGTTTTTCGCTACCCACAAATAATTAGCACTATGATTCATACGTGTTCGCTTATAAATTTCAAACCTCGGCGGGTTTTTCCTTTTTCGACACGTGTGCACGGAAGGATTTCTTCGCTTCCCCACATTAATATAGATAACAGGAATTATACGTCTGTCATTCGAATCCAAATAACATTTATCAAATAGCATTTACTGATTAAAATGTTTTAAGGTTTTGGATTTTTCTGTGCTATATTCTAACAAACACGTCTGGCAGGGCTTCTGCGCTGCGCATAAATAACAGGAATTATTCGTCTGTTTTTTCGACTCCCATAACATATTATCAAATAGCACTTATGATTAGATATGCTTTAGGTTTTACAATTGAGTAGCTACGTCAATTTTTAACCAGGAGTTTACCGTTAATCTAACGATTTAATATAAGGCCTTTTTAAGAATAGTGAAAGAGCATCGTTTCACTAAATCTTGTCTTCACCCTGACAGAAGAACATCGTTCGGACAGGGGAGTTTAATATTAAAAATGTCGTCGTTCAAAAGAGGTTTCTTCGTCTTTTATAGGACAAATTTAATACTGTGAAACTATGAAAACTGCAGTTTACTTCTTAGTTTCGCTGGACTGAAATGGCTTTTTGCCTTTAATCAGTCACGGTGAGTTCGCAGTGCGTTCGCTCAACCGAGGTGCACGTACACTATTAAATCACAATATAGACAAGATTGAACTGATCTCTTTTGCTCAAAAACAAGTTTAAAGTGTGCCTAGCATATTCTCCACCAAACTGTAAAGACTTTAGGCGGGTCTAATCCATGGGGAATTTGCATATCATAATTAATAATTGGTAATTAATAATTATTCATACATGTTTGGATTAGATCAGTCTTACATGTTAATAAATCTCCCTCTAAAGGAGAATGTCATTTTACCTGGATGTATACATGCAATCCTTTCATTTTAACAAGTTGATTGCAGTCAATTACACAGATCACGTCTTACAAATCAGGCAAAATTAATTTAGCTCAATTGTCAGAAGAATATTGAGGGGTTTTCCCCAATATCATCTTACTTTATAGGATTGCAGGAAACGCAATTCTCTGGCCAGAAGAATTGGGCTTCCTGCCCCATAATAAGTACTCTTTAAATTATTAATTATTGAAATAATTAATTAATTCGTAAAGCTTGTAGCATAAAAGATCTTCTTGGCACTTAAGAGCCTCGAAATTGAGCAAAGAGGAAGTCCATCAGTCAAGTGAATATAATGATTTAATAAAGGCATGTCTACTTATATATATTTACTACGTTACAGGAATACATGTATTTACAAACATTAACACGAACGAAACATAATATGACATCAATGAATGAGAAATGCGTAAAGTTTGGGCAATGGATAACTTACACGCGAAAGCGTGTAAGAGAGGGAGAGAGAGAGAGAGGGTGAGAGTTTAGAGAGTTGCATGGTTGCAGTGAGATTAGGAAGAGAGATGATCTTTCTAAATAAGTTAGCAAATTCACATAGACAAACGGAACTTTGAGAGACAACAAGACTTCAACAAATCTTAAAACGTGATCAAACACGGATACTTGCAGAGGTTTGGTCTTTGCATGGCTTGTGAAGAAGCGTGTGTGTGTGTCTCGCAGCCCGGGGCGTCACGTGCGCGCGCCTCTGCTTCAGAGAAAGCGCGCGTTCGTTTGGATCTCTTCTTAGCTGGCTTTGCTGAAGAGATATGTCACGCGGTGTTCTTTTCACTTCGTGGAAGTAAACAGCGTCGAATATGGAAACAAAACTAACTTTAAAGAAAAGAAATAAAAGAACGGCGATGAGCTCGCCGGAGGCGCGACGTTACATGATGATGACTCGGATCAGGAAGAGAGCGAGGAGGAGCTCCGCGCCTCTTTAAAAACATTTCGGTTCACGCCTTCTTTTGGAAGACTGCGCCAATAAGCTGGGAGGGAAGTTCCCGCGGAAGATTTCTCTTTGTCTTGTCAGATCGACTTTGCATGTTTTATGACGGTGACGTAAAATGCGTTCAATTTTACTCCAGAGATGATAAAACATCGTAACACACATCCTATGGTTTGTACACATACAGATATGGTTTGGTCAGATCAAGAGGATTCTAAAGATATGAAGAACAACATAAGTTGGATAATACTGTAAAGTTATACATTAAAAGGCATACTTCCCAAGCATTTGTAGTTATTTTAGGACTACGGTACGGTCGCAGATAACCATGGAATCTGGGTAACAGACACACATATAAGCATATCAAAATATATCTCAATAAAGTCTTTATATGATGACGTTAGAGGTTTGTGTATGTGTGTGCGTGTCCATGAGAAGATGTTCTGAGTAATCTCCTGGTCTCTCTTGGAAGGAGAGGTTCGTGATAGTATGTAAATCAATGAAGCATTAACCCATTAGAGTCTCCAAGGGCGCACACACCAAACACAATGGAAAGTCATGAGATGAACATGTATCACAAAGTTATGCATAGGATATATATTATATATATATATATATATATATATATATATATATATATATATATATATATATATATATATATATATATATATATATATATATATATATATATATATATATATATATATATATATATATATACATATATATATATTAGAGTTAAAAAGGTTTCATTTTTCCTTCTCCAGGAATCAAGGGAATACGCAGTTACATGTAAAAATACATAATGGTAAACTCAGTTATTTCAATGTAACATGAACAAACAAACACATAAACCACATTGAATATTTCTGTTTAAAATGTCTTTTAAAAAGAGAAGTTTCTTTTCTCTGTAGCATTCACTTCCTGTGGCCCATTCCACATTCCTGGGGGGGATGTGTTTTTGGTGGAATGTGTGTGTGTGTTAATTTTGAGTCCTGGGTGGAGGACTCTGTTTGGAAGCTTCCCGGCCTTTGAAGGCTCTTAGGATTTTAGTTATCCAGAAAATATTTAATTATTCAGATTCACCCTAAATACGCTACACAATGCTCACTAAACAAAATCAAACAGTCACTTACAGATATTGCATTGCAAAGGGCTTTGATAGGCAAGATGAAGCTGGATGTCTGCAACCACATGGAGCACCTTGCACAACTCAAGCACAGAAGAAATCTTCTTCTTCTTCTTCTTTTGTTTTTTATGGCGGTTGGCAAACCAACTTAACGGTGCATTACCGCCACCGACTGGGCTGGAGTGTGAATCAAGAGATACTGGCCCTCATTTATCATTATTGCGTAGAAACGGGCGTATATGTTGGCGTAAGATTATGCTTACACTCCTCTCACCGCCTGATGTATGAAGCTGTGCGTACCTTTGAAATCCTGGTGTACGCAATACCTCTCCTTGATAAATGCCGCGGCTGAAAACGATCGTCATTAGAATAACACGCCTCTAAATATTCAAGTCTCCGCTTCCCCCACGCCCTCATTTTACGCCATGGACACACGGAAGACGGCAAAGAAGAGAAACTTCTCCGACGTGGAGATCAAATGACTTATCACAATGCATTATTTTACAGCATTTTGAAACAATTAGCATTTAATATCGTATCACGTACAATAGTGATGATGATGTGATGTGGAGTACCATTCATTTACATTAATAATTGCATGTCCATTTGTAATATTCTTATATTATTATTCGTGTTCGCATTTATGAGGAAAAAACAATGATACGGACCGGACGTGAGCACTCTGAAAGCGGCACTAAAATTTATTTTAAAACTTTCACAGAGACATCAAAAAGAAAGCACAAAACCTTTCTTTAAACTGAATTTCGTTTTGTATTAATTGTATCTTAATTTTACTTTAAGTTTCATCAACCATACCTGGATTTAACAAATAAGAAGTAAATAGCAGATGATAGATAATCATGAAATGGAGGACGCGTGAACTGAGCTCATCTCATAAATGAACCGAAACTCAGCGTATAAGGTACCCTACTTGCCTCAGACATGTCTACTTTTAAACAGAACAATTCAAAACGAAAGAAACAGACTGCTCTCTGCTTATGTAATCTGAAATGTGCATTTCTCTCTGGCACGTTCACTATTGCGAAGATCGCGAGTCAGCATCTCAACTTCATCTTTGCAGCCGACACAAAGAAAACACTTCTTTATTAATAAACAATTAAAATATCTCCTTGCTATATTTTACATATTCATAATCATTACTTTTGCCTGTTTTTTTTGACACAGATTTTTACACTGAAGTTTATAATTAGCCTACTATGTTGTTGTTGTTGTTGTCATATGTTTTAGTTTGTCAGTGCGTTTTGTGGTGTTTCTGCGCATTTCCGCACTAACTCAAATGTGCGTACACCACCTCCTGAGCTGGCGTGGGATTTGAGCGTGCCGTACGCCAACGTCCATATTGATAAATCTCAAAGTCACCGTGGTTTTGGGTGTACGCCAGGTGTACGCTCGAAATTTGGTGTACGCACTTTTGATAAATGAGGGCCAATGGAACTTAACTATATAAAAAAAAAAAAAAAAAAAATTAAATCCTTTTGACTAAATCTGTTTCTCTCAGATACTTAATAACAAAGTGATATATATTGCTGGATGTTTTCCCTAATAAACCTTGCATTGTGAAATTATTCTGATTGACCATTCTGAGAGACTGAAAGAGCTGGTTTCTTTCTTGACTGTATTTTGTGCACTGAAATAAAATATGCTCCACAGTTTCTAAATGAGTACAATGTTGGCATTTCCTGTTAGATGTTTCCCTATTAATTTCAATGAAGAATTGAGCCCTGTGCACAGAAGAAATATGGCCTACTTCCTCTTTTAAACAGGAAGCCATAGGAAAACTAAGAAAAACTCAAATAAAGTATCAAAATAAAAGTCCTTGTTTAAACCGAAGTTTAAAGTCCAGCACACTCCCCGTCTGGGGTATGTAAATACCTCACTTTAGCTTTTTTACTCCCAATATCTTAAAGCAGAACCACTTCTGATATAGGGCGAATAAAGTTTTTCTGCAAACCTTCTCTGATGAATTTCAACTCCACTTTCCTCACAAGACCATCTTTACTAGGTAGTGTTTTTGCAATGATAGCCATAGGCCACTGATTTCTCTTGACTTGGCTATCCTTCATCAACACAATGTCTCCTTCCTTGAGACAAGGCTTCTTGTCTTGCCACTTCTGCCTACTCTGTAGAGTGGCAAGATACTCACGGCGCCATCTTGTCCAAAATATTTCTGCAAGATTTTGAACTCTTTTCCACTCAGCCTTGAAAAGATCTTTATCTGTAAACTCGCCAAGTGGCGGAGGGATCGAACAGGTTTTCTGGGTCAACAGAATAGCAGGGGTGAGTATTAAAGGAACTTCAGAATCTGAAGACACTGGCACGAGAGGGCGTGCATTAATTTAGAGCACATTAATTTAGTGTATGGCTGAAGCGGACACTTCAGCCATGAGGGTTACAAGAACGTCGTGTGTGAGATGCAGGGTCTTTCCTTCAAGCAACATACAGTCAAGAATATGTCGGGCTATACCCACCATCCTTTCCCAAGCACCTCCCATATGTGATGCATGGGGAGGGTTGAATATCCATGTACAAGCATGTTCTTGTAGATACTTCTGAAGATCAGAGCCTGAAGTTTCTTTATTCATCTTGAGCTCCTGCACTGCTCCAATAAAGTTTGTGCCACAATCAGAGCGTATCTGCTTAGCGGGTCCCCTTATTGCAAAAAAACGTCTCAGAGCATTAATGAATCCGCTTGAGCTCAATGTCTCTACAACTTCAATGTGCACTGCTCTTGTGCACATACATGATAAAATGATTGCCCATCTTTTGGAATTGGAGCAGCCTCCTCTGGTGCGGCGAGAAACAACCTGCCATGGACCAAATACATCGACTCCTACATATGTGAAAGGTGGAGCCACTTGAAGTCTTTCTGCGGGCAAATCTGCCATCAGTTGGAGCTCTGTAGGATGGCGAAGCTTTCTACATGTCACACACTTGTTAAGTAGACTTCCAATGCATCTTTTGGCACTCATCAGCCAATACCCTGCTGCTCGTATTGCTCCCTCAGTAAAATGTCTTCCTTAATGTTTGACTGCTTGATGGTAATGTCGAACAAGCAAGGTTGCTACGTGATGTTTACCAGGAATGATCACAGGATTTGATTCTTCCTTCTCAAGACCTGCCTGAGCAATACGGCCTCCAACGCGCAGAAGACCTTTGTCATCCAGAATAGGATTAAGTTTCCGTATACTACTTTTAGGTGAGAGATTGCATCCTGCTTTTATATCACTCAGCTCTTCAGGAAAGGCTACATTTTGAACGCTCTTTAGGATAACAATCCTGGCTTTTTCCAACTCCTCATTTGTGGGACTGTTACTACAGAGATGCCATCCACTACATCTTGGCTCTTTTGTTAGATGGGAGAATGACTGGGAGATGTGGCTTAAATGAGCGATCGCTCTGATTAGCTTATTCAAGCTTGAGAAGCGTTCAAAACGCTCAGGAGTCAGGAACTGAGTAGGCACCACAGTTAAACATGAAATCACTTGTGGTCGGATTTCTGGATCTACTTCAAGATCAACAAGGTCATAGTTATCTTGAAGCAAGGCATTTAAGGATGGAGTGTTCTGAAAGAAATCTGGCCCTGTAAGCCAAGTTGTACTACTGAGATAATCAGCTGATACAGATCTAGACCCATGATCTGCAGGATTGGCATCTGATGGAACATAGCTCCATTGACTAGGAGTAGATGACTGAGGAATTCGTTGGATTCTGTTGTGGACATACACATAAAAGCGTTTTGTTTGATTATGAATATACCCAAGAACAACTTTACTATCTGTGTAGAACTGAATATTATTGAACTGCAAGCCTATTTCTTCTACAACCATGTCTGCGATCTCAACTGCTAGAACTGCTGCACAGAGTTCTAATCTTGGAACAGTCAGATCTGGCTGTGGTGCCAACTTTGTCTTTCCAAAAACAAAACCAGTATCTGCTTGGCCATTTTGAGATGTGGATCGCAGATAAACTACAGCTGCAACAGCTTTCACGGACGCATCTGCAAATATACAAATATATAATTGCTGCGGTTTCATTTGGGAAGGATTTCAGAGCATCATCAACATAGAAATCATGTTCAACGAGGGATGCGCATGGGCGGCGGACGGTGATGGCTGCTTAATATCGAGGCTCTACCTCAGTTGTCTGTTTTTCGGGTTTATCTATCCCTACTAAGTTTTTGGCCGAATTTTATGTAAATTCCTTGTTTTAGTGGCACTCTAGATGGCATCTAAACGAGATCTAATCCACTCCCCGGCGAAGAAAAAGCATAAAGATGACGACCACCTTCACGACGCCATTGCCGAAATGCTTGATAAGCAACTGAACGCCATAAAGCTAAGCATGTCGACGATTGTTCGCGAGGAAATATCGATGATTACAGCACGATTGGACTCGCTGGAAAAGGATGTCAAATCGTTCGGCAATAGATGTGACAACATCCAGGCTACGGTGCGGGATGTTAAAAAAGACTCGATTGCTAACAAGTCTTGCCTAGAGGAGCTTCAGGAGAAACTATATCTTTATGAAGATAAATCCAGACAAAACAACCTAAGGTTGGTGGGCCTGCGAGAAGGAGCTGAAGGGGAGAATGCAATTCAGTTCTTGCAGACCCATATTCCCAAGTGGATTCCAGCTCTACGAGGGAAGACGATTGAGATTGAACGGGCATTAGCCTCTACGCGAATGACGATCCCTCCAGGAATAGAGCGCGCACTTTGATTTTCAAACTCCTTCGTTACAATGACCGACAGGCGATCCTGCAGGGAGCCAGAAGCGCATCACCTCTGAGTTACGAAGGGGGTAATTTACGGTTCTTTCCTGACTTCAGCCAGGGAACGTCCAAAAAAAGGAAAGCTATGGCCGAAGGGAGGAAACGCCTCCAACTAGAGGTCTTCACGGGTCCAAAAATTCATGCCCGACCCGGAAGAGACCCGTAATGTGCTAAACCGAACCGACCCGGACCCGTCTATTATTTCAAAAGTTGGACCCGGACCCGTGCAGATCCGAGAAACGCCGTGCCCGGACCCGACCTGGACCCGTTTATTATTTGAAAACTGGACCCGAATCCGACGGGAAGACACAAACCCGACTGGACCCGATTGTCACATATTATTTAACACAAGTTGCGAAAAATAAAACTTTTTGTCTTAGCCTACATAATTTTAGTAGTCGTCGTCTCACTTTCTTGTTACGTTACCTGACTGACTGTGATGCATTGCAATCCACCGACAAGAGAGTTCTATCCATGTTATTTCTCTCGTTATTCCAAGCTTAATCCACTCAGTATTTCAGCTTTAAAAGTCCACTTGATGTCACGGTGATGGATGACAAATGCAACTTTGCACATGTG
Organism: Chrosomus eos; assembly: GCA_036326025.1. Taxonomy (NCBI): domain Eukaryota; kingdom Metazoa; phylum Chordata; class Actinopteri; order Cypriniformes; family Leuciscidae; genus Chrosomus; species Chrosomus eos. The sequence continues at coordinate 45,087,438 of CM070818.1, read as the reverse complement.
CATTCTGACTCCAGTTAACTCGCATAATAACTAACTTAACCGTTTGTCCTTTTGAACTAACTTATAATAACAATTGCTCGTTCAGTGCCATGGCCGCTGAGTCTGACATTATTTATTTGCTATCATATGTGCTCTCTGCTGGAAGCTCCGGTTGCCAAAGAAACATGACATGCGACAAACTTGAGACTGCACATGCGCGCTAGCTGGATCAGCCTAAAATGTTGGGTTTTTTTTTAACGAATTTGAGAGTCATAGAAAACATTAATGTGATAATTCACCTCAGATTTTGTTGCTGATTTGAAATATATTTAAATATGAGTGTGTAACTCAAAGTCTGCAAGCATTTTTGAGATTTGAACCATTTACTATGTCACATAATAGGAACACGAACTCAAAATGACACTTATACATAGTAGCCTACCTACATATCAATAATTACTACCAAGAAAAACATAAAATAAAATATAGAAATAAAATAAACTTAAATATAGTAAAGATCTGTTTCCCCACTGACTGCACACAAAGGTATCCATCATTACCGTGCGTGCAGTTGCATTAACTCTCTCTGACTGAGTCTGGGCGCGGCCGCGCGCTCTGCTTCTAACGGCAGAGAGAGAGAGAGAGAGAGAGAGAGAGAGAGAAGAGAGAGAGAGAGAGAGAGAGATCGCTTTTTTTATTATTTCTCTTTTTTACTCTTTTTTACAAGTTGCAAAAAAACACAAGCAGTGCTGATCTGACTCATTCTGGCTCTGATCGAGTCCGATCGCACGGGTATTACACACAATTTTAAACAGACCCGGGACCCGAAGTAATAAATTCGGACCCGACCCGGACCCGGCCGATCATTTAAAATTTAGACCCGAACCCGTACGGGTCCCGGGTCGGGTCCCGGGTCGACGGGTCTCGGGTGCACTGTGAAGACCTCTACCTCCAACTGCTAGGCATCGAGTCATTCCTGCTTTACCCTGCATCGGTCAAAGTGCGTAACGGCCAGGAGCAATTGTTCTTCAAAACCCCCGGAGACCTGGAGCGTTTCATCTCGTCTTTGAGCGTTACTACGGAGATGGACACCACCGCGCCTACAGGGATGCCTGATGATGAGTAAATTCGGCCGCCTTTGTTGGTATTATAGCACTTTGAGTAGGGATATATGTTTATTTTTTGCTGTGATGGACACTCAGGTGAGAGATGCTGATGTTTGAGTAACTGTTGCCACTCATAGTCCGAGCCATGGCCTCGAGTAAATTTATTTTCCAGGCAGATAAGAGAGTGTGTTCTTCCTCTCTGCAAGCTGCCGATAGTAATTTGCTTTTTGGACTTTTTATTTTCTTTAATCATTATAATGTTAGACCTACCAGGGTTTGCCGTTTTTTGTTGTACTTTTATGTTTTATGGGGGTGGAATTCTTATCGATGCGTTCGGTTACCATGGCTACCTTTGTCTCATGGGTAATTATATTGTGACAGAATGAGGGACGTTAATGTGATATCGTGGAATGTCAATGGTCTTAACTCTCCCATAAAAAGATCCAAATGCCTAGATTATCTGCATCGCAAACGAGCTGACATTGCCCTAATACAAGAATCTCATCTCAAGGCTTCTGATGTTACCCGCTTTCAGAATAGACATTTTAAAGTGATAGCGTTCTCATCGTATAATAGTGCCTCAAGGGGAGTTGTTATCCTTCTGAACAGAAAATTCCCGTTTCTAATAGAGAAAACGGGAGGGGATGAAAATGGGCGGTTTACATATGCATCAGGGTCATGGAATAATTTGAAAATAGTTCTCTTCTCGGTATACTCCCCTAATAATTATGAGGTCGATTTTTTTCCATCTCTTACCAAATTCCTCCTTAACTTTGTAGACTACAAACTAGTCGTAGGTATAGATGCTAATGCAGTTTGTGACCCTTCAATCGATAGATCCCTTGTCTCTGTTCATGGCGATCAGGCTTCGCAATCGTTAAACGAGCTCATTGCTGATAACGATTTATGTGATATCTGGAGAGTGAAGAACAGGAGCTGTAGAGATTATACTTTTTATTCAGCACGCCACAAATCATTTTCGAGGTTAGATTACATTCTGATCTCTAAATCTCTTACTTAAGAGTAAACCATATTGATATTCTACCCATACTGATTTCAGATCACTCCGCTGTGATTTGTAATCTATCTCCTCCGATAATTCCCCTAAGCTCCAAAAGGTGGCGTATGAATACAACTCTTTTGCATAATAAAGATTTTATAAAACAGTTGCGTTCCAAATTATCTCTGTTTCTCAAAGAAAATTCGAGCTCAGCTACTAATCCACAAATCCTATGGGAAACAACCAAATGTTTTTTGAGAGGAAACTGTATTGATTTTGCCTCCTATGTAAATAAATCCAGAGTAAAACAATTAACCCATCTGGAGGCTCAGATTAAATGTGTAGAGAAGGATCTTAAAAAAACTTTTACGGAAAAGAAAAGCAGAATCTTGGGGAATTTAAAAACTGATTATAAGGCGATTTTACTAAAAAGGGTAGAATTTTTGATACACCGTACCAAACAGAATTACTATTTTAATGGAGAGCGGTCAAGCAAATTAATGACGTTAAGGCTGAAACACAATGAGGCCTTGGCCTCAATAACTGGCATTAAGGATAATGCAGATGTTCTTCATACAGCTCCAGGTGAGGTAAACAGGATATTTAAGGAATTTTATGAGCATCTATACAGTTCTGAGGTGGGAGTGAATGAACAACCTGTCATTGATTTCCTGTTAAATTTAGATCTACCTAAATTAAGCGAGCAACAATGTGCTTTTCTTGATGCTCCAATAGAATTAAAAGAATTGAAGGAGGCTTTAGACGTTATGAATAAGGGTAAGGCCCCTGGTCTGGATGGTTTACCCCCAGAGCTGTATTTGGCGATATGGGATCAGATTGGACCTCTCCTCCTTGACTCCATAAATTTTGCTATTGGTACAGGTTGTTTCCATAGAGATCAGAACACCGCTCTTATTTCTCTTCTGCTGAAAAAAGGGAAAGAACCCCTATGCTGCTCTAGCTATAGGCCGATTTCACTAATTGGTACGGACGTCAAGTTATATGCTAAGGTTTTAGCCCAACGTTTGGGAACAGTTGCCAGCTTCCTAATCGGCCACGACCAGACAGGATTTCTTAAGGAACGTTTTGCTACAGATAATGTGCGACGTCTTTTGAACATTATTGACTCACCCGACCCGTTTAATGAAAAACGTGCTATCCTCTCGCTAGACGCTGAGAAAGCCTTTGACCGGGTCGAGTGGACGTATTTATGGTCTGTCTTAACCCATTTTGGATTTGGCCCTCGTTTTATCCATATGATTCAGACCCTCTATGTAAACTCTTCTGCACGGGTCTCAACGGGGTTGTGCTGTTCAGATGCAATCCCGTTGAATAGAGGGACTAGACAGGGTTGCCCTTTATCGCCCTTGTTATTTGCAATTTCATTAGAGCCCTTAGCGCAGGCAATTCGACAAGACCATATTATTTCCCCGATTACTGTTGGCGACTCTAGGCATTTTATCTCTCTTTTCGCGGATGATATCCTTCTCTACATGTCTAATATTTCCTCTTCTCTACCTCAGTGTCTTAAAATATTTAATGATTTTAGTATCATAAGTGGTTCCAAAATTAATTGGGGAAAATCTGTATTAATGCCCTTATCTGCGTCAACAAATTCTGCATTAGCGTCCTCCTCGATACCTATTAGTAAGACATTTAAATATCTGGGAATTCAGATCTTTCCATCACTGCAGACTATCTCTAAAGAAAATTATAGTTCATTATTTACTGCTATCAGACAAGATCTACAGAGATGGGACTTTATTTTAGCCTCACTGCAAGGGAGAATCACAATCATTAAAATGAATATCCTCCCTCGACTTTTATTTCTGTTCTCCATGATTCCTTTATCTCCCCATATAACCTTTTTTAAAGAAATGGATTCCTTGATTACAAAATTTATTTGGAATAAGAAATGATCAAGAATTAAACTCTCAACATTGCAAAGAAGATCTGACAAAGGAGGCTTATCACTTCCGAATTTACAATTGTACTTTTGGGCATGTCAGCTGCGCTCTCTTAAGATTTGGCTACAGGTTGACTCACAGATCGCCTGGCGGGACGTGGAAGCATCAGCTGTGCTTCCGCATCGGCTTCAGGATATTCTATTCACAGGTTTATCAAAGAAAGTCCTAAGGTTTAGGAATACAATTGTGTGCAATTCTCTTAAAATCTGGCACGAGGTGTGTAAATTCATGGGAAGTTCATCTAAGTTTACATCCGAATCGCCGATCTGGCATAACCATAATTTGCAGTCCGACAAACGACCTTTTGTTTTTAAGCCGTGGTTGGATCAAGGTGTACATACTCTTGGTGATATATTCAATAATCAGGACTTAAGATCCTTTCAAGATCTGAAAGAGTGTTATAATCTTCCTGGGCATTCCTATTTTCTGTACTTAAGGTTGAGAAGCGCTATGCGTGCTTATGGAGTACCGTGGAACTGCAACTTGGACTCTCATCCTCTGATGGACTGTGTGAACTTTTCACAGGTACGAGGAGCAGTGTCATTCATTTACAACAAACTGCTCAAGCACAGCTGTGGAAAGCTCCCCATCACCACAATATGGGAAAAGGAATTGGCTCCTTGCAAACTAAATTGGGACTGGATATGGGACACTATTCCAGCAAACCGCATTTTTCCATCTTAAAAATATATCTAAATTACGTCATATGCTCTCACTGACAAATGCGGAACAATTAGTTCATGCGTTCATGACCTCAAGGCTAGATTATTGTAATGCTCTACTGGGTGGTTGCCCTGCACGCTTATTAAACAAACTACAGCTAGTTCAAAATGCAGCCGCTAGAGTTCTTACCAGAACCAGGAAGTATGACCATATTAGTCCGGTTCTGTCAACACTGCATTGGCTGCCTATTAAACATCGTATAAATTTTAAAATATTGCTGATTACTTACAAAGCACTAAATGGTTTAGCTCCCCAGTACTTGAGCGAGCTCTTAACGCATTATAGTCCTTCACGTCTATTGCGATCTCAAAATTCTGGCCAGTTGATAATACCTAGAATATCAAAATCGACTGCTGGCGGTAGATCCTTTTCCTATTTAGCACCAAAACTTTGGAACAATCTTCCTAACACGGTCCGGGGAGCAGATACAGTCTGTCAGTTTAAATCTAGACTAAAAACACATCTCTTTGGCTTAGCATACACATAACACATTATAGATTTCTATAATTCAATGTTAGGCTGCATAGATTAGATCAGCCGGAACCGGGAACACTTCCCATAATTCCTGATGTACTTTGTACATCATAAGAAGGATGGCGTCTACGCTAATATTAGTCTCTCTGTTTATCCCGAGGTTTACCGCAGACCGCCGGATCCAGGGCATATCCAGATCTGATGAAGGACCATCACATGGACACGTCGACACGCATTATCAGGGCTGTGAAGGTCCATGGACACCTCACCACTCATCTCCTCACCGGCCGGATGACCCTACCCAACCAGATGAACTGGATAATATCGTGAAAGTTCTGATCCCATCTGACTCCTGGCATTATGCTGCCTAACTCATAATCATACACTGTTCATTCGTTGGCCAAAGGAGGACTGGCCCCCCGACTGAGCCTGGGTTCTCCCAAGGTTTTTTTCTCCATTCTGTCACCTGATGGAGTTTTGGTTCCTTGCCACTGTTGCCTTCGCCTTTTGGCTTGCTTAGTTGGGGACATTTAATTTTCAATTGAACAATACTATTACAACATTGTTTTCCTGTTATCTCTGTAAAGCTGCTTTGAAACAATTTGTATTGTAAAAAGCGCTATATAAATAAAGGTGACTTGACTTGACTTGACAATGTCAAAAAATCTTGCCCATCAGTTAATACACTATAAACTGCTTCATAGGGCCTACGCTACTCCAAATATCTTGCACAAAATGAAGCGCTTGCCCACCCCATTCTGTTCACTCTGTAACTCAAATACTGTGGGTACATATATGCACATGTTTTATGAGTGCCAACGTATTGGTAACTTTTGGGATGAGGTATTTCAAGTTGTGACAGAACTATGTGACAAGGTAATCCCTAAGCACCCCAGTCTTTGTTTGTTAAATGATGATGCTGATCTTGATCTGACTGTTAGCCAGCGTAGGATTCTTCACACTGCTCTAACTGCGGCCAAAAAGATAATCTTCAAAATTTGGCATGAGCCTACAATTCCAGCAGTCAAATTGTGGCTCTTAGAAATTAAAAACATTGCACTACTAGAACTTACTACAGCGAGAATTAACAAAGCCAAACCAAAAACACTAAGGGCCTGGACTGAATTTGTTGCGAAGCTATCTCATATAATAACTCAATAGGCCACCCGTACTGATTGCTTGTGACAGTATCAGCATTGAAGAGCAGTGGAAATCCTGGAGCTGTGCTGGTGTTGTTAATTCACCCCTAATTTTTGTTTATCTATTAAACTTTTTTTTATTATATTTTTTTTTCTTTTTTATTATTTCTATTATTATTTTGTATTTATTTTTACAAGCAAACCCTGGTCTTGTACATAGTTATTTGTGGTCGCACATGTGAACCATGTTCCACCTTGAAAAAAATAAACAAATAATCATAAAAAAGAAATCATGTTCAACAAACTTCACTGTCGAAGTTCTTTTCTTCCTCCTTGGCCGCTCTATGCAAACCATATATGGCAACAGCAGGAGAAGGACGATTGCCAAACACATGCACACACATTCTGTATTCCACTATTTCTTTGCCAGGGTCATTGTCTTGATACCAGAGAAAGCGCAGGAAATCTCTGTGATCCTTTCTGACTAAAAAACAGTGGAACATATGCTGAATGTCAGCGGTGATCGCCACTGGCTCCCTACGAAATCTTAGTAACACTCCCAGGAGGGTATTGTTGAGATCTGGCCCCTTAACCCTCAGAGACCTAAGGGTATTTTTACAATTAATTTTCCGTCTGGTGTTATTAACTAAAAAAGCTTGTAAAACATCAATCCTTTTGTGCACAGACAATTGACACACCTCTTTTTTTTCAGGACAAATTGAACTTTCAGCATATTTGTGTTACATTGATGTCACCTGAATGTAAAATAAGTTATGGGACCATAAAGACAAATGAAAAAATAAATCGGAAATTGAATCACTCAAATATTTATTGAAATCACACACAAATAAATAAAAGCTAAGCAAATTTCCTCTGGAAAACAGTTTGTTCATGTCTTTGGAGTCCTGGAGCACAGGAATAAACATTATAACTTGTACAGAACCAAAACTATTTACATTTTTCCAAAAGTCCAGGCGTTTTCATGAAATTCACTGGTGCCAAGCCTCAAAACAGTTCCTATCAGCAATCACAAAGAGGGCCAAATCACAGGCTTTGCATCTCTATTTTATTTATTCTTTTATTTATTATATTGTTTTTATACTTTTATACTACATTTATATTACTATAATACTTTTTACAGTAAATAAATAAATGGCACTTCAGCTGGGTCTATCCTGTAATCTAGTTCCTCATCTGTCAAAAGCTCTGTTCTCCTGAAAATCTATCATCCTGCAGACATCAAAAAAGGCCAGCGCTCGATTTACATCCATTTCTATGTGTTTCTCTGTGAAACGCGCGACTCCATCTATTTTTTATAGTCTATGGTCTCCATGCGTCTCACTCTCTCTCTCCAATGACGCACCCAATGTTTACGACGGATCAGCCTATAATTGGTCAAAAACCATCACGTGATATCCAAAATGGCAGCTCGTATCGAGCTAGCAGCAAAAATGACGGAATATTTATAAATTATGGACTTCAAGTGTATCAAAGTTGGATATAAACGTTTGGATTTATTGCTGAAAAACTCCGAAAGGACGCACAAGTTCCAGGCTGGATAGAAAACCTTCTGTAAAGGCTAGAAAGACACCAAAGACATCCCCGTGATGGCTAGCTCGTTAGCTTTCAGCTGGAAAAACGGTAAGAAAATCGATACATCTTTCATCGAGTAATATCAAAATTTCTCGGAGGTGATGTGTGACGTCGTCGACGATGCCGTCGGGCTCAGAGGGTTAAGTAGGATATCATTCAATGAGACTCCATCATAAGGTGCACTAGAATCGAAGACCACACAGATCTTGCTTGGCTTCTTCGGATGATAAACACCAAACAATGGCAGATACCAACATTCTTGGTCTTTCTTGATTGGGGGAGCAATTTCTGCATGTCCTTTAGAGAACATGTTCTCCATAAACTCAAGAAAATGAGCTTTCATTTGAGGACGTTTGTCCAGAGTATGATGAAGTGAGGAGAGACGGCTGTAAGCATTCTTTCTGTTATTTGGAAGCCTTCTTCTGGGAACTTGAAATGGCAAAGGAGCCACCCAGCCATTGGATTCATCTTGGTAGAACTCTTTGTCCATTATGCGTAGAAACCTGTCATCGTCCACTGACAGTGCAAGCTTGTGATCTCTGGATGTACGAACAAAGATTGATTGGCCTAGCTTCTCACTTGTTGCTAAAGCACTTACGCTTTTTGATGCAAGATGATCTTGAAACTAAAATTTTGTGCCATACTGCTCTTTTACATGGAACTGACTTTCACAGGGCCAGAGTAAACTGGGGCGACCACTTTCAAGTATGGAGGTCTTAAAAACATCTACATGAGCAGGTCGATGAGCACCTCCAAGACACACGTCTCCAATAACTACCCATCCAAGATCTAACTTTTGAGCAAATGAAGCGTTGGGTGGACCATCAATCTGTTGACGGACCTTGTGGACCCTAATGAGATCCCTACCAAGGAGGAGAAGGATGTTAGCATCTGGGTCTAGGGACGGTATTTCATGAGCTATATGCCTCAGGTGACTGAAGTGACGTGCTGCATCTGAGGTAGGAATTTCAGAACGAATGTTAGGAATCTGATTGCACTCTAACAGTGTAGGAAGATGAAGGCTTACACTCTTATCCAATGATTCCACAATGTAGCCACTTGCTCTCCTTCCTGTTGTCTCTTTTAATCCAGCACATGTCTTGAGTGAATATGGAAAAGAAGATCCTTTGATTTTAAACTCTTCAAAGAATTCTGTTCTCGCTAATGAGCGGTTGCTCTGTTCATCAAGAATTGCATACATTCTTCTAGATTCGGTTTTGTTACCGACAGGATAGACATTAACCAAACAAATCTTGGAACATGCTCTGGCACTCTTTCCAGCTCCACACACTTCAGTACACTTTGAGGTTACCTCTTGGTTGGTTAATTCATCTTCCTCCCCGCCATCTTCTAAGACAGGAGAGACGGTTTTCCTCCAAGGTGCTGGACTAGGATGTAGAGCTGACACATGACGATCACTATCACATTCAGTGCAATGGATTTCAGCTTTGCAGTTTTTTGCCATATGATCTACAGAAGAGCAGCACCTGAAGCATACTGAATGTTCTTTAAGAAACTGTTTGCGATCCTCAAGACTTTTTGCTCTAAAGCCTCTGCATCTTATAAGTGGATGAGGCTTATCATGAATGAGACAATATCGTTGAGGATCAACAATCTGTATCCTGTCTGTAGCATCTCTTGTTTCAGACATGTTAACTTGGGTTTTATGAACAGCTATAGAAGCTTGCCTGAATTGATCTGATCTTTCTCTTCTTTCTTGTGGCGGTGCTGAAGGAAAAATGGCAAAGCTGGGATCTGTTCTTGTTTTAGCTTCTGAACGAATAAAGTCAGCAAACACAGAAAATGGTGGGAAGGCCACATAATGTTCTCTCTTGTACTTCGATCCATACGATATCCATTTTTCTTGGATACCATAAGGAAGTTTTCCTACAATCGGGTTCACCCCATGAGCAGTGTCAAGGTAAGACAACCCAGGAAGATAGCCATCCAGCTTGGCTGCCTCTAGCTCTGCAAGCAGGTCTCCAAGATCACGTAGCCTATAGAGATCTTTACCTGATATTTTAGGGAAGCTTTCTAATTTGGAGAAGAGAGCCCTTTCAATTGCCTCTGCTGAACCATACATTTCCTCTAGCCTCTCCCAAGCCATTTGTAGACCTTCAAAAGGGTGCCTAATATTAACTGATTTTATTCTTCGTACATGTTCAGATGATTCTCTTCCGAGATATTTGATGAGCAAATCCATCTCTTCCTCTGGCTTAAGGTCAAGGTCTGCAATGGTACTTTTAAAAGATGATCGCCAAGCCCAATAATTTACAGGTTTATCATCAAAAGAATTCAGTCCAGAAGTTATCAACTGACTGCGTGCAATGTATTTGGCCAGGCTGTAAGTGTCTGACATGTGCTCAGGACTGCATTGTAAATTGCGGCTAGAAGCTTGCTGTCTTGCATAGTCTGCAGTGCGTTGGAGGCTGATCTCTTTGGAAAACTCTGATGCTGATACATGGTCTACTTCTGTGAAGGCAGCTGCTAGAATTTCTGCTTCTGCTATGGCAGCATCTCTCTCTTTCTCTTCCTGCAGTGCCTCTAGTGTTGCTTGAAGTCGGGCTTGTTCCACTTTAATCTCAATTTCTTTATTTGCGTGAGCCGCTCTTGCCTTGGCCGCCTCTGCTCTTGCACGAGCTTTTGTGACGGCTAAACTGGCCGTAGAACTTTTTGATGAGGTAGAAGCTTGAGAACTTGAGCAAGCATCATCACTTTCTTTGTGCATGCGATGGCGCAGTGATGATTTAGATTCTCTTGAAGACATGATCTTTGTGCAGGCTTACAAACAGAGATATCTCTCTGATAGATGCAGTTGTTAGACAGGCAATCCATTCATCTCGCAATCCATCCAATTCGCTGCCTATCTTTTCACTTGAGTTGTGCAAGGTGCTCCATGTGGTTGCAGACATCCAGCTTCATCTTGCCTATCAAAGCCCTTTGCAATGCAATATCTTTTCACTGTCACTGGCCTCACTGTTTTAATCAATCCAGCTATCCAGTCGCTAAACACTTCCACAGTAAACTCCACAAAGATGCAATTTATGTTGTTTAATCATGAAAGTGTGAAACTACAAAGAAGAGAAAATACACAAGCATGAATTTCACAAAATAGACAAATCATCAAAATGAGCACTCTCAAACACACAAGGCAAATAACCAACAACAACACAGTTGTATATCAACAGCATTAATACTTTGTAAACTTGAATAGAAAAAGTAACAAACATGCTGAATTAAATGCTACATTACATAGCACAACAACAGAGTACACAATGCTCACTAAACAAAATCAAACAGTCACTTACAGATATTGCATTGCAAAGGGCTTTGATAGGCAAGATGAAGCTGGATGTCTGCAACCACATGGAGCACCTTGCACAACTCAAGCACAGAAGAAATATGGCCTACTTCCTCTTTTAAACAGGAAGCCATAGGAAAACTAAGAAAAACTCAAATAAAGTATCAAAATAAAAGTCCTTGTTTAACCCGAAGTTTAAAGTCCAGCACAATTACAGTAATCTAGTCTCGAGGTCATGAATGCATGAACTAACTTTTCTGCATCAGAGACTGATAGCATATTACGTAGCTTAGCAATGTTTCTAAGGTGGGAAAAGGCTGTTTTTGTAACATATGAGATATGAGAAAGACAGGTTGCAGTCTAATGTAACACCCAGGTATTTTACTGTAGCGGATAAAGTAACAGGGCATCCTACTATGTTAAAGTCGTGCTGTGAAAGGTTTTGAGGACGGTTTTTAGAACCGATAAGTATTACCCGTCTTGTCTGGATTTAATAAAAGAAAATTACGTGTCATCCAATATTTTATATCTTTAACACAATCTGTCAATTTGGATAATTTAGCGTATTCATCTAGCCGTGATGAAATATATATTTGAGTATCATCAGCATAACAATGGAAACTAATTCCATGTTTCCTTAGAATATTACCAAGTGGCATCATATATATTGAGAATAATAAAGGGCCTAATTCAGATCCCTGCGGCACTCCATAGTTTGCCGAAGTTATGATCGATTTTTCTCCATTTAAGTAGCCGAAATGGTAGCGGTCAGATAAGTATGACCTTAACCAGCTTAATGCTTGTCCTTGAACACCAGTGTAATTTTGTAGTCGATCTAGGAGTATTGTGTGATCTATAGTATCGAACGCAACACTAAGATCAAGTAAAACTAGTACTGAGATACAGCCTTGGTCCGAAGCTAAAAGTAAATCATTTATGATTCTAACAAGCGCAGTTTCAGTGCTATGATGTGGCCTGAATCCAGACTGAAACTTTTCATAGATGTCGTTTTCTTGCAAGAAAGAGCTCAACAAGAGAGTTGAGCGGACACAACTTTTTCTAATATTTTTGACATAAATGGAAGATTTGAAATGGGTCTGTAATTTGCTAGGTTATTTGGATTTAATTGTGGTTTCTTAAGAGGTTTTATAACTGCCAGCTTGAACGTTCTTGGAACATGACCTAAAGATAAAGATGAGTTAATAATATTGAGAAGAGGCTCTTCCACTATAGGTAACACTTCTTTCAGTAGTTTAGTTGGTATAGGATCTAATAAACATGTTGTTGTTTTAGATGAAGTGATAAGTTTATTTAACTCTTTTTGTTCTATGGTTGTAAAGCATTGTAATTGTCCTTGCGGGGTGATAATTGCGGCTGAATTATAAGGCGCGAGCAAAGATTGAACGTTTACGATTTTGATTCTGATGCTTTCAATTTTCTCATTTCATAAGGGACCGTTCGGTATTTATGGAAAGGGCCACCGGAGGAAAATAGGGGAGGGTCATGTCTTTTTTTTCTTTGTTGAGGGGAGGGTCATCCAACTTTTTTTTAGTCTAGGGGGAGGGTCACCCAACTTTTGTATTCATGAAAACCGCAACATTTCAAGTGGCTTGTTTGGCGCATATTTTTTCCATGTAGCTCCATGTAGCTCTCTCGCTCTCGACCCCCCTTCCCTATCAGATGGTCTGACCCAACAAAAATCCAGTTTGGCGCTGTTTGACAGCGCGCGCACTTCAGTACGCGCTCAGAAAAAGTGCATTACAGAAGAAGGCCAGGCAAAGCTTTAAAGCACGAGCAAATAATAAACTTTTGTGATTGCGAATAAGGTCAGTGTCCTGTGAGTGTAGCTCTACCGCTGCATTAACATGTGATGTGAATGTACGTCGAGTTTTACAGTATTGGGACTGAGGCGCCAGAACTGCAGCTGATATAATGTGCGCTGCACGATAGGCTAGCCTACTAACATATTTTAGTTTCCATTCTTATTGTGTTTCCACAACAATGTTAGTGAGTAAATCGACTGAAATTGCCACCATAACAGTGCGTGAGATGTGACGTAGGGCTACCACATTTTTAAATTACATTTGAAACTTAACATTTACGTATAGGCCTACACCAAAAAAACTAGTTGAGGATAAATTCTTTAAACTTGGGCAATTCTAGCGTTATGGACGTGACATTTGCAGTCAAAACTTGAAATATAAATTCTCAGAAAATGCATTTAATAACGTCTGTTTATATAGCCTACTCCCTTAATAAAGGAGTCCAGACATTAGAAAAATATCAGTCTACACATTTATACACGTTTTATATTTAATATGAGGGAAATACACATGCGATGCATTTGTCACAAAAAATATTTAACTTTTAGGTGGCAAAATATTTTTTTGTAGCTATTCTATGAACTAGTACGCTGCGCAAAACAAAAGTAATAGGCTATACCCACCGGATGAAGAAGGGTCGGCCTCCACATAACATAAAATATTCTTTTTATTTTATTTTTCGTGTTCGCATTTAGAGGGGGATAAAAATGTTACGGACGTTATAGTTCTCCGTTACGGTCCGGATATGACCGCTCTGAAAGTGACTTTAAAACTTTCAGAGACCTCAAACAGAATGCACAAAGCCTTTCTTTAAAGTGAATTTCGTTTTTTATTAATTGTATCTTAATTTTACTCAATGTTTAATCAACCAATTGCCTGTATTTATTAAATAATAAGTAGGCCTAAGTAGAAAATAGATCATCATGACACGGAGGCGCCTGCGTGTGAACTGGACTCTCGTCTAATAATAAATTAACCGAAACTCAGCGTTGGCCTATATATGGTGAGAAAGCTTGAAATGTCTACTTTTTAACAGAACAATTCAAAACGAAAGAAAACAGACAGACTGCTCTCTGCTTATGTAATCCGTATGAAATGTGCATTTCTCTCTGGCGCGTTCACTACTGCGAAGATCGCGAGTCAACATCACCTTTATATTTGCAGCCGACACTGACAAAGACTTGTTTATTAATAAACAATCAAAATGTCTCCTTGCTATGACATATTCATAATCATTACTTTTGGCGGTTCTTTGTGGTAGCTTTATTGGCATCGCTACCCTTACATGTTACATCGTCACCACTGCATCGGCACCGAAAACATGATTTTTTTTTAAATCAAAAATCGTGATATGAACCGAATTTTGGTCTATCGTTACAGCCCTAGTAAGACGAGAAAGCAGGAGTTTAGTCGTTTGTCATGGTTGTAAAAAAACAATGGCTATCTGAACATCTTTGCCAAGCGCAAACCAGATTTAACAGATTACAGTGCAACGTGAGTAGCCTAATATAAGGTTTTGATTGTACTTTATTGTAGGCTACACTTTAATATTGTAGGCTTACTCGTGTTTTGAAAATAATTTATAAATGAAATAATTAAAAAGGGAAGAAAAAAAAATAGAAATACACATCTAAATTAAATGAATGAAAAAAAAAATCATAAAACAAGTAATGTGGGAATTATTTTTTAAAAACTGTGCAAAATAGGGATGAATTTAAAAAAATTGTCAAGTAGCCTACTTGCTGACGTGCACGAAAACCAGCCATGTAGCCTATTGGGCATTTCTTGCGGACCTCCTTCCCTGATCTTTGAACACCGCTGGTTGCAGTTAGTTTGCAATGTCCTCCCTGATGTTTTGTTTTTCCTTATTTGTATGGTGTCCTGTAGCCTACAATATCAGTCAGATAATATTATAATTATCTGTTAAAAATAAAATCTTTGTTTCGCTCTATCTCCTCTATAAAAGGACATTCATTTTACCTTTTTTCAGCCATTTTGTCAGTGCCTCCGCCTGTATAGGTGCTTTAGACTTGTCTTGATTTCTAATCCACAACAAATGACGATTTTTAGGTTAAACGTTCAGAATACGATTCCATATAAGGTTATATTTCAGCACTTAGCGAATGGACAGCGATGCTTAAAGCCTGTTTAAGTAGCACGTATAGAGCGCGTTCTCGCGCGTTCATGTTAAGTGCATTTTTGGGAAACGCGCGTGGAATTGCCGCGAGCGTTCGTAACCTTGGACGTAAAGAGCGCTCTTAAGAGCTAAGATACATCGTTGTCGGGAAACCCGGCCCAGTACAGAAGTAATCAATAAATTATCGGGGAGGGTCATGCCTTTTTTCACAATCATTTTGGAGGGTCATAGAAAATATTATTGCTGGCGAAGGGAGGGTCAAGTCTTTTTTGACTACAGATCTCAAATCTCCTCCGGTGGCCCCTTAAATAAATAACGAACAGTCCCTAAGTTCATAAAATCATTACTACTAAACTGTAACGAGGTATTTTGTTCAGACGACATCTGTTTATTTGTTAGTCTAGCCACGGTATTGAATAAAAACCTTGGATTATTTCGGTTGTTTTCTATTAATTTGCTGAGGTGCTCAGCCCTGGCCGTTTTAAGGGCCTTTTTATAACGCGAGATACTGTCTTTCCACGCGATTCTAAAGACCTCTAAATTCGTTTTTTTTTTTTCCATTTAAGCTCTAAATTACGGGGTTCTCTCTTTAAAACATACGTAGTATTATTGTACCATGGTGCTGTACTTTTTTCTCTGACCTTTTTTAATCTAATGGGTGCAACAATATCCAATGTTCTAGAGAGAATTGGGCTCATAGTGCTAGTTAGTTCGTCTAGTTTATCTGTTTGTTTGGGTTCAGGCAGCAGCTGAGACAGATCAGATAAGCTATTTGAGAAATGATCTATGGTGGATGGAAGAATTGTTCTACCTGGTCTATAAGGTGGCGCAGCATGACATATTACAGCAGTACATAATATCCAAGTTACCATGTAATGGTCAGTGACATCACTTTGTGGAATGATATCTATATTGGTTGGATCGGTTCCATATGATATAATTAAATCGAGTGTATGATTATAACGATGAGTTGGTCCGGTGACGTTTTGCTTGACCCCGGTTAAAGATAGATGTAAATACATCAGTCAGCTCAGTAGCACAAGCTTTGAGAGCCCGCCAAGGAATGTTGTCTGGCCCTGCTGCCTTGCGGGGGTTAATCCTCCTCAGTGCTTTATGTACCACAGCTGATGAAACAGTTAAAGGGGGGGGAGAATGATTGAGTGGTCCAACTGTGTGAATGACTCCTCTCTTTATTGGCGCTGGGGATCTCAAAGCGAGCAAAAAATGTTTAAGTCATCCGGTAGGCTGTCTGAGTAGATAGCACTCGTGATGGTCCTAAAATCTGTAATGTGCTGCAGGCCCTGTCAAATCCGTCCGGCATCAGCAGTAGAGTAAAAACTGTCCAGCTTCTCTCTATACTGTCCCTTAGCCGCAATTATGGCTTTTCTTAGTCCATACTTTGCGGCTTTATACTGTCTCATTGCCAGATGCAAATGCATAAGATCGAGCACGCAGCATACAACGTACCTGACTATTTATCCAGGGCTTCTGATTGGGGAACTTCCTGACTTTTATGGTGGGTATGATGTTATCAACACAAGTGCTAATATACCTTGTCACATATTCAGTGTAGTCCTGAATATTGACAGAAAAGTCCTCCTGAGTGGCTGCAACTTTGAACACATCCCAGTCTGTCAGAGCAAAACAGTCATGCAAAATTACCTCAATCTGCGGGGTCCAATGCTTAACCTGTTTAATGACAGGATTTGTTTGTTTGAGTCTTTGTCACCGGGTACAGAAACAAGGAAATGTGGTCTGAAAGTCCAAAATGGGGGCGGGGGGCAGCCCTATATGCACCACGTATAATACTGTAAACATTGTCTAGTGTGTTTTTATAGCGAGTGGGAATGTTCACATGCTGATAGTATTTAGTAAACACAGTCCGTAGATTACATTGAATAAAATCGCCAGCGGCAATAAAAACCGCATCGGGGTGAGAAGTCTCCAGTGCGCTAAAAACATCATAAAGCTTGCAAAGTGCTGCCGCTGAATTGGCTCGCGGAGGAATGTAAACAGCGGCCAAAAACACAGCAGTGAATTTCCTCGGTAAATAGTAGGGACGTCATTTCAGCATTAAAAACTCCACGTCTGGTGAGCAATGTTTATAGACAGTCTGTATATCTCCGCACCACAAGTTATTAATGAATACACACACACCTCCCCCTTTCGTCATGCCGGAGGCTGCTGTCCGGTCTCCCCGGTTCCCAGTCAGTAGCTGAACAGAGGATTCCGGAATTTTCTCTGAGAGCCAAATCAGAGCACAACACTCCCTTACCTCCCGTTGTGATGTGATCCTTGCTCTCAACTCGTCTAGTTTGTTTTCTAAAGACGGCACGTTAGCTAACAAAAGGCTGGGTAGTGGTGGCCGGCTAGCGCGGGCTTTTAGCCTAGCATGGAGCCCTCCCCTCTTGCGTCGCCGTCTCCGGAGCGCTCTCCTTGGATCAGCCTCCTCGCTCAAACCCGGTGCTTCGAGGCCCACCTGGGAGTGGTGGCGGTAGTTTCGGCAGCGAGTAATGGAGTTGTAACTCCGGTATAAAAAGTGGTATAAAACCGGTAAATTTAAAATGGTTAGCTGAATTGGCAATGTCCAGTAATGCCTGTCTGTTGTAGCTATGTTATCAATGTATGACAGTTATGCACTACAAAAGAAGCAAGAAAAACAAAGATAAAAGAAAAACTGGCATTCAAGAGCGGAGTGAGCAAACACGTCTGCCACGGAGGGCGCCATGGCATTGCAGAAACTGAACGTAATGATGTCAGTTAACGCCTCGCGGTTCAAACAAACAGGGCTGGGCAACCGCGTTCGTCATTATGTTGTGCGTCAAATTCAAGGGTTACTCTTTTGGCGTAAAAGTGAATAATCTGTGTAGCTGAATCGGGCATAGTTTGAGTAAGTACAAGTTTGGAGGCTCCTTGATGTGGTGGGTCACGGCAATCTAGAGGGTGAAAAGGATGGCCATTACTTCTGCATAATATGATAAGGGATGGCCCATTAGGAACTGCATCAATGACAACCCCTGCCCACCAGAACAGAATCCAGACTCCTGGCTTTCTGAGTCCTGACTTTCTTCCAAAACACCAATGCTTTCAGAAATAAATTTTATTTAAAAATAAAAAATAAAAAAAGCCAATATGCAAACATTATATTGATGGATTTTGGAGCCTTCAATGGCCATCAAAATGTATGTAACCCTGTTTCGTTCAGAAGGGATGGCACACTACATTTTGTATACATACATTCTTTACACTAGACTCCAAACCAGATGTATAAACAACTTAAAATGTCTCATGCAAACAAAACAAAAAAAAGTCTGTCAAGCATATAAAAATAATAATGGTGGATATGACAGACATGCTCATTCTGAAAGGAAATTCCAACACGAAACTCATTCATTACTGAACATTTTACAACATTTTACAACTCATTGGCAAGGTCATTTAAAATAGCTTTTTACTTTTTTGTTGTTGTTGAAGGAATTACTGCTCATACTGTTAGTCATCAAAGCGGATGTGCTTGCTAGCTTCCTTGGTCCGAGCAATGATGATTTTCTCAGCTTTGGAAATGAGCTATGAAATACAACAAATATTATGTGATGCTGATAAAATAAGACAGTAATTTAATTTTAACTTAAAATCTAATTTAGCTCAGTGAGTGCCTTTATTTTACTGTAAAAGGCTGTAGTAGTAGTTTGTTACCTTTTCTGTTCCACGCTTTTTTTCTCTAGGACTGTTCAGCTTTGCTTGTCGGTCCACCAAAATCTTCTGCCAGTACCTCTGCTCATGATCACCTTTTTATCCATCAATAGAGAATTGATTTTTACCTCATCTTTAAAAATGATAGTTTTAACCTAAAATACATTTAAATAAAAGAATACTTCTAACCTGAGAGTAGTTCAAGGTTCCAGTTGTATTTTTTCTGAAATTCTGATTGTGCTGTGATGACAGTCTGTGCATCTTCAGGGCTCTTGAAGCGAACATGACCCTCCGCATCTCCATCAAGAATGTCAACATAAGCCACAGCCGACAGCTCAGACAGCAAATCCTGCACATATGAAGAAAAAAAAACTGACATTACTTGTTCACTGTCGAGTTTGATTCTCCTTTCTCAGAGAAATATTGAAGTCCTATTGAATAGCGCAAACAGCCAAAATGGCGTTCAAGAGCGTTAAACTGGAGGCAGTTCTTCCCGCTATACAAGGAGACACTGAACAGTCATTGTCTAAGAAACTTTCTCCTTCAGACAGCTGTCTTTAAGAAGCCATTTTCACGTCCCGCATGAGGTAGTGGTGTAAGACTTGAGAAATTAGATAAATACCAGGTAGTCTACTTGAGGAACGACCAGTCCCTGATGAGACAAAGGACCTTTCTGGAAATTAACATTTGAACTCTTTCGTGACACTAGCGCCATCATTCGAGACGCAAGTCTCATCTAAGCAATCCTAATCTACATCTTTTTCCTTTACCCCCCATTGCCCCGTTCCCTCTTTCTATCATGCTGAGATCACCTGAAATTCACCCAAGAATCTATATAGTTTAATGTGAATAATTATCATACAGCATTACACATATCTGATATAATTTGAAATGTCTCAGTGCGACTGGTACAAAGGTCTCATTCCCAAAGTAGTAAAACAAAAGGTAATAAAGTTGTTAAGAGTTTAGAGATAACTTGCACACAAAGGACAGTGGGTCTTCCAGGCAAATGGCCTTCTGCTCTCAAAAGGTGTAACCTCTGAATGCAAATTCGCATTGTTAGCAGATGTTTCCATGTGAAAGAGGTTTCTATCTATATAATGAAATGCAACAAGAGGCTCAGTGCGATTTGTAACTCAAATTACCCTGTGATGCTGAGAGTGACCAAGACCCTCAGCTTCATGTATATTCTAATGTCAGGTTTGAATCTTTTCTCCTTATTCCATAGCATTTGATGTTTTGTATCTATTATCTTTGAACGAATTATGAAATTGGCATGATACATTTACCTGACATAAATTGTAAACATTTGACTTTATTCTAATCGACTCTGACATTATTTTCAGTAGGGATGTCCCGATCCGATACGCAGTATCGGTTCCGATACTGCCATTCTTGGCCGAATCGGGTATAGGTCAGACGAGGCCAATCCAAATCCGATATTGTGCGTTTACCAGTGTTGTGTGTTTACCAGTGTTGTGCGTTTACCAGTGTTGTGTGTAACGCGTTACTGTAACGTAACTACTTTTTCGGGTAAAAAGTAGTGTAACGCGCTACTACTGAAAATGTGGAAACGAAACGTAGTTCCTTTTTCAATTCCGCACAATGTTACTTTTACCAGGGACAGACTGTCTCATCAGCTGTGCGCTTGCAATAGTCACAAGCTCCACACGGTACGTGACAGAGGCGTGTAGCAGAGCAATCAATTCTGTGAATTACACTGCGCAAACCAAAAGTAATACTACCCACCTGAGGAAGAAGGGTTGGCTCCACAGAACACAAAATATTCATTTTAATGTATTTTTCGTGTTCGCATTTATGAGGAAAAAAACAACATTATGGACGTAACAGCGGCACTAAAAGACTGTTTTAAAACTTTCACAGAGACCTCGCTCAAACAGGCATTTAAAGGTCCCGTTCTATGCCCCTTTTCACAAGATGTAAAATAAGTCTCTGATGTCCCCAGAGTGTGTCTGTGAAGTTTCAGCTCAAAATACCCAACAGATCATTTTTACAGCATGTTTAAATTGTCTTTTTTGAGGACTCAGAAAAACGCGCTGTTTTAGTGTGTGCCCTTTAAATGCAAATGAGCTGCTGCTGCACGACACAGGGGGCGGAGCTTCAAGAGCTCGCACTCAGACTCTTAAGCCTGGTTCACACGGGACGATTTTAAAATTGTCGGCCGATTTTCCAAACCTGAGAGACCCCACACACGGCGATAAAAAATCACTGGTCTAACATTTTTGGTCGTACAGTGTGTGGTGCGCAGCCACACGGCAAAATCAACACATCACACACGAACCGATTTGACTCCCGAGCATTCCCAGGTCAGACGGAAAATCTCGCGAAATCCCTCGAGATCAAACGTGACTTCAGAGTAAACTATTATGGCGGACAAAGAGGATGCAGTGGCGATAGTTTAAACTATTAGAGAAAACATCCACCGGATTCTCTGGTGCGCCATGCCGCCGGCTGTTTTGATTTTGTTTGTTTGTCTTCCTCTGCGCCTCGTCACCTCGCTTTCTGATTGGCTACACGCCACAGTCCACAGGCTGCGTGCTCGTTCGTCCTCGGGGGACACCACACACGAGGAGAAATCGGGCCAAAACAATCCAACATGTTGGATATCCCCGATTTGAGATCGGAGCGGTCCAGACGTCCTTCCGAGCAGACGAGAGCAGTCTTAACACACCACACACGGCAGGAATATCTGATCAGATTATTTTACGATAATCGGAGCATCCTTAAGATGTCGGAAGGGGAAAATCGGGGCTAAAATCGGCCTAATTATCATGCCGTGTGAACCAGGCTGCAGGGACAATTTCATCTCATGGAATAATGATAACATCAGAAACTCTCAGTAACGGTGTTCATTTCGAGTCGGACAATAATGCCTACAGAGTCAGAGGGATGTATAGAGATGGAACAGGTATAGTTTAGTAGTTTAATTACGGTTATTATAACGTATTTGTCATCTGCTTGTATGTATCCATTATTTATTAATAGCCTACAAGTCAGCTGTGTCGGACCAGGTCCGAATGATGATCAAACATATACTGATGAGTTTAATAAAGTTTTTTGTACATCACACAAAAGACGAAGCGTCAGTTTTACTCCAGAAAATCACCGTAAGAGCTGAGTAAACACAGTAAGTTATAAGAAGTGCACGAGTTGATGGAGTTGAGGGAGTATTCCTGTGGGCGGAGGTTAGTCAGAGAACTGTTCTACTGACGTCATTAAAGAAGGAAGTAGAGGGATGTAGTCCAAACCGGCCGTTCGCTGTAGGCGACTTCTGTTAAATAAAATATCTCGCTTGGCATTGAACTTTGAGCTTTATAATTTTACAGATATTATTTATACTCTAACAACAACATTACACACTAACTTAAGTTTGAAACATGGGATGACGAAGAACGGGACCTTTAAAACACCAAATATTAAGGATTGGCATATCAAGCAAACTAATATTTGATGATTGCTCAAAAATCATACCTCTCCCCCCACATGCTTACGGTAAGATGTAGCCTACATTTCTCTGTACTGTATAGGCCTACGTGTTGTAGTCTAGTCATTAAAGTAAACGATTTAGTTTCATATTTATGTTTAAATAAAATACTTTTTTTAAAATTTCATCTATGTTGATTATATAAAAAGTGAAAAGCATGAGTAAGATCATAAGATGCGCAATCGGGATACGTTTCTCGTGCGCACGCGATAGTCTTTATTTATTTATTTTTTTGCAAAGGTCCCTTTAGGGGCTCCGTACGCATTAAATTGATCAATAGTGACAGTAAAGAAATTTATAATGATGCAAAATATTTTTAATTAAATGCTTTTCTTTTGGACTTTCAAAGAATCCTGAAAAAAATTAATCACGGTCTGCACAAAAATATGAAGCAGCACAACTGTTTTCAACTGTGATAATAATCATAAAGGTTTCTTGAGCATCAAATAATCATATGAGAATGATTTCTGAGGGATCATGTGACACTGAAGACTGGAGTAATGATGCTGAAAATTCAGCTTTGATCACAGGAATAAATTACACTACTATAACAGGGTATCTGCACATTTTTTAACAGCAAATTGAATGACTTTTAAGACCTTTTTAAGTCCTCTAAATGGCAAATTTAAGACTTTACCACGACAAAAAAACAGGAAAATGTTCAACACGACAGTGTTATTTTGTCAGCTATTTTTGTTTTAGTCTTAATCTTCAGATGAAAATGCTTATTGGTCACATTTTAGTAATTTTGTCTTTCATAGTTTTAGTTGACAAAGTCAAACATCTGTTTCCGACATTAATTTTGGTAGCTATTTTATATTTAGGCCTTTCTAGTTTTATATTTCTCTCCTTTGAGTATGATACTGGTATTAAACCTGCTACTGTCTTTTCTGTTTTTATTTTCTATTACTGATAATCTCTGTGACTGCTTGGACGTCTCCCGTTTTAAGCTGTTCTTAACCTTGTTGTATTGTTTTATGATGTGCTACTACGCATGGTGTTGACGTCTTTTAATTTTGTAGTTCTGTAAAGCACTTTGGTCAGTCAGTGGCTGCTATAAAATGTGCTATATAAATAAAATGAACTTGAACTTGTTAAAGAAACAATTAAGTATGTTCGTCCAGAGATTGTAGAAACTGTATAAGGTTTGTTCCTTTCTCTGGAGTCTGTATGAATTGTTAAAGAACCAATTTAGTCAGTTCGTCCAGAGACTGTAAACAGAGTTGGGACTGATGTTGCTGCAAGAATTGAGAATTCTTGACTGGGTGCTAATTCAGTAACCAATATTTAACCCTTAGGCGTCGGCGGTATCGCCGGCGATACCAGCTCACTTTTTTCCTTATCAGTGCAAAAGAGACTCAAATTACTCTGTTGATCTTTATCTTACATATAAGTGTTATACATCATGCGATCCTGTTAAGTTTGTATTTTTTTTGTGGAACCTCAAAATAAAAACAAAGTGTTGTGCTTTTCGTCAAATAAAGAAAAATAAACATGATGCGCGTTTTGCCTTCTCTCTGTCAGTTAAGTCCATTCTGAAACGCGTCCGAAAAAATAACTGTAACTATCAATACTTGTCACAGAGATACGAGAGATGTCTCTTTATGAAGCTGAAATTCTCTTCTTTTAAATGATGTAATTTACTACAAGAATAAATATTTCCAGTTTATGTAATCCGTTTGAAACCAAGGAGAGATGCAGTTTTTTCGTTCTCCCCTCATTAACTGTAATCAGCTGAGCTTGCACGCCCCCAGCGCTTTTCACATGGTGATCGCATCTCACACGTGGCACGCCCTGCGATCAATGCCAAACAACACAAAGATTATTCAGATTCACTGATAGTTCATCGCGTTTTGAGGATGAGCATGCTACTCTGACAAAGAGGCCCTTCAGATGATTCTGGACACTGGACAGCGGGGAAGAACTTTTACCCAGAGAAAGATTGCAACTCGGACGACCAACCCCACCGAGGATAAGTTTGGAGTAAGTTGTTTGTTATGTAATTCCTTTTCTGATCATATATAGAGCTCAAATGAATTTTCAGACTGTATTTTGCCTAGTTTAGATTAGATTAGTTTAGATTTTGCCGGATTTAGACCGTACCATAGTACTGAGACTGCTCTCATTAAAGTCACAAATGATTTGCTCCTATCATCCGATCGTGGTTGTATCTCTCTATTAGTGTTACTTGATCTTAGTGCTGCATTTGATACTATCGACCACAACATTCTTTTAAATAGACTAGAAAACTATGTTGGCATTAGCGGAATTGCACTAGCATGGTTTAAATCATACTTATCTGACCGATATCAGTTTGTAGCAGTAAATGAAGAGATGTCTTATCGATCACAAGTTCAGTATGGCGTACCACAAGGCTCAGTACTAGGACCGCTGCTCTTCACTCTGTACATGCTACCATTAGGAGATATAATTAGGAAATATGGAATTAGCTTTCACTGTTATGCTGATGATACTCAGCTGTATATTTCTTCAAAACCTAACGAAACTTACCAATTCACAAAATTAACGGAATGCATAGCTGATATAAAAAATTGGATGACCAGTAATTTCCTATTACTAAATTCTGAAAAAACAGAGATTCTAATCATTGGACAAAAAACTTCCTCACCTAATAACCTAGAATACTGTCTAACACTTGATGGCTGCTCTGTTAAGTCTTCGACGTTAGTTAGGAACCTGGGTGTGCTCTTTGATACTAATCTTTCATTTGAAAGTCACGTGTCTAGTATCTGTAAAACCGCATTTTTCCATCTTAAAAATATATCTAAATTACGTCATATGCTCTCACTGACAAATGCGGAACAATTAGTTCATGCGTTCATGACCTCAAGGCTAGATTATTGTAATGCTCTACTGGGTGGTTGCCCTGCACGCTTATTAAACAAACTACAGCTAGTTCAAAATGCAGCCGCTAGAGTTCTTACCAGAACCAGGAAGTATGACCATATTAGCCCGGTTCTGTCAACACTGCATTGGCTGCCTATTAAACATCGTATAAATTTTAAAATATTGCTGATTACTTACAAAGCACTAAATGGTTTAGCTCCCCAGTACTTGAGCGAGCTCTTAACGCATTATAGTCCTTCACGTCTATTGCGATCTCAAAATTCTGGCCAGTTGATAATACCTAGAATATCAAAATCGACTGCTGGCGGTAGATCCTTTTCCTATTTAGCACCAAAACTTTGGAACAATCTTCCTAACACGGTCCGGGAAGCAGATACAGTCTGTCAGTTTAAATCTAGACTAAAAACACATCTCTTTGGCTTAGCATACACATAACACATTATAGATTTCTATAATTCAATGTTAGGCTGCATAGATTAGATCAGCCGGAACCGGGAACACTTCCCATAATTCCTGATGTACTTTGTACATCATAAGAAGGATGGCGTCTACGCTAATATTAGTCTCTCTGTTTATCCCGAGGTTTACTGCGGACCGCCGGATCCAGGGCATATCCAGATCTGATGAAGGACCATCACATGGACACGTCGACACGCATTATCAGGGCTGTGAAGGTCCATGGACACCTCACCACTCATCTCCTCACCGGCCGGATGACCCAACCCAACCAGATGAACTGGATAATATCGTGAAAGTTCTGATCCCATCTGACTCCTGGCATTATGCTGCCTAACTCATAATCATACACTGTTCATTCGTTGGCCAAAGGAGGACTGGCCCCCCCGACTGAGCCTGGGTTCTCCCAAGGTTTTTTTCTCCATTCTGTCACCTGATGGAGTTTTGGTTCCTTGCCACTGTTGCCTTCGCCTTTTGGCTTGCTTAGTTGGGGACATTTAATTTTCAATTGAACAATACTATTACAACATTGTTTTCCTGTTATCTCTGTAAAGCTGCTTTGAAACAATTTGTATTGTAAAAAGCGCTATATAAATAAAGGTGACTTGACTTGACTTGACTAGTTTTGGTTAGCTTTTGACACAGGAAAGAGTGTCAAAGACACTCACAAATAATATCCCTATTCGTGTACGCTCGTGTAAACTTTTTAAATGTGATATTCTCTAAACATATTTGTAGGCTATATTAGCCTACATATATTTCACTCAGTTTTGATAAGTTTATGACACTGATTATCATGCTAAATAGCCTACTGCCTTATGCTTATGCATTTTGTTTTCGAACTGCTTATTAGGTTATGATTTAGTGAAATATATGTCAGCCTCCGGTAAAATATATTGTCTAAATACAATATATTTTTTTACATATAAATGTTCAGTTTTGTTTAGCCCATGACTACTTATCATGCTAAAATAGCCTACTGCCTTAGCCTATGTGTAATGCATTTTTTGCGAATAACTGCTAGGTTATATGTGATAGAAATATATTTCAGACTCCGGTAAAATACGTGATAGGCTACTGTCTAAATACAATATATGTTAGCCTATATATAAATGTTCAGTTTTGGTTAGCCTATGACACTTTATCATGCGTAAATAGGCCTACTTGTTTGTGAATACAGTTGTAAATGTTTGAAATGTAAGTTAGTGATGTGTCGTTCGTTCGCGAACAATCCGTTCATTGTGTAGCCTAACTTATCCCTAAATGCGTGCTGTCTATATGGGCCATACTCGCAAATGTTCAGTTTTGGTTAGCCTATGACACTTTATTATCATGCTTACTGCCTTATGCACTGTTTTTGAATACAGGTGTAAATGTTTGAAATGTAAGTTAGTGATGTGTCGTTCGTTCGCGAACAATCCGTTCATTGTGTAGCCTATCCCTAAATGCGTGCTGTCTATATGGGCCATACTCGCAAATGTTCAGTTTTGGTTAGCCTATGACACTTATTATCATGATTACTGCCTTATGCACTGTGAATACAGGTGTAAATGTTAACTTTGAAATGTAGTGATGTGTCGTTCGCGAACGATCCGTCCATTGAGTGAATCATAAATGCGTGCGTTCTATATGGGCCATCAACAGATACTCTGTTGTATTATACATAATGTATGCTAACAGTTATTTTTGTTTTGTTTTTTAGGAAAGTGCGGCTGCATCACGTTTTCTTTCTCCAGCACCTCGCAGAGGAGCACGCAGGTGTCGTTCAGTTCTCAGTGCGATCGAGAATAATACTGAGTAAGTGAGACGTAATATTTTACAGATGAAATGTAGCCTATTATGTTTACATCGTCATAATGTAAAAGTTCATATTCTCGTGTGAAATTACAAATGTCTTTTTGTAATCCATGGTAATTAGTGATTGATAATGGTAATAATAATACAGTTTCTTTGATTGTGTTATCAGCATGCATTCTATATGGGCCATCAACAGATGTTGTTGTTGTTGTTGATACTTTATTGATTTACTGTGAGATACCTGCCTTTACTTTTGTTTATTTATCGCTCACAATTGCTTTGTTTATCCACCTTATTCTGCTCTAAACAATGCGTGCCGCCATGACGACGACTCCGGTTGCCTACTTCCGGTTTGCACTGTATTAGCAGTGAGAGAATGAGTTCAGGCTCTATCTGTGTGCTGCTGTTGGTTGATTTTACAATTCAAAGAAGATAAAAAAAAAACTTTAGAAACTGGGTGCTTTGAGCATAAGATTAAAAGGAGAGAATGCCTATGTCCGGTTCGGATCAGCTACATTCAGTGCCAGAGAGTAGACGTTTTTGGTTAGCTGCGCTAAAACTGAAGCATCCAACGAAAAAGGTGTAATACGTTACCAGTATGGATGGGCATTTCAAGCAAAAATAATATTCGAAGATCGCTGGGTATTATTAAATTATTATTCGAAAATAGCACCCCTCCATCACATCACGCACACATAGCCTACATATTTTTAAATAAATATAATAAATATATTAAAAAAAAAAAAAACTAAACATACTTTTTATATTTAAGTTTCACAATATAATGTTTTTTATTTATTTGTTTATTTATTTCATCTATGTTGATTATATGAAAAGGGAACCGCATGAGATGAGTCAGATATGATCATAATGCCCAATATATCGGAAAACATTTGGAATGGCTGAGACATGATTTTGACCACTTATTAAGTTTTGTTTTGTAGAAAGCCTTTCTGTAAAGTGAAATTCGTTTAGTAAAAATTGTATCTTCATTTGTATCAATGTTTTATCCACAAATTGCCTAGAATAATAAATATGACTGACAAATATAGCGCGTCTTATTAATAAACGAAACTCAGCGTATAAGTTAGGCTACTTGCCTCACATACATGAGAAGTATATAGAAAGTTTGAAATGTGTACTTTTAAACAAAATAATTAAAAACGAGCAGAAATGGGCTGCTCTCTGCTTATGTAGGTTAATTCGTATGAAGTGTGCATTTCTCTCTAGGCGCGTTCACTACTGCGAAGATGGCGAGTCAGCATCATCAAATTTATCTTTGCAGTCGATACTTACAGAAAACACTAGTTATTAATAAACAATTCAAATGTTTAATGCATAATCATTACTTTTGCCGTTTTTTTTTTATTGTGAAAAGCTTATGCGTGCGTTGTGATGCAGAATAGGCAATATTACGAAAACGCTCATTATGGTTTAGTATTCTCTCCCATATAGTATACATAACTTCCAACCCAACTTCAGTCGTGCATGGGCAGGGGCAGCCCTACTTATTTATTTCACATATTTTCTAATCAGCACATCACTGCGGCGTTCTGAGCAAGCGGCGCAATCTTCATAAAGCTTAGAACCGGAAAAGGACAACCGGATTCCGGTTCAAACCCGCTATGAATCATGGGTAAATTCGCTAACCAGGAAAAAGGTGGATAGCTGACTGATCATTTATTTATTTTACTCCCATTTGATTTGCTTAGAGCAAGGCATGACTAAAAATGTGCTTTTGACTTTCATTTATATTTAGCATATATATATATATATATAATTGCCATGGATATCCATGCATCATATATATATATATATATATATAATATATATTTTATATATATATATATATATATATATATATATATATATATATATGATGCATGGATATCCATGGCAATTTGTGATTGATAATAATACAGTTTCTTTGATTGTGTGTGCTCTGCTGCATCAGCCTTCAGAAATCATTCTGATATGATTTTTTTTTTTTAAATCAATGTTGGAAACAGTTGTTAAACAGTTTTTTAAAACTGTGGTAGTTTCTTTTATTATTCTTTGAATAAAAATGTTTTTTTATAAAAAAAAAACAAGTTTGGTATTTTTATGTTTGTTTTTTTGAAAGGATGTGTTAAGTGATAGTAATGACTTTAAGTGTTTACATTCTTAGGAAAGAACGTAAATTCTATTTTGAATAAATGCTGTTCTTTTTAACTCTTTATTCACCAGTGAATCATTCTTTGTTCAGGTTGCCTCACAGCACCTTGATGGGGCATTAGCCATTGGGGGAGTGTCTTTAGTCTTCCCAGGTGTAAATCACATTAATATTCATGGGCATTAACACTCCCACGCATACAGCACTGCTGACCCAAAAACTGATGTAAGAAATTCAAATCGTTATATTGATGTTTCTGAAAGAGTGGTCAGAATGATTTTCACTTCATTTTGAAGTAAAAATTCTAGCCTACAAGAATAGTAACTCAAAAGTATTGTGGACAACTATTCAGTATGTGTTAAATGGCCTTATTGCGGTGACATTTTTTTTCCCAAAACGTACTAACCACGCATATTATTTTTTTTCTATAAAATGCAAACATGTACATCAATTTTGCTCACATATTATTGTAGCAGAGTTTGTGCTGAATACAGCAAATTTATATGTTGGCAAATGGTATGTTTTAAGTAGCTGAAATAAGCACAAATGTCAGGGCATGCCAAAACACCCAAAGAGCCCCAAAACAGCTCAGACCCCAGAGGGTTAAGGGTAACACTTTTCATAATCATGACATGACACATGTTATGAATATGAAGGAGGTTTTATGCACGTTTATGACAGCTGTCATTAAGTGTCATTCGCTCAATTATGACATTTTTAATGCAAATATGAGATTGTTTGAGATGTCTTTGTTATGACACCTTGACATAAACCAATACAACATAACCTGTCAGTGTCTTTGTCATGACAACTAGACATTACTAAGACAACACAACCTGTCATAAACATGACATAGCAGATTAATTATCAAAATTAAGAAACCAATTAGCTTTATTAGTTAACATTACATTACACTGCCAGGTGGTTGGTTTTGACATTGGCTGCCATGAAGCCATTATAACTTTTTAATGACAAATTCAATTTGTACCACTGTAGTTGAGGTCACGAAAAATATTCGAGACACAGTTATAATGGCCTCATGACAGCCAATGTCAAAACCAACCACATGAAAGTTTAACTTAATTTAATATCAAGTTGTCATGACAAAGACACTGACAGGTTATGATGTTATGGTTTATGTCAAGATGTCATAACAAAGACATCTTAATGTCATATTTGCATTCAAAATGTCATTATTGAGCGAAAGACACTTAAAGCTGAAGTAGGGAGTTTTGAGAAAACGTTGACTTAGCCTGAAAATTTGAACAAGCACAACTTACAGGCCCCACCCCCTTGCTCTCTGCTGCGCTACAGCCCGCCCTCCACAGCTCCTCCCCCACAGCGGAGCCTGCCCTGAGGGCTAGAGGGCTAGCCCTGCAGGCTAGTAAACAGGGCCACCGTTGACGGCGGATAAAAAGTTATATGGCACATTCACTAATAGGGACAACAATATACTTTACATTGACTATGGCCTGCCCATACTTTGACTACAAACTTGGTCCTCAAATCATTATATATTTTGCAATACACAGGGCTCCAAACAAAATAAATCAATTAAGGAGCCATTGGCTCCTATAGGGGAAAAAAACAGGCGCCAACTAATTTTAAGAGTCACATAATGCACTTACTTTTAGTCACCCTGTTGTTTGCATGTCTCTCCTCTTCTTACAGTTTCAGCATTTTCATGTTGTGAATGTTCTGGGAACTGAAGCTTATTTGGGAACAGAATGCCACTTCCAACTTATGAACTATATACAGTCAAATTAATTTTTTTATGCAGAATCTGTCACTGCCACTGACCATGATTATCTCCATATCACTTGGCCACTGAGTGTAGTTTGGCCGTCTCCTCTTCTTTTTTGCAGAAAGCCAGCGTTTGACACATGGTTTAGGATCAAACTGTTCAAGTGATGGGCCTTCAGTGCTGATCCTGATCAAATCTTCCAAGGTTGACACATGGAGTGAATTGCGTACTTTAGATTTTATCCTGTTTTGAGCTGAAAAGCCACATTCACACTGAGCAGCCGAAATTGGTAGGACAAGCATTATCTCAACTAGATGCAAAACATTCTGGAAATCTGTGCAGTAGGGCTCTTTTGTTAGTAGGACTTCCCACAAGCTGCAATAAGATTTATCTGAAAACTGTCCTTTAACGAGGGTTTTCAACAATCTCCATTCTGCCTGTACAGCAGTGATGTCACATCCATTTTTCAGCAAGATGTCTTGATACCATTTCAGCAGTGTGTCAATTTCATTTACCCCAAAAGTGTAGATGTCGTTTGGCCAAGAATCATGACAAAAGATTGAGAAGCATTGAATGATCTCTGTCCCTTGTATGTTTTTATGCTGTGTGTTGTCTCCCATTATTTCAAACCTCCTTTCAAGCTCCTTAACTGTAATGTCTACAGTTTCATCAATGAGATGGTTTAGTTCTTCACTGAAACCTTGGAGATCACAGCCTTTCAGCTGTATGTTTTGAAAGGAAATGCCCACGTAGTCAGATGAGGCTGCTTTTTTCTGCCTTCTGGTCTGTTTTTCTCTTTGGGCTTTGTCCTGCTGCACCACATTTTCATGCTGAGAAACTGAATTTAAGTTTGTGTGACTGAGAAATTCCTCCAACTTTCCATTTCTCACTGGTTTGTCCTTCATTACCTTGATTGTACAAACACAGGAATCAATAGCTGCTTTAGCCTGAGGTAGAATAAGCGAGTTCTTCTTAAGCACAAGACTCAACTTTGAGATTTCTCCAAACAGGTCATGGAGAAAGTGACAAAACCCCACAAAAGGCAACTTTTCCATTTGTTGTGAGATGCGTTTTGCTCTTCCTGTTATTTTAGTGTTTTTGGATGAGGCAGCAAGGTGTTGCATGTGGAAGTGCACAGCTGTATATTGGCCCTGGCCTGTAGTCTGATCAGATGCAAGAAAAAACAGAAAGAGCTCTGTAAATGTGAGGCAGCCAGTGCTGGGTCTTCACAGCAGAAGGTGTTCGTATGGCACAGCCTAACACCATGCCAATGGCTTTCAACCCACGCTTGCTTTTGGGGCTAAAATGGTATGTTTTCCATATTAGCTGTAACAAGTCATAGACATTTCAAATCATTGGTGCAGACTTCTGAACATCCAGCATGGCTAATTCCAGTCTGTGTGGCATACAATGAAAGGAAAGAATGTGCTGTCCTATTTCTTCTCTTAAGAGAGCACCTACTCCTCCTCGAGCACCCATGTTAACGGCAGCCCCATCTGCTCCAAATGCAGTAATCTTCTTCTGCCACCAATCACGATCAGTTTGTTTAGCATCACTAAACAAGCATTTCATTTTATCTAATACTCCATGTGCATGGCAGTGTTCAAGCTCAGTTAAACCAATAAACCTGTTCACTCCCACACCTGCAGAAATGTGCCTGCAGTATGCAATAACATTGTCTTTCCCAGAAACGTCTGTGCCACAGTCAGTGATAATGGAGATGTAATTAGCTGTCTCTGCATCTGTCAGTGCTCGTTCTTTGAGCTCATCTGCAATGCATCCTACAAACTCAGCACAAGATGTGTCGTTATCATACGTTTTGCTCACATCAAGTCCGTTTTTTCTTATTAATAATATCTGTGAACTAAATTTATTGAACGCAGCTCTTTCCGTGCGATCATATAGGCTGTGTTAAATTTCATTTTTAACTTCCATTCCTTTTCGTCCCGCAGCTCGCATACAACAGTGTAGTCTGTGGAGCATTCTTTGCGATTATGTGATCATGTGCATTTTTATGCTTGTTACTGTCCCTGTGTTATCTCAGTCTCTTTTTTGAAATGGTTAGTTCCTGCAATGAACTCCGTTTTCCCCGCTATTTCTTTGCCTGCTCTTGAACAAAAGTCACAAAACATTTTTTGTGTCTCGTGATCATACCTCAGCCAAGAAAACTCCTGAATCCAGGACGTTTTGAAATGTCTTTCGGCACGGTGTTCATTGACTGATGCGGAAAGATAAATCCCTGTGTCTGTGTCCCTGGCGTTCTCTAGCGCGCTCGTGCTGGCACAGCTGCTGGAGCCTGCCTTTTTGTTAGCAGGTGTGTCATCCGTGCTGGTGATTGACAGAGATGAGGATTGCTTAAAGAAGTCAGATATTTTTCGCTTTGACATTTTTTTCTGGCGCGGAAAAGTGACATTCGCTTTACCCGTTCAGATTTTGGCGCTTTCACTCAGTGACGTTCACACAAAACAGCTCATTTCATGACGTTAACACAACAAATGAAGCGATAGGCTACTGGTTATAAAACATGCACGTAGGATGCAAATTTTACAATCAAAGGGAGTACATTTGCCAATGGTGACCTTGACAGAAATTTCACTCGCAAAAAAATATATTTGGTCGGAGCCCTGAATACATGTAACTTTATAACGTTGCACACTTTCTATAACTTATAAATAGCTAGTAAGATAACGTTAATATAACGGTAACTAACGTTACAGTATAAGTAATTATTCTAGAGATATATAATGCTAGATAAGGTTGGCTAGTACATTATTTCAGCAGCATGACAAGCCAGTGAATTAGCAGGTTTCAATTGTTGCTTAGCAGAGTGCGTGACATTTTATCTACATGTTATGCGGCTAGAGTTTTGACAATGGGCTCGGTCTAATTCTTTCTTTTTCGCTTGTTTATCGTCATCGGTCTTTTTCCTTTTACCTCTTTGTTTTATGAGCAGGTGCCACTCGAGAAATTGGCAGTTTAGGTTGTTTCTCCGCCATAAGCACAGCTGCAGCACACCGGCAATCTTGAGTTTGAACGACGGTACGCGCTCGCGCTGTGCAAGAGAGGGTTGTGATCAGCGCGTACACGAGCGTGATTGACACTGCTAAGACATTCCTTCTGGTTCTGATTGGTTGTTTCTGACCGGGAGCGTGTATTTCTGCAAATGGCAATAGGACCACTGTGAGGAGCCAGAGGAGCTTGATTTTTTCACAGATTATCTGTCTCATATTCTACTGTAAGGACTAAGGGTGCTCCGATTGATCGGTCGCCGATCATAATCGGCCGATAATTGCTTTGGGATGTGTGATCGGTGGTCTCTATAAAGGCCGATCCAGAAAAGCCGATCAGATGACGCAAAACTCGCGAGACAATTTTTTTACGCCCTAGTAAAAATGGCTTCACCGGTCTGGCAATTCTACAAGGTGTGTGAAAAAGACAATTCATTAGCAATCTGCAATGTGTGTACCATGCCGCGGCCGCTTGTCAAACTGTGCAGTCTCTCTGTTCAATCTGTAGCCTAAATAAATCCATCGATCCGCAATCTACGTTTGAGTTCTTCAATGGTCAGGGAACTACACTGCGACCAAAATGGTCGCATATGCGACCTTTTGAAATGCCATTGCGACCATAATTTTTAATGGGATTTTAAATTTAAATTTTTAAATTTTGTATCACTGATTATTTTTGTACCTAACGTTACCTTATGTTTTAGGCTATAAAGTGCGCGCTCCTTCACACAAACACTGTTCCCAGAATAACTGCTTCCCCAGCTCAAGCTGTGAATGTAGATCAAGTGTCCACTACGAAGTACTAAGTGTAATGAACGTAGTTCACGCGCCCATAGCAAAATGAGCGCGCCTACACATAAACACGACCAACGAGCCGTCAACTCTCTCCCCACATGCAGCGACATAAATGTAAAAAGCGTGCCCACATTGACGTGCGTGCCACTACATATAAAAACTGTCCCCGTAGTACCAGTTCCTCACTGTATTGTATTGTTTCTTCAACCAAATTTAGAGGTGTGTAATGATACACGTATTCGTATTGATCCGCTCGGTACGAGGCTTTCGGTTGGTACACAATCTACGCATACAAACGATTCGTTGGACCATTTTTCTTGCCGACCAAAATCCGCGCTGGCGCGACCACCATACCGTTGCACAACATCAAATGGCAAACGTAATGAAAGCGAAACGAAACTGCGCTATTATCTTGGGCTTCACAGGCCGTTTATCAGTTTGGACCATCAGTGCAGCGCGAGCCGATCTTCATCAAGCACACAGCACAGCGCTAAGAGATCCAGTAAAAAAAGCATTTGAATTCGCCACGGAAGTAATAACATCACTGCGAGATCTAGTGAGAGGCATTCACATGTCTCTGTTATTAACGGATCAAACAGCGCTGACGTGGAAACCAAAAGAAACATTATGCCATGAATGAACTATAGGCTTTAAGTTCACAAATCAGCAACATTCACCATGGATTTAATATAGTAACACACTAACTGTAACCATGAAAGTTTGGCAGAAATAGTCAAATGCTTTCAGGTAGGTCTACATCACACATCTTTTTCCAGCACTTCAACTCAGATATTATCGTATTTAAATGTTATTTTTAATGTGATGACAAAAACATTATTTGTTCATACTTCAAAGATGACCCCCATTTATAAAACTAAAAGTTTTAAGATGTAGGAAAACTCACACTTATTTAAAAAATATTTTTTCTTTTAATAAATAGGAAATTTCTCTGGCATTTCTTTATTTTTGCTGTATCGAAAACGTATGGAACCGTGACATCACTGTATCGAATCGAACCGTGAATTTTGTGAACCGTTACTTACACCCCTAACCAATTCACAATTCGCACATCTGTATGCAATAGTTTCATTATTGTTCATTATTATCCAGAGCGGCTTACTATAAATAATTTGTGCGACCAAATCATGTTTTGCGCCAGTAACTGAAAAGGTTAGTAGCGCAAGTGCCACCAGTGGAAAAGGTTAGTGTAGTTCCCTGATGGTCTAGTAGTGGGAGATATTTTGCCAAGCGTGTCAGAGGTTACAGGTTCTAATCCGCACTCGTACATATTTTTTCTCTCATCAAAACTGAATATGTTCATCAGTGGTTACAGTATATCAAGCAGGGACACGTTTGTTTTTTTATCTTGTGATCTCACCGGAATGAATAGAGTCTGCAACGGCGATAGATAGATTGAAGCGCGCGTCCAAGTGAAAACTGCGCGAGGCACAGAGTCAGAGAACACCGTGACACTGATCACCACGGCATTGAGCGCGCAGCTTGTGTTCAAAAACACATTTTAGCGCTAGATTTCTTATTTAATAGCGAACTAAATGAATGCTCTGCTAGTTATAGATATTTTATTTATTTATATTAGGTGCATGGTGGGACAGACTTCACTGGATCTAAACAAATCAATCTAACCAAAATAGATGTGACCGGTAGTGGTGACTTTCTTAATCTGTTTAAAATAATTTTGCAAGGGTTCAGATTAAGAAAAAACAAAAAATTACCAAGAAATTGAAAGGAATGAATCTAATAATCTATATCCCACCTCTCTCTTTCTCTACCTCTCTCTTCCTCTCTAAATGCCCTCAAAATCTGACTAAGCATCCCAGAAAAAAAAACAAAGTTATAGATATACAGATATGGAAGTTGTTAGTTATTTGTATTTTTTGTTGCTGTGCACTTTACTACCTGTGGTTCTTTGTGTATTAGAAAAACTGATGGCTGACTGACTCAAAACATTATTTTGGCTATAGCCTTTTTTGTTGTATTTTTTAGTTTAAAGTAGTCTAAAGCTAAATTTAAAGACTTAGATGTTCTGTCTTTTATTTATTTTATTTTATATTCTACAGGAAAGTTGTATGTCAAGCCCTAAGCTGCTCCCAATAACTCAAGCTGCTAAATTAATATGCTGGACATGTTGCTTGCAAATAAATACAAAGGTGTCAATTCATGATACATTGTCTTCTCTTAAATGTTATACTTAATGTACATTGTTGTTAAATATAGTTTATTAAGTAATGCTACATGATAAATAGCCGTCTTCAAATAGACCCTGTAATCGGTGATCGGTATCGGGTGATACAGCTTCCAGTAATCGGCGATCGGTCCCAAAAATCCTGATCGGAGCACCCCTAGTCAGGACATAATGACAGTTTTAACAAATATGTAAAAAATATTTTTTTACAAAAGTTACCTACAGCAGCTTTAATGGCTGTTGTCATAAACATGCATAAACCCTACTTCATATTAATGACATATGTCATGTCATGGTTATGAAGGTGTCATGTCAGTCTTATCCACACCCCTTCAAGTAAAGTGTTACCGAAGATCTAAAGTATATTATCCAAAGGACAAATTTGGGTAAAACTTTTTTACGGTGTCCGTGATACAGAGTAATTACTTAATAACTTAGTAGTAGACATTGTAATAACATGTAACAAAATGTAATTAACATGTAACTAAGTTATGGAACAGCCTGTACTTACAGATTGTAATTACACACATGTAATAGGCAGCTACTGTTACACATACTGTATGTAACAGGCCGAGTCGGTTACATGCGTGTTACCAACTTAGTACAATGTAACTATATAAGAAAGAACTTTGTACTACTCAATGTAACAAGTACTTAAATATGTTACTATGAAAAAAGCCTGCAGTTACACATGGTCATTTTGTACCTTCTAAAATAGTGCATCAAGATTGTACTTAACCCTGTATGGTCTAAGGGGTTTTATGCCCACCTGGCACTATGTTGATATTTTGGCTTCTGGAATGGTCAATTTTCATAGCAGAGTGAAGAGAGTCATATTTCTGGATTCTATAGACTCTCAGCTACAATGTGGATGCATTTACAATACACTTCTTGAGACACTTGTATGTGTTCTGCTGTGATATATCACCAAGAAATACAAAAACAGAAGTTCAATTTCAATGCTTCATGTGTATAAGGCAATGTTTCCCAACCCTGTTCCTCGCGGCACACCAACACTGCGTGTATTCTTTGTCTCCCTAATCAAACACACCTGATTCAACTCATCAGCTCATTAACCCATGTGATTATGAGCTAATGAGTTAAATCAGGTGTGTTTGATTAGGGAGACAAAGAATACACGCAGTGTTGGTGTGCCGCGAGGAACAGGGTGGGGAAACACTGGTATAAGGTATGTAGATACACATGAAGTACACTTAGTACAATCTTGATACACTTTATTTTACGTAGCTTATCCCTGTGTAATATTATGTAATTGTAATGTAATTAGGAAGCTACCGCATGCATTTAAGCTGTGAACTAGGGAGTTAGGCCTAATTCAAACTAAAGTACATATGGATAAGGTTTGTAGATGCACATGTAGTACACTTAAGTACAATCTTGATACATTTTATTTTACGTAGCTTATCCCGGTGTAATATTATGTAATTGCAATGTAATTAGGAACAGGGTTCTAAATTAACACCCGCCAAGCCGCCAAATGCGGGTAAAAATTCGTTTTGGCGGGTGTTAATAAAAACTTACTAGCCAGTTTGGCCGGTGATGCATAAGGTTCTGTTCTCGGTCATTTATCCCCCTGGCAGTACTTCCTACATTTCCCATGAACACTGTGCCGTAATGCTACGTGATGACGTTTCATACGCCCATTGGCTGCGCGCAGTTTGCAGTGAAACCAGCGCGAAAAATGATCATGGAAACGAATGGAGCATCCACCAGAAAACACAAGAAAGACGAAGAACGAACGGAGCCAGAGCAGGGAGCATAGACTGAAAGAGGAGGGACCAAATAAAGTAAAGTAAAAAGTTAAGATTAAACTTAATGCGGCAGTGGTTGGGACAGACTTCTGGGTTTAAATTTAAATGTTGTTTAACAAGAGATAGGATATGTTATTTTTTTAAGTTTAAGGTTTTTGTCATTATTTCCGAACAAGCTTATACATTAGGCAATATACACAACAAGCTTACTATATATCTTAAGATTTTCTTTTAGTTGAAAACATTAAACAATATGTGTAAACAAAAAATATAATCAAAAGCATTTAAGCTCAAGCAGCGTGGACGGGGAAAAAACGCATTAAAAAAAAAGGAGACGCGCAATTATCGTACA
The DNA here is from genome assembly GCA_036326025.1 of Chrosomus eos. Classification (NCBI taxonomy): domain Eukaryota; kingdom Metazoa; phylum Chordata; class Actinopteri; order Cypriniformes; family Leuciscidae; genus Chrosomus; species Chrosomus eos. The sequence continues at coordinate 45,047,851 of CM070818.1, read as the reverse complement.
GAACGTACATACTCGAGTCAGTATATGATTATCGTGTTTATATTGTTTCACGTTCAAGTTGAGAAAAAAATATATCATGCTTGAGTGAGAAAACGCGCTGCGCTGACAGACGTTGCAGAGACGCGCGCGTGTGTTTGTGTGCAAAGTGACAGCACTTTGCGTTTTCTGTGCTTAAACCTGTCTCCCTCAAAATCATTTTGCTACCAGAAGGTATCATCTCGTATCACGATTCCATCGGGGTACAGCTGCTTACCTGCAGTCGTTAATGCAGTGATGGATAGCTGCTTAATCAATCGACTGCTGTTTCTTTGGATTTTATGTGATTTCTCATTGTGGTGGTGATATTATGATAACTCAGTTTAATTCATAATTGATTAAAAGTAATTCCATTTTTTAATAGGCTATCATTTTCATCTAAGCAAACTTTGCGAGGCAGACAAGTCAAGTCAAGTCAAATATATTTATATAGCGCTTTTCACAATACAGATTGTATCAAAGCTGCTTTACAGTATCAATCAAAACAACTCAACAATGTTTGTTTATTACTGGACATCCAAAAAGGACATCCAAGTTTGGTAGAGCTGATCAATGGTATGATTGTTTAATTAATTTGAATATCCCCAACTGAGCAAGCCAAAGGCAACAGTGGCAAGGAACCGAAAAACTCCATCAAGTGACCCAATGGTGTCCTAAAACTCCATCAGATCACCCAATGGAGAAAAAAAAACCTTGGGAGAACCCAGGCTCAGTCGGGGCCAGTTCTCCTCTGGCGTTTATGAACTAGAGGCCGAATTTACAGTAACTGTAAGATAAAAATTTATATAAATGCCTGGCTAAATAGATGCGTCTTTAGTCTAGTTTTAAACTGGGAGAGCGAGTCTGAGCAACGAACAATATCAGGAAGGCTATTCCAGAGCTTCGGAGCTAGATGTGAAAATGCTCTCCCTCCTTTGGTGGATCTGGATATCCTAGGAATGACCAGAAGCCTCGAATTTAGTGATCTTAAAGAGCGCGATGGATTGTAAGGCGATAAAAGATCCGTTAAATAGATTGGAGCTAAACCATTTAGAGCTTTATAGGTCAAAAGCAATACCTTGTAATTAATACGGAACTTTATAGGTAACCAATGAAGTGATGATAAAACTGGTGTTATATGATCATATTTTCTTGATCTAGTAAGAACTCTAGCGGCTGCATTTTGGACTAACTGTAGCTTGTTTATTGAGGATGCAGGACAACCAGCTAATAAAGCATTACAGTAATCTAGTCTCGAGGTCATGAATGCATGAACTAACTTTTCTGCATCAGAGAGTGATAGCATATTACGTAGCTTAGCAATGTTTCTAAGGTGGAAAAAGGCAGTTTTTGTAACATATGAAATATGCTTTTCAAAAGACAGGTTGCAGTCTAATATAACACCCAGGTCTTTTACTGTAGCGGATAAAGTAACAGGGCATCCTACTATGTTAAAGTTGTGTTGTGAGAGGTTTTGTAGATGGTTTTTAGAACCGATAAGTATTACCTCTGTCTTATCTGGATTTAATAAAAGAAAGTTACGCGTCATCCAATCTTTTATATCTTTAACACAATCTGTCAATTTGGATAATTTAGCGTATTCATCTGGCCGTGATGAAATATATATTTGAGTGTCATCAGCATAGCAATGGAAACTAATTCCATGTTTCCTTAGAATATTACCAAGTGGCAGCATATATATTGAGAATAATAAAGGGCCTAACACAGATCCCTGCGGCACTCCATGGTTTGCCGAAGTCATGATCGATTTTTCTCCATTTAAGTAGACGAAATGGTAGCGGTCAGATAAGTATGACCTGAACCAGCTTAATGCTTGTCCTTGAACACCAGTGTAATTTTGTAGTCGATCTAAGAGTATTGTGTGATCTATAGTATCGAACGCAGCACTAAGATCAAGTAAAACTAGTACTGAGATACAGCCTTGGTCCGAAGCTAAAAGTAGATCATTTATGATTCTAACAAGCGCAGTTTCAGTGCTATGATGTGGCCTGAATCCAGACTGAAACTTTTCATAGATGCCGTTTTCTTGCAAGAAAGAGCCGAGTTGAGCGGACACAACTTTTTCTAATATTTTTGACATAAATGGAAGATTCGAAATGGGTCTGTAATTTGCTAGGTTATTTGGATCTAATTGTGGTTTCTTAATAAGAGGTTTTATAACTGCCAGCTTGAATGTTCTTGGAACATGACCTAAAGATAAAGACGAATTAATAATATTGAGAAGAGGCTCTTCCACTATAGGTAATACTTCTTTCAGTAGTTTAGTTGGTATAGGATCTAATAAACATGTTGTTGTTTTAGATGAAGTGATAAGTTTATTTAACTCTTTTTGTTCTATGGTTGTAAAGCATTGTAATTGTTCTTGCGGGGTGATAATTGCGGCTGAATTATAAGGCGCGAGCAAAGATTGAACGTTTACGATTTTGATTCTGATGCTTTCAATTTTCTCGGTGAAAAAGTTCATGAAATCATTACTACTGAACTGTAACAAGGTATTTTGTTCAGACGAATTCTGTTTATTTTTTAGTCTAGCCACGGTATTAAATAAAAACCTTGGATTATTTTGGTTGTTTTCTATTAATTTGCTGAGGTGCTCAGCCCTGGCCGTTTTAAGGGCCTTTTTATAACGTGACATACTGTCTTTCCACGCGATTCTAAAGACCTCTAAATTAGTTTTTTTCCATTTACGCTCTAAATTACGGGTTTCTCTCTTTAAAACATACGTAGTATTATTGTACCATGGTGCTATACTTTTTTCTCTGACCTTTTTTAATCGAATGGGTGCAACCATATCCAATGTTCTAGAGAGAATGGTGCCCATAGTGCTAGTTAATTCGTCTAGTTCATCTGTTTGTTTGGGTTCAGGCAGCAGCTGAGACAGATCAGATAAGCTATTTGAGAAATTATCTATGGTGGATGGAAGAATTGTTCTACCTGGTCGATAACGTGGCGCAGCATGACATAATACAGCAGTACGTAGTATGCAAGTTACCATGTAATGGTCAGTGACATCATCAGTTAGTGGAATGATATCTATATCGGTTGGATCGGTTCCATATGATATAATTAAATCGAGTGTATGATTAAGACGATGAGTTGGTCCGGTGACGTTTTGCTTGACCCCGAAGGAGTTTAATAAATCTGTAAACGCAGCCCCTAACGCATCATTTAAATTATCTACGTGTATGTTAAAATCTCCAACAATTAATGCTTTATCGACGTTGACCAAAAGATCTGATAGAAAGTCAGCAAACTCTTTTAGAAAATCGGCGTAAGGCCCTGGAGGTCTATATACGGTAGCCAATGCTAGAGATAATAGGGATTTTTTTCTTACATCTAACAGCGTAACATTTAGCACAAGTACTTCAAACGAATTAAACCTATGACAAGTTTTCTGAGTAACATTGAGAATATCTCTATAGATTGTTGCAACACCGCCGCCACGACCGATCAGACGGGGCTCATGCTTATAACAGTATCCTGGCGGAGTAGACTCATTTAGACCGAAATAATCATTTGGTTTAAGCCAGGTTTCAGTAAGGCACAGAACATCGAAATTATTATCTGTGACCATTTCATTTACAATAACCGCCTTAGGTGTGAGTGATCTGTTTAGAAGACCTAGCTTTAGAAATTGTTTTTGTTCACTAATAGCGAGAGTTTTTGTTTTAATAACAATTACATTTTTTCTAGATCCCGCAGTAGATTTATTATTTGATCTTAGTAAACTAGGAATAGACACAGTTTCTATGCAATGTTCTACACTAGTATTAATATCAATTAAATTGGTGCAGTAGAGACTGTGATTTGGATTTTTGGTTACTAGTCAAACGGTATTTAACATCTTGGAGATGTTATCTGACAGAAGATCTGCCCCTATTCTACTTGGGTGTAAGCCATCAGCGCGGAAGAGCCTCGGTCGCTCCCAAAACAGATTCCAATTATTTACAAAGAGCAGTTTTTGCTCATTGCACCATGACAATAACCATTCATTAAGCGCGAATAATCTACTGAACTTTTCATGCCCTCGTCGGTACGTAGGAAGCGGTCCAGACACAATAATCGCAACAACATTACACAACATTACACAACAACATTATGTGATCAAATACAAATAATCCACTTGTTAAACACAGCTCCACCAAGTGCACTTAATTATAACTGTGAAAAAAAAATTAAAATTCGAATAGTATTTTATTTTTTTGAATAATAATTACAGATCGAAAATTTGAATATTCGTGCACATCCCTAATAGATAGATAGATCCCTAACTTGAAATGAAATGTTTGCACTTTCTGTGTTGTATTGTATTTTATATGTGTTTTCCATGCCAACAATGTTAATAAAATGATCAAATGCATTCAGTGGCACTCATAATTTATCTTTTTTTCACCGGAAAAAATTTGGCTAGTGGAAATTCTGATTGGCTGGTAACTTTAGAAAAGTACCAGCCACATTGGCTGGTGATCAAAAAAGTTAATTTAGAACCCTGATAAAGGCGGGCGTACACGGTGCGAATTCTGACGGTCGGAAGATCGTATGTCCACGTACACGTTACGAGTGAGTTTATCCGAAAATCGTATGGAGGCAGTGATACACGACACGATTTTACGACCTGCTGAATTCCGAAGAAATCGCACGAAGCCAAAAACTCTGCTCTCTCATAACTGCATATAAAATATTGATACAAGCCGTGACTATTTTGCTACATATTTCAGCACCGGGAAACGGACGTCCGGTCACCCTTTTGTGTGTGTGTGTGTGTGTGTGTGTGTGTGAATGAGTTAAAAAACGTAGTTATGGTACACATTCAAAAATAAAATTGCAAGCTCTCTGAATGATTAATTAGCCGTTTAAACCACCTCATATGAGTGTTTACAAGTAATTTTGCTGAGAGAAGCTTGAGCGCGCGTGAGTGAGGGCGCGGTTGCCAGATCCACATAATGGAAAGGTGACAGTAATCTTCTGGACTTGTTTTTCTGATTAATGTCACACTTTAGGAAGTTATTACAGTGTACAGTGGAAAGTTGCATGTTAGGGTTCGTGATATATTAATCCTATTTCCAAAACACAAGCTTTGAACTTATTTCGGAGTTTTATATATTTTTTGTTTTTAGCTTGTTTTTCGTAGCAATATCTGGCAACATTTTACTGTCGGCATTAATAAAAAAAAAAAACTAGGCTGTAGACAAGACAAACTGTAATTGCTGACAGGAAGATACTACATTCGGTAAGACAAACGCAATGATCATCGTGATTATCTGTAAGAAATGTAAGCTATAGTAGGCTACTACCAAAAACAATAGCATACAGATATGTTACAGAATTAAATATGTCAAATAGGCCTACAGGCCGGCAGGTATACGGCTCATGCTGTTTAGTTAACCTTTCACAAAGTCATCATAAAAACATAATTGAAGCAGTGTTTCTAGTAGTCCACACACCATTTTGTCTTTCTTCTGTGGATTTCCTCAGCTCCTGATTGGTCAAATTCAGATAGATTGACAAATCGGCTCATTCAACCGCACACACACTCACAAATTCAAGCCGACAGCTCCCGAACTTTTTCGACATGCTTAAAAATTATCGGGAGGTCGAGAGGTGCTCGGCTCGGCTCGTATCTTCCTCGCACACGATACGAGCCGCGACATGCGAGCATAACCGATTTCCACGCGATTACTCCCGAGTGAAAAAAATCATCTGCGAGCTCGTAAAACAGCAAAAAATCGCACCGTGTACGCCCGCCTTTAGGAAGCTACCGCATGCATTTATACTGTGAACGAGGGAGTTAGGCCTAATTCAAACTAAAGTACATATGGATAAGGTTTGTAGATACACATGAAGTACACTTAAGTACAATCTTGATACACTTTATTTTACGTAGCTTATCCCTGTGTAATATTATGTAATTGCAATGTAATTAGGAAGCTACCGCATGTATTTATACTGTGAACAAGGGAGTTAGACCTAATTCAAACTAAAGTATATGGATAAGGTTTGTAGATACACATGTAGTACACTTAAGTACAATCTTGATACACTTTTTACGTAGCTTATACCCGTGTAATATTCTGTAAATGAATGTAATTATGAAGCTACTGCATGTATTTAAGCTGTAAACTAATGGGTTAATTCAGATGGATAAGGTATGTAGATGCACATGAAGTGCACTTAAGTACAACCTTGACACTGCATGAAAAGGGGGATTTTCGTCAGTAAGCGTCACTGTAGATTGTCGCGGAAGTTCAGGTCTACGATAGTACACGGCAATTTACAGGCAACACTGAAAACTGCCGTGAATTGTCGGAAATTGACGTGGGCCTTGCTTGGCAGTTGTCCCCCCATGACCCCCCTTCCCCTAATTCTAGAGGAGGCTTTAACATGTAAATGAAAATGCTGTGAGCTATACAAATGCAAATGAGGTTAGCAGGGGGAGTTTTACACCAGGTGACATTTTTCTAAAAGGTATTAACTTCATTCTAAGAAAATCTCTGGTGTAAATAGATCAGGCTCAGTTTAAGCCTAATTATAGACTTAAATTTTAGCTTGAAATTTATATATTTAATTAAAGTATTAGGGCTATAATCAACCAAAGAATATCTTGGTCGACTGAAGTTCTGACTAAAAATTTACTAAAAATGAAGTGAGGAAAAACAAAAACGTCCGCCTAAATAAATTATAAATGAGCATAAAAAACTGGTAGGCTGTTTGCAGTATATTAAATAATTTTTGACCTAACGTTAATTATTTTGCACTGAAATGATCGAGTCTGACACACGAGTCTGTCGGCTCGGACAGCGTCCGAACATCATCACGTGCACCAGCGCAATATCATAGCCTATGATTTCCAAAAATAGTACTGTTGTCAACTAGTGATATCATCACAAGAACTGTTGAGGAATATGGAACATAATAGACAATTGTTTTTGTCATATGTATTATAATAACTGACAGACACTATCAGTGCAGCTGCTCTGTGCAGCCGAACACAGGAGCTCATTCGCGGCTGTGACACAAAGACTATTAACTTTTTTTTAAATGCTGCCACACTGCCGATTTCTTTGTTGACATGGTAGAAGAGGACTGACTATGAATTAAACGCTCTACAATTAAATAATATTCAGCAAACCTTCTAGAAGCCAACTTTCTTCAGTCTGTCTCTATTATTGGGTTGGGCTAATCCAAAAGAAGGGAAAACAAGGGGGTGTTCTGAAGACAGACTGTTACCTGTAAAACAGGAGTGCTCTGAAAACACCCCCATTTCAATTAGTGCTTTCCACCTGATGACATGGACGCAGCTGAAACTTTTTAATGCTATCAGTGGACTGTCTCGTCAGCTTAAAGGGATAGTTCACCCAAAAATGAAAAAGTATTCAAAAAGTATTCTCGTAGCTCGATAAACTTAAGATCTAACCACTGAAGTCACTTTGACTATTTTAACGATTTCTTTAATAACTTTTTGGGGCTGTCAAGGTTGAATCCCTTAGAAGCCTATGGAGGAGTGATCCAGCTCTCAGATTTAATCAAAAATATCTTAATTTGTGTTCCGAAGATGAACGAAGTTCTTACGGGGTTGGAACGACATGGTGAGTAATTACTGACAGAATTTTAATTTTTTGGTGAACTAACCCTTTAACGTACTCTGTTTGCTGCCGGTGTAAATGAGCAGTTTACTTTAGTAAATTGCAGGTTGCCGTCCATAGTGGATAGGTTGCTTCGGAGTCGAAAAACACTGTCGTGGAAGAAACTAACTCTAGGAAGAGAAGACGGGTTCACAATCCTGAGATTGCGGTAAGACTGCTATCTAAGCTAAGCTTTTTTAAGTAGCACAAGCTAAAAGTAGCCTTGCAAAAGAACAATTGTAAGTTGCTTTATAAAAGTGTATTTTTTGTAATTTACAGGAAGCAGTACGCCGTCTTCACATTTCTGAGACAAATTGTAGGCGCTACGAACCAGAGCAATGGTAAGATAAAAAAAAATAAACTAAATTGACGTTTCCTACGCAACGTCCTACCTCGTACGCTGACTTCCATCACCCGTGAACGCGCGTCGATCGTTGCCGGAAGTCAGATATTTTCATCTTTAAGTTTTAAATATGTATATTTTTACGACAAAACCACACGGATTACCCTCAGAAGGCCTTTGTTTATCCCCCTGGAGCCGGATGGATTACTTTTGTGAAGGATGTATGCACATTTTGGGACTTGAAGGAGGTGGACCCCGTAGCTTCACATTATATCCACTGAAGGGTCTAAGACATTTTCTAAAATAACTGAAAATGTGTTCGTCTGAAACAAGATTGACGACATGCATCTCGAACGGCTTGAGGGTAAGTAATGCATGGTTTAAATATCATTTTTGGCCGAACTATCTCTTTAAGGCAGTTAAGCATATAAGCAAAGAACGTATATTTACAAGAAGTGAAAGCCAATAGAACGTTCCATTGCAACACCAGCGCCCAGCAGCAGCGCTACGCTTCCGCCATTTTGGGGTGAAAGCCACTCGCCAGTCATATATTATACATATATTTAGTCCAGTGCAGAGGTCATTTTTAGGTTGAAATAATTATGTAAAAAGAGGGGGCAGCGCCAGATAATTTTTAACGCAGGTGCCGAGGGGGTGCTAGATCATTGACAGGGGAGCTGCGCACTTATAGCCTATATTGTATACTATTATTAAATGAGCAAAACTTCAATATTTAATATTCAATAATTTTAATTATCACAACTTAAGTTTTAATTTTACTAAATAGAATAAGCACAACATTTAGCATTCTATATATATATATATATATATATATATATATATATATATATATATATAATATATATATATATATATATATATATATATAGCATTCAATTCAAATATATTTAAAGATTTATTATTTCGACATACATGTGAGTGTGCAACATAATCAGAGAGTAGCCTATTTCTTTTCGTTTGGAATAGTTTTGTTTAAAGATTTAGTTGCAAGCTTTCTATATTTCTCATGTCTGAGGCATATTTCGTTTAATTTATGATGAGATTCGCTCAAGTTCACGAGCACTGCAAGTGACCGCGCCGTATGTCATGATTATATTGTCTGATATATTTGCTTATTTATTAAATCCAGGCGATTGGTTGATTTTTTTTTTTTTTTAAATTAAGATACAATTTACACAAAACGAAATTAATTTTTTAAAGAAAGGCTTTCTACAAAACACAACGTAGGCTAATGAGTCAAAATCATGTATGACCCACTTCATGTCTCCCGATATCATATCCTACTCATGCTGTTCACTTTTCATAATCAACATGGGGAAAAACACATTATAATATTTGAACAAATATGAAACTAAATGCGCTTATTTAATGGCTACAACATACAGTAGTAGGCCTACAGACTCTCTATTTGTACAACTATTAGGCCTATATAACAGCAATAGAAATAGCTTTACAGTAAACTTCTTATATCGTATATTAATGACCGTTAAAGCAAGAGAATGTAAACAAAAACACAGCCACTGTACAAAATTGTGGCAATTATAGGATAACGGACACAGCAATGCATCCTGTTCTATAAGATCATCATGTTTGTAGCATGATCCAGGGGATTAAAACGTACAAAATATATTTCAGGCCAAGTGGAGTTGGTAACTAATAATAGTAGTAAATGTGTAAAAAAAGTTGCATAAAATGGAAATATTCAATAATGCAAGAAAAAACTACCTCAAAAAAACTGTTATCTGTGCTGTTGTCCAGTAACTCCCGTTGGAATCTTCATGCCAAAATGGCGGCCGCGCTCCCGAAGCGCCACCTAGTGGCTGTTACCAGAAAAGCATCAGTTTCGCCTCTTGTGCTTCTATACTCTTTGACATAAGCATCAAAAGACTTTAAGTTTTATGTAGCAAGCATTTAAACATTTCCATCATAGATGGAATAGACTATTTCTAGCATGATTTACCATGATATACATTTTAGTGTGATTTTTTAGCATGATTTACCATGATTTTTCAGGCCTTTAAGCACAAAAGCATCAAAAGACATTAAGTTTTATTTAGCATACATTTAACCACTGACATAATAGATGGAAAAGACCATTTACAGCCAATACAGGCAAATTTACCATAGGAAATATATGGTTTTAAAGCTTTTTGACGGTTATAGCACCACCTATGGTCTGATCTCCATGAAACTTTGCATGCTTCTTCACCATGTTATGCCACATATGCTCATCAATGTTTGTGAAGTTCTGAGTTTTTATTTATGATTTATAGGCTTTTGAGTGTATTTTGACACACCCATTTTCTAAATGACCCTGTTATACTTTTGGTTGCTGTAGCGCCACCTATGGGCCAAACGGGGTCATACTCTGATAGGTTGTCCCCATATTGGAGGCCTACCATCTGGCCGAGTTTCAAGTCTCTAGGCCTTACGGTTTGGGCTGCACGATGCGTTTTAGGGGATTTTTTTTTTTCAAATAGCAATTACAATAGGTTTTCAGCACTAAAGTGCTTGAACACCTAATAACTGAGACCTTTTTGACGGTTATAGCGCCACCTATTGTCCGATCCTTATGAAACTTTGCATGCTTCTTCACCATGTTATGACACATATGCTCATCAATTTTGGTGAAGTTCTGACTTTTTTTGTAGGATTTATAGGCTTTTGAGCGCATTTTGCCACGGACCATTTTCTAAATGGCCCTGTTACAGCCAACCAAATGCAAGACTTTTTTCAGCACTAATGTGCTTGAACACCTAAAAATCCTTACAATTACAATAGGTTTTCAGCACTTCGTGCTTAAACACCTAATAATTGAACATATAAATTTAATATATATAATTTAATATATAAATAATTTAATATATATTATTATTATAATTTTGGGGTTTACATTTATAATGAGGCAGGCAGGGTGACCAATAGTAACAGATCTGCCAACCAATCACGAGTGATTTTTCTTGTTTAAAGGGATACTCCACTTTTTTTGGAAATAGGCTCATTTTAAAATTCCCCCAGAGTTAAACAGTTGAGTTTTACCGTTTTTGAATCCATTCAGCTGATTTTCTGATATTTAGAAGAATATCAGTAACCAGACAGTTTCTGGTCTCATTGACTTCCATAGTAGGAAAAAAATATACTATGGGAGTCAATGAGACCAGAAACTGTCTGGTTACTGATATTCTTCTAAATATCAGAAAATCGGCTGAATGGATTCAAAAACGGTAAAACTCAACTGTTTAACTCTGGGGGAATTGTAAAATGAGCCTATTTCCAAAAAAAAAGTGGAGTATCCCTTTAAATGTAGTGAGTGAGGAAATTCAAGCCATTCTCTGGCAAGGCGCACGCGGGCGCTGCTATTCATATGCTAATTAGAGCCATTAGCACCTCCGCAAGCTCTACACATACGTCATTGGTCCGTTTCCGTCAGTATTTGGCACAGGCGAACTTCATTCAGCTTGTTCATTGTCATTATTACAATTGTCATTAACTGACGAAAATTAGGGAGATTTCCGGCCGTTTACGGGGACTTTTCATGCAGTGTGATACACTTTGTCCTTACAATTACCCATGGACACCTCAACACACTCATCTCCTCACCGGCCGGATGACCCAACCCAACCAGATGAACTGGATAATATCGTGAAAGTTCTGATCCCATTTGACTCCTGACATTATGCTGCCTAACTCATAATCATACACTGTTCATTCGTTGGCCAAAGGAGGACTGGCCCCCCAACTGAGCCTGGGTTCTCCGAAGGTTTTTTTCTCCATTCTGTCACCTGATGGAGTTTTGGTTCCTTGCCACTGTTGCCTTCGCCTTTTGGCTTGCTTAGTTGGGGACATTTAATTTTCAATTGAACAATACTATTACAACATTGTTTTCCTGTTATCTCTGTAAAGCTGCTTTGAAACAATTTGTATTGTAAAAAGCACTATATAAATAAAGGTGACTTGACTTGACTTTATTTTAGAAGGTACAAAATGACCATGTGTAACTGCAGGCTTTTTACCTTAGCAACATATTTAATTACTTGTTACATTGTACCAAGTCGGTAACACGTATGTAACCGACTCGGCCTGTAACATGTGTAACAGTAGCTGCCTATTACAGGAGTGTAATTACAATCTGTAAGTACAGGCTGTTCCATAACTTAGTTACATGTTAATTACATTTTGTTACATGTTATTACAATGTCTACTACTAAGTAATTAATTAAGTAATTGCTCTATCATAGACACCGTAAAATAAAGTGTTAACCAAATGGGTATTCAGCCTTCTGAGTTAGAACTAAGAAATAACTGAACAAGTCTTATCAGTCAGGAGTTTTACAGAAATGAAATGAGGAAATAGTCTGAAAGTGAATTTTTGTTTTGAATGTAGTATTGAAAACTAAGCTGAGTAAGTAAACTAATGATTTGTCTGTGTAACTGAAAGTCTAAAAACTGCTGAGAATTGAAATCCGAATAAGCATCTTTAACAACAAACACTTTTTTGTTTTGTTTCCACACCTCTGAGGGTGCTTATCCTGTACTTGCCATGGCTGAGTCTGCACAAAAAAAATGGTAATGGCCCTGCACTGAGGCCAACAACAGAAAGACATGGAACAGAACCTCCAAATGTTACCATTGATCAGATAATGGACAATCTGAATGCATATTTGGGCAAAAGGCTGGGACTGAGGAAGTGCCATGACATGTGCTTGAAGTACAGCATCAAGCACTCATTACCCTTTTCCACCAAGGCAGAGCTGGTGCTGGTTCAGAGCCAGAGCCTAGTTTCAATTCGGTTCTTTGTTTTTCCACACGCAAAGCACCAGCTCCGAACCAGGAAAAGTGGTTCTTAAGTAGAACCAAATCATTGCTGGTCTAGAACGGAGCCAAGTAAGAACCGATTGCGTCAGGGGCTGGGGGCGGGGTTACCGTGACCAACAAGAAACTTGTGACCGCCATTTTTAAATAGCAGCTAGTCGAGCTAATAGCAGCTTGATTATTATATCCGTCTATGTAAGTTACGGCGAGCTGCACAAACGCGTTGGATTCCGATGTATTTTTGCAAACCCATGAGCATCCATAGTAACGCAACGTCCGTTATTGTTGATGGCTTGTTCGAGATGCATCGGAGCGGCGCGGACCGATCGGAGCTGCGGGAGTGTTTGGAGATCATACGACTCCTTGTGCTTTTGGATCGCTTTCGCAGTGCTTTGATGTCATGCGGCGATCGATCTGCGTGAAGCCGATGCATCTCGAACAAGCCTAGCGTGTTTGTGTTTGGCGCTACCGCACTAGCGTTGCTGGGCAACATGAGACGTATGCAGTGACGTAAGATCTGGCTCTGTTGTGGCTCTCTAGCCGGTGGAAAGGCAAACCGTTCTTAGTAAGCTTGTCAGCCGAACCAACTCCGAACCAGCTCTGGCTCTGGCTCTGAACCAGCACCCGGTTCTTGTTGGTGGAAAAGGGGTATTAGAGAGTGGACTATGGGCCTTGCCTGACATTAAAGGGGTCATATAATGCCATTTTTGTACAAGTTAATATTAATCTTTAGGGTCTAAATAAAAACTTTGTAATATACTTTTAATAAAAATTCTCATTAGTATTAAGAAAACACTAATTTTACCTGCTCAAAAACAGCTCTGTTTTCAGCAAGCTGTTTCAGTGCATATACCTTTAAATGATAATGAGCTTTGCTCACCCCGCCCCTGTTCTGTGCGTACACGTTTGTAACACAATAACCATAACGCGTTGTTCATTATAAATGTGGGATTATTAATTATATTGAGAACGTCGTAACGTTACATAGAACACATGCCGCAATGTACCCTGAGTGTAAACATTAGCCACATTCATCGTGAAGCGTGCAAGCGATTTGCAAAGATTATTATTTAAAATTTAATAAAACGTTACACTCACTTCAGTTCTTCTGGAGGTGCAGGAACACGAATAGTTGGTACCGATTCCTTTTTCAGGAGCAGCTTCTTAGCAAAACCAGCTTTATGACCCTCCTCGTTTATAAAGCAGTCTGGTGAGAAATGATTCGCGCAAACATGAACGCATTTATGTTGATCGTGGGGAATATTCCCATCGTAAATAAAATGACTGCTGTGTTCCTTATTGCGCCCAAGAACAGAACACCAATGGCCGCCATTCTGCTCCAGTGTAAACAATGACGGACTTTGATTGACAGCGCGCTCAGGGCGGGTCTTTGTTGAAACGCTGCTGTCAATCAACAATCGTGGGAGGGGCGTCCAATTTACCTACGTCACAAAAACGAACGGCTCAATTTGAGGCAGGGGAAAACATATAAGGAGATTAAAACAATGGTTGTGTACAGGCACTGCCAACACACATTTCAGTACAATCAGCTTGTTAAAGTGCATTACCATTATATGACCCTTTTAAAAGGGCTTATGGAAAGATGCAGCACATAAGGACAAACACCAACAGAGATGGCTTGTCTGTGATTTTGGTAAAACAAATTCTACAGCATCGACAGAAGTGTGAGACTGACAAATCACAGCGCGAGTACAAAGCAGAGAAAGCAAAGGTTCGAGCACTGGCTGAACAATTGCGGAATGAAAGGAACAAAGGAAGAATGTTAAATGAGAATGCCAAGTTGCTGAATTTATTCTCCAAACAACTGAAGTCAAAATCTTCAATCAGCTCTGTTGACATTGTTGAATGTCAACTCTGTTGAATTTCCCATCAACACGTGTGTTCATGCCTCAAGGAACTTGACGGTTAGACTTGCTCCTGTAATAGTCAAAACCAGAAGGACTGAAGTTGAAATTGACAATGAGGCGGCGTATGAGGAGAATGGTAAACAACAAACTTGCACTGCGAGAAAAGTGGTAAAGAAATAGCCTGACTCCGCCCTCTTTCATACTTCCGCTCACTTTTCATTTTCCTTCAGTACTCCGCCTGGGATTGTGCTGTAGACTTTGGTTTTCTCCGATCAATTTTTTACCAGGCCAATCAGCGAACAGATGGAGTGGCTGAGAACGATGACGTTGATGTCGACTCGTGCGTTATTTTGAGTTGTAGTTCAAAATAAGAAAGATGCGAGCGAAGCCATTCAGTCTGTTGTGGCAACGCCGAATATGCTCGCAAGGACTTCTCAGAGGACTTCTCAGAGGTGATAAAGGTCGCTTCCCAGCTCCGCCCTCTCTCTTCCTGATCCTAGTCTTCATCATGTAACGTCGCGCCTCCGGCGAGCTCTTCGCCGTTCTTTTATTTTGTTTCTAGTTTAGTTTGTGTTTTTCAGTCTAGATAAGCCTCCGTGTTTAATTCCCATCGACGAAGGAAAGGAACACTGCGTGGCATATCTCTTCAGCAAATCCACCTACCAAGGACTTTTAAACGCGCGCGCTCGCTCTCAAAGTAGGAACACGCGCATGTGACGCGCGGAACCGAGACACGCGCTTCTTCACCAGGCTGCACCATGTAACCCGATCTCGTGGTCTCCTCAGGAGACCCGATCCGATCGTTATACCTTTTCTTTGTAAGTCAAAGTTTTGTTTTCCATAGTCGACTCTGTTCACTTCCACGAAGTGAAACAAACGTAGCTGAGCTACTTTCATTGGTAATGTTACTCAAAGACTTTAAACCGCCGCGCAACACGCGCGCCCAGAAACACCACGTGACGCTTACACACACAAAGGACTCCGCTCACGCACGCGGTCGGGACATGCCTTCAGGAATGCAGCAACACAGCGAGACCCATAACTTGTGCAAGTATAATCTGTTTATAGAGCTTCTAGGAAGCATTAAGATGATGTTCCGTGTTGTAATCAGAAAAGGTGAATGTCTTAGGAGGAAGTATGCCAATGTTCTCTCTCTCTCTCCCTGTCTTACTCGCTCACGCGTGTAAGTTATCCATTGCCCAAACTTTACGCATTTCTCGTTCATTGATGTTTTATTGTATTGTTGTCTATGTCTATGTGTTTGTAAATACATATATATTCTGTGTAAACGTAGTAAATATATAAGTAGACATGCCTTTATTAAATACCATTATACTCATTTTGATTGATTCATTCTCTTTGCTCAATTTCAAGCCCCTTAAGTGCCAGATCTAAACTTATGCTACAAGCTTTACAAATTAATTATTTAAATAATTAATATTTTAAAGAGTATTCGTTATAGGGCAGGAAGCCCAATTCTTCTGGCCAGAGAATTGCGTTTCCTGAAATCCTATAAAGTAAGATGATATTGGGGGACCCCCACAATATTATTCTGACAATTGAGCTAAATTAATTTTGCCTGCTTTGTAAGACGTGATCTGTGTAATTAACTGCAATCAACTTGTCGTTAAAATGAAAGGATTCACATGTATGCATGCAGGTAAAATGACAGATTCTCCCTTAGAGGGAGATTTATTAACATGTAAGACTGATCTAATCCAACATGTATGAATAATTATTAATTACCAATTATTAATTATGATATGCTAATTCCCCACGGATTAGATCCGCCCATAGTCTTTACAAACCTTAAGTTTCAAAAGCACTCAAAATCCGATATGACGACTGGGACAGTGTTGGAACATCTTTTCATGGTCAGCGAAGATTGAAAGAACACATGAAGTCAAACATGAAGAACATGTCATACCACAACAAGACAATGTGGAATGAGCATAAAGAAAATGAATATTATAGACATTCAAAAACAAGAAAGATGCAAGTATTGCAATGAAGGACACTGGGTTTGTGATTGCAAGCTGAGTTTAAAACATCAAAGTGATGATGAGGACAAGCTGTTGAGGAGGTTTCAGCAGTTGACAGCCAAACAAAAACAGACTCTGCTAAATGCTGTTGAGCCGCGGGGAAACTGAAGAGCCTCTCTCTGCAGCACCAACTAGTGACATCTCATCCGACAACTGATGGACTCCATGTGTATGCAAAAATAACAAATGAAGACACCACCCCAAAGGTAAAAGCATACAGTCTCAACAACTGAAGCCAAAGATGATCTCCTAGTCGAAGGTGCTGCTATACAAGCCGTAAAAGAGAGAGGTGCACATACAGCAGCATTAAGACAACTTCAGCAATTTTTTGCCATGTAAACTGAATCAAGATGAAGCATCAAGAAAACAAATGCCATCAGTGATGGAAGCTAAATCAAAACTGCATAATGACAAGCAATGCAGTAAGGATGACCACAAGGAAATTGGACTATGCCCTTTTGAACATGTCACAGGCCGGCCCATGTCCAATGAAAATCTAACATCTGACAGCCTTGCCCAAACTGATAAAAGACTCAGCCTGGTAGAACATAATGCCAAGAATCAATTTTCACCATTAGAATGCAAGAGCGATAGCCTTCAGGATCTCATGGTAACTGATGAAGCAGTCAAGGTGCCGAGAAAAGATAAGTTGACCGACGTGAGCCATTGGGATTTGAAACATCTGCCTAGAGACGAGGGATAGATGGCAGTAGTGTTTATCAGAGTCCAGATATGGTGGGACTAGGGTTTTTAGGCTCTAGCTTGTCGCCTGAGGACGAAGACATAAACATACAGCCACTGATAAACACATTAGTCTCCTGACAATATTAAATAGGGACAGTTTTTCAGGCAATTAGGAATTATGCGTTTAAAATATTTTCCTTGGCAAGATTTGTTTCCCTTTTCTCTTTTGTGTGATTGCAGGTGTTCCAGCATTCCAGAGGATGAGCAAAGACATCCAAAGTTTAGACTGCACTACATCGGCCACCTAGATGAAAACTTCTGAACATTCACAGAACACAACCCTATCTGCCACTTCCAAAAAAAAAAAAAAAAAAAACACAACTCCAAAATAAAAGCTTCCAGAGGACTCAAGCATTCAAGAGGATGCAAAGTTTCACCATTAACTCTTATCTTGCCATTTTAAGTAATGGAGCCTGTATGCAGCATGCTGTATATATGATTAATGAAGTTTGTTTTGTGATCAGATGAGGGATTGAAAGATTATGTGTATTTGTGTATTTTCAGTTAAGTTTAGTCAGATGCATTTACATTGTTACTGTGCCTCAGACGTAATCAACTCTATCTGTGTCTGTAAAGGTGTGAACCAAATGGCCCATACAGATGTATGGCCTATAGAAACTGAATGGCCCATACAGGTGTATGGCCCAAGATTCATTTTATTTAAATAGGACAATGCACAAGTTAACATTAACCTTGTTTAAAAACAAAGAGAGATGCATTGTGCCAGGTTGTAGCACAAGTGCTATTTTCCGCCCGTAGTCCCTTGGCAGAGTAAAATACAAAACATTAAAATATACAATTTTACAAACATAAAATTAATTTACAATTAAAACTATCATATGGTCGGTTTTTCCCCTTTCCCAAAACCAACCCTACCCCACACTGACAAACTAAACAATCAAGATCCCTACCTCTCCCAGTACTACACATATACGCACACACACACACACACCACACACACACACACACACACACACACACACACACACACACACACACACACACACACACACACACACACACACACACACACACACACACACACACACTTCATAAATGTGTACAGTTTTGTTGTGACAATAACCATGTTTTTGTCAAACTTGAGAAGGTTTGAGGATTTGTACATGTAATAAGATGAGTGGGGAGAGTATTCCACTGGGTTATAGCCACAAAAGAAAAGGCTGATTTACCGAATGAGGTTTTGCGATTTGGAATATTGCATTCTCCTCTAGTGGCCGACCGAGTAGCTCTATTTTTTTCGGAGTTGAGCGCAAAAAAATTTTTTAGAGGAGGAGCGACAGCATTATGAATGATTTTAAAAAGTAAACAAACGTTTGAATGCATTATCAAATTTTCAAAATTTAAAATATTATACTTAGTCATTATTTTGCAATGGTGATATTGACGAGTCTTTTATCATGGATCTTAAGGGCTGTTTTATATGATTCAAGCGGTCTTAGGCTTGTCTTTCCTGCTTGAGCCCAACTTGTCATGCAATACAAAAAGTGCGGAACAATCATTGCACTTAAGTAGGTATTTGATGCCTCAATGGTAAGAGAGTTTCTTATATGCCTGAAATGTATAAGATTAAATTTCAGTGCATTTCTCAATTTTTTAACATGTTTTTTAAAGGTTAGAGTTGGGTCCAGGGTTAAACCCAAATATTTGAATTCGTCCACATTTTTAATTGTATGCCCATGTACAAAGACCTCAGGACATTCCCTAAGTTTGCATCTATTTTTAAAAAACATGGTTACCGTCTTTTCAGTATTCAAAGTAAGACATGAGTTATGTAACCACTCAGCAACCTTATGCATTACATTCGTTAATTTTAAAGCAACCTCTGTAGCATTCTTCCCATGAGTGTACAACACAGTATCATCTGCATACATTATTAAATCAATATCATTACAAACTAATGGAAGGTCATTTATATATATACTAAAAAGCAGCGGCCCTAAAATTGACCCTTGCGGGACCCCCATGGTACATCTTTTCAATGGGGAGAATGTATTGTTCATCCGCACGCACTGTTGTCGTCCACTCAGATAAGATTTGAACCAGTTTTGTGTGTTTATTGAAAGATTGTATTGTGCCAATTTGCTTAATAGTATCTCATGATTAACCGTATCAAAAGCCTTGCTTAAATCAAGAAAGACTGCTCCCACCACTCCACCTTGATCTAAATTTGTTTTAATTTGTTCAAGGAAGTAGCAGCACGCTGTTTCAGTTGAGTGTTTTTTTCCTGAATCCAAATTGCATGGGATGTAAAAAGGCCTTAGAATCAAGGTGAGCAATTAGTTGTTCTGCTACAACCTTTTCAATGACCTTTGAGATGACCGGAAGGATGCTAATAGGTCGGTAATTCCTAACCTCTTGTTTGTCACCAGATTTATACACCGGGGTCACAATAGCAAGTTTTAAGACACCTGGGAAGGTGCTTTCATTAATTGATTTATTTATTACTTTAGTTAAAGGTGTGGTCAAAGATTTTATATATGAGTTTTTAAGAAAGCAGTAACAAGACCATAGATGTCCTTTGCTTTGCTATTAGTAAGTGTTGAGAGTATTTTACTAACCTTTATATCGTTTGTGGGTGTCATAATAAAACCAGCATAATCACAGACTAAGGAATAATTAAATGTTTTTTTAGTAAAATTCTGACCCAGTGTTTCCACGGAATTCAAAAAATAATCGTTAAATTCAGTTGCAATAGCTAAACTATCGTTTTGAATTTCATTTTTTATTTTTAACTGTATGTTTTCATATTTAGACTTGTCCTTGCCAGTTAATTTATCAATGGTCTTCCATAGTTGTTACTACATAATGTTACTACTCCCACATAAACTGATTGGTGTGAATGACAAAGAAACAGCATTGCTCAGAGTAGATTGCAGGGTAGATCGATCTCCTGTGGGAGGCCCTAACAGTTTTCTATTGTTTGTAGCCCATTTGTCCTCATGTAAAAAGTTCAGTCTCACAGACATGTTGACGTTATTGTTTAGCTATTGACCTATGTCTTTAAATTTCCTGTGGTGGCTTTGTCTCGATCGGACTAACGGTTTAAAAGATAATCGCAAATGTTTTTAAGCACTAAATGACATCGTTACAAACCATAAGGCGAAACCTGGCATGTTTGGTATCGTTGGACTCAGCAAGGATTCAGGAGTCTAAGGCCCGATTCACATATTGCGTCTTTTGCGTGCTCAAGTTCATTATTTCAAATGTAGGACGCGCGGTATGCGCGCTCAAAATGGAAGCGACACGGTCGCGATGCGACACGCTCGTTTTTTCCAAGCGCGTCCGCGCCGCATCGAGATAAAAACATCTCAACTTTTCAGAATGCCGCAAGCGCACCATAAGCGCACAGTAGGTCACGTGACAAGAACCAACCGGAGCGCAACCGCCCTAGCGCTTTGGAAAATGCGGGAGAATGCGGCGCACCCAGCATTTTCTACACGTTTTTAGGCGCTATATGTGAATCCGGCCTAAGGAGGTCATTTGCGTGAAAAATGCTGGCTTGAAACTTCTCAGGCTCCTTCAGGGCATTGTGCCGATGATGCATCCTGAGTTTTTTGAGATACAACAATGTTCTCATAGACTACCATGGCACCCTGCACAAAGACGCTGCATGCCAATTTTCATCGGACTAAAGGTTGGACTATAGCGCCACCGAGTGGCCAGTCGTTGCTCAAATTGAGCTCATAAACATGTCCCGAGTTTAGCGAAAATATCTCTTTCTGTTCACAAGTTATAGCTGTTTTAGTAAAAGTGGCTCAGGTCAAATCGAACATTTTGGTCCCCTTAGCGACCGTGAATTATCAATAATCATCAATTTCAGTCACTCTACAGAGAATATTTTTGCAGTGTTTTGGTTCCGATCAGGGCAAAAACCTAGGAGTAGTTTGCAAAAGTAGGTTTTTCAAAAAAACTCAATTTACTCGAAAATTGTGCCGGAAGGGCGAGCAAATCAGAGGCATGCATTTTGTCCGTCTCGAGTCAAGGATTCCAACGATATAAGACACTTGAGCTGACGCCTAACGGTTTAGGATATGAGCTAGGGCTGGGCGGTATGATGGTATATATCGTTACCGCGGTAGAAAATGTCAACCGTAATATATTTTTTTTATATATTTTTAAAGTTATATTCTAACTCCAAACAATTGGCCACTAAACCAGCTGATAAAATCTTCCTTTGATTCAAGGAAAAAATGGAAAAATGGAAGACAACATTATAAGCAGACATGGCAAAAATGTACTGGGAAACACTTGTAAACAACTAGTATTATTAATATCCTATAAAATTAAAAGGAAGTAACTATAATATCTGAATATTTTATATTGAACTATTCTATATTCAAAATAAATTAAACTAATTGATGAAGTAAAGTAATAACATGAAATTGAAAAATTATTCAGCAACACTTTATTTAACGTTGAATTGCACCTATGAGTTAATATCAATCAGTGGGGGGCAGTTCATCTAAAAGTTGATGAGTGTGATTTGTTTACTATATTTAGGTATCAAAATAGTTTACCAAAGAAATAATTTACCAAATAAAAGAAAAATAGAAATGAAAAGTATTGCACCTTGTTTGATTTAGAAAGTATTTCGGTTTATTTATTATAAAAAGCCCTTTTTGTCAATTTTTCAAGAATAACTACATATATAATTAACTATATCGTGAAATATATCGTTACCGAAATTTGGTCATACTGCCCACCCCCTAACATGAGCCATTTCGTTCCACCTTTGATCGGGGCGGGCCTTGGTGACGTTGTAGGTGGTGTGAGCACTACCAGCCCTCAAAGTTTCAAGTCTCTACGACTTAAGGTTCGGTCTGCCCGATCAGTTTTAGATGAAGAATGCTGCATCATGGGAAAATTAACAACAATAGGGTTTCATCAGTATGTGCTTCAGGGCTTGAATGTTCCAGTCGTTTAATTGGTTGATACGTTCTGGTTCGACCAAAATGCTGATTGGTCGATTTTTTGCCGCGTTCATTTCATCAGGTGGAAAGCACTAACTGCTAATGAGGGCGTTTTCAGAGTACCCCTGTTTCACAGTCTGTCTTCAGAACACCCCCCTTGTTTTCACTTTTTTTGGATTAGCCCAACCCACTGGAGAAGAGGGACTGATAAGAAGGCTATAGAAGGTTTGATGCTGAATATTATTTATTTAATTGTGAGAGCGTTTAATAGTCAGTCTTCTTCTAACATGTTAACAACAAAGACATCGACAGCGTGGCAGCATTTTGTTAAAATTGATAACGGGAAAAAGGTTTAATGCAAAGTTTACAAGCAACAGTTTGCCTTCCACAGCTCGACGACAAACATGACATATCATCTAAAAGCGGTAAACTAACTTGTCTGCGTTAGGTTGCCCTGTCTGTTTTGAGTAGGCTATATGAACATATCAGAATTGGCGTATCAGTTATGCACTTTAATTCGTTTCTGCTCTTGATCTGGTTTAACAAATATCATTTTTTTTATTAAAGTGGACGTGCTTTTTGTGTTTATTAAGAGTAAAAGCTTTAAGTTAATAGTCTATCCGTGTCTCAGCCGCGAAGCTGAGCTCCTATGTTTAGCCTCGCTCTGTGCGAGGACATGGACAGAGTGGCTGAAATGATGAACTGAATGACAGTTATAACTTATAACATATGACAAAAAAAAAATGTCTAAATTATGTTGCATATTCTTCAACTGTTCTTGTGATGATATCACTAGTTGACAACATGGTACTATTTGATGCAACACTGTCAGAGCCGACAGACTCGTGTGTCAGCCTCATTTCAGTGCAAAATAATTAGGTCAAAAACGATTTAATATACTGCAAAAAGCCTACTAGTTTTTTTATTTGTATTTATAATTCATTTAGGTGGACAACAAGGCTACCAGATACTGCAGTGCGCAGCTAATTAATATAACGTTTTTTTTTTTTTTTCTAACGTCATTTTTAGTTGAAAATGTCAGGACTTCAGTCGACCAAGATTTTCTTTGGTTGAGTACAGCCCTAATGTAGCCTGGCATGCCAGACCTACATCAAGATGTTAGGTCTGGGAACTCTCCATTGACATACCTCAATCCGAGGGGCGGGATGAACGGCTGTCTTTCAAAATCCCTCGGCACGCAATAGGATAGCGCTAACCAACCAGAGCAACGAACGGCTGTGGCTGAGTGAGTCCCATGCGTTTTTCCACCAGCGGAGCTAGTTGATATATTAAACTTTTGCCGTATCCGGTCGTCAAAACTCCGAACACATCTTCCTTTTTTATGAATGACTTAAGTGACGTTCTCTTAACTCCAAATCCTCCAGAGTCGCGGCCAAAGCCGATTCGAAAGACCGCTGCATCTTCATTGTTTTAAAGTAGCAGGGAAATCACCTATGGAAATCACGCGGAACGTCATGAACTGTGCCGTCATTGTGTTAAGCCCGCCCGCCGACTCTATACACGATGTGATTGGCCTGACCAGTTTTTGGTTTTTCCAGCTCAAAAGCCTATTGAGAGTTGCTAGACCACACTGGCAGCGAAATGATTTTCGCTGCCGCTAGGGTGCGTCTAGATTTCTAGGCTAGCCCTAATGTGCTTGAACCCCTAATAAAAAAGGACCTAAAAAAGTCATTAAAAAAAAACCTATAGGGTCTCAGCACTTGAAGCTGCTGGTTCCAAAATCGTTATCAAGCCTTTAAACATATACTTATAACATTTTCAGCTCATTTATCATGGAAATTGTGTTTTTTGGAGTGTTTTTTTTTTTTACCAAGTGGCCACCAAGTGGACAGTCGCTGCGTCCCTTTTCACAGAATGAGCTCTTACAGAGGTGTGCTGAGTTTAGTGAAAATATCTCGTTCCATTCACAAGTTATAGCCAATTTAGTAAAAGAGGCTCCTTTAGAAAGTTTTGGCAGCCCTTAGGCACCGTGAATCAAAATTTCCACTTTTTTTGATAACTACTGACAATCAGACTCCAGAGAATCTTGCTGCACTGGTTTGGTTCCGGCCGGGCCAAAAACCTAGGACTAGTTTGGAAAAGTAGGTTTATGGAAAAACCCAAAATACCCAAAAATTCGAGGCATGCATTTTGTCCGCCTTGAGCCAAGGATTCCAACGATATAAGACACTTGAGCCTACACCTAACGGTTTATGAGTCATTTCATGTGGAGATTGATTTATTTTAAATCATACTTGTATGCTTACACTGTGGGATTCATCGGCACAAGGGTGTATTTATCCCAAAGGAATACTACCTCAGGGATGACAACATTCAAAGGAAATTATGTAAGAGTATGGATAATTCATTTGTTTGGCCATCAAATAATTCATTTTTATGAAATTTTGAAAGAATTAATTGAATTCCCTTTGAGCTAAGTCGACCTGTTTCCCTTACATGAGTAACCAAGAAATGTTTGATGTATGCAAGATAAGTTAAAATAATTTATCACTATACCTTGATGCACCTCTTGCTTGGCAGGGGCTGATTATAGCTAATCTTGACAATGACTCCACTCACAAACTTGGGGCCAGAAGAGGGCTCTTTCTTAGTTGTATCCTTACAAGCTTTGGGAAGAAAATAAATGGGTAAATAAATGGCAAGATTTATTTAAAGAAAAGATGCACCAACAAAATCAACTTACAAGTATTGTTTTTATCTTTAGTCTGTGCAGTGTCACAAATCACTGACTTGAGGTTCATCTGAGAGACTGACTGCTTCAAATGGGCCATGCAGTGCTTCTGAAGTGTCAGGTACTCCTGCTTCAGGTTCAACCACTCTTTCCTGACAGTTGAACAGGAGGCACAGATCCCTCATGAGCATGTAGATAACAGTTTGACTAAATCCACTTTGACATCTCACTCAGACAATTTTTTTAATTAATCTTGATGAGAATCATTTAAAAAAAAATGGAAGACAAATTGTTGCTTACTTTGAGAGGACTCTAAGCGGGATGACCTCTTCCCCTATTTTCAATCTATCCTTGAGCTTCTTCTTTCTCTTCCTCTTGGCCTTCAAAACAGAATCATCTTTCTTCTCATAGTCGAACTGTTCTTCATTCTTGCTCTCAGATGATAAATCTATGCAGCAAAAGCACATGAATTACTATAACACCAGAGTGAGCGATGCAAGTGGTGTGACGCTCCGCTAAATATTCCCCACTATGCCAATGCGCTCCACTCAATCGCTCGCGTCCCAAGCAAACGCTCTTGTTTTTTTCTCTTGGTTTAAGCACTCACAAATTTAGTTTAAAGGTGCCCTAGAATGTGAAATTGAATTTATTTTGGCATAGTTAAATAACAAGAGTTCAGTACATGGACATGACATACAGTGAGTTTCAAACACCATTGTTTTCTCCTCATTTAAATCTCGTTTTTGAAAAACACCCCTGAAAAATAGGCGAATCTCCACATAACACCGACTGTGACGCAACAGTCGGGATCATTAATATGTATGCCAAAAATTTGCATATGCCAGCCCATATGCCAGGCGGAACTGCGCAGCCGAACCATCGGAAGTTCTGCAGGTGAAGAAACAAGCGAGGATCATAGGGAAAATAGCAGATAAATGTTATGTTCCAGGCTGTGCAGGGGATGCGAGGACTTTTTTTTATACCATTAGTTTGCTCTGCCCATTTTACCACAGACTTATTTTCTAACCTGGGACAATATCAAGCAGGCTTCTTTCAGTGAATAAATTATATACAGAAAGCGATCAAAGAACACACAGCGTGAGTTTATCTGGACTCTTGCCAAACTTGTTATGAAATCAATGACGCTGTTACACTGCACAACGAAGCTCTTACTGTATTTACATCATCGTGTTTGCATTGGTGAAAGCAATAGAGAGAGAGCAGAAACTGCGTTGCAATGATATGATCTTCAGTCTCGCGATCAACAGACTGTCATCTGCTTGCTCAATGCTCATCACAGCAACATTTTATGTGATGGAAATTAGGGGTGTAACGATATTCGAACCGAACCGAAAAACCGCGATACAGAACACACGATTCGAATCGCGATACTCTCATTGCGTACCGAACACGCCCCTCCCCGCCTCCTGCTATCCCGGCCCGCCCATCCCGGCGGGATGGACCTAACGTCTGTCTATTTGATCACGAAATTCAAACAATAAATGGCGTTTTGGCGCTCTTTGATATGGCGTGACAGATCGCTGTAGGCCTACTAAGCTCCTCATTTCAAGCGTCAGCGCGAGCGCGCGAGTAAACGCGATCGTCTCGTCCTCAGTTACAGAATGGACACCTGAAGGTATGTTGAAAGATACAGTATACATACTGAAAGGCATCATAACTCATGTAATCGCTCAATCAGTGTTTCAGCAGCGAAAAGATGTCAATAAAACAGCTTAGCTTGTCACTAGCATTATATTTACCTCAACAGGCAAGTGACTCAGTGTCCACAACTTTGGTTCCTATAAATTAACTCTTACACTAAATAAATGCACTATGTTAGCCTATATCTTATATTTTACTTAACCTGTTAATGATATCTTGATTATTTAATGTATGTTTAAAATATATTTCATGAAAATGACAGCAACTGTGTAAATTATTATATTTCAATAACAAATTAGAGTAAAAACACAAGTTAATGCAAAAACTGCCTTATGTTCAGTTTACATGTTTTCATACAATGTGTTGTGTGTTGATTATTATATCTAAAAAATAAATAGCATCTGAATTTAGGTTAAAAGTCTAGGCTACAACCTTTAATGTTATAGTAATGTGCGGCTCCCTATATAGTTTACAGCATTAACAGATTTTTTTTTTAATCCTTGTGAAACGTTTAATTGGAATTGAATTAATTTAAAGACAAAAGACAATTTTTTCATTATACCACTGTTTAAAAAAAAAAAAAAAAATTAGCTTTCTAAACCGAACCGAACCGGGACGTCAAAACCGTAGGAAAACCAAACCGTCAATTTTGTGTATCGTTACACCCCTAATGGAAAAAGATTTAAATACTTTAAAAACATTTCACGATTCGTTAATCTCGATTAGCCTGACTACGTCAGACTTCCTACTTCCGCTAATTTCATTTCACTCCTGTAGTCAGTCTGAGATAGCAGCCTATCTTTCTGTTTTCCACCGGCCTGAAAACAGCCGGGCCAATCAGCGAACAGAAGGCGGGCTGAAAGCCGTGACGTACTCGCCAAGCGCCGAGTTTAAGATTAGGTCAGAGAAATCGAAAACGACCGCGGACGAGACACGGATGCAATTCGCTCTGTTGTGGAGAATATTCCCAGCATTAGCAAACTGAAGCCTGAACAAGAAGAGTGTGTATTAAACATTTTGAATGGAGGTGATGTTGTGGCCCTACTCCCTTTGGGAAAAGTTTAATTTATCAACTACCGATCGTCAACGAGAAACTGGGGAGCCTTTTGACAGGTCAGTGTCTCCTTTCTTTTCCAGGTCTTAAATACCGTAAAACTTCAAATAATAGCCCGGGCTTTTATTTGCCCAAATCGTCGAACTGCACCGGCTTGTATTTGAGACAGGCGGCTAACGTTATATGAGACAGGCCTTTATAATTTAGTGTTGAGATGTTGTTCATTGAGATGTTGTTCCTAGAGTCTCTAATCTCTAAAAATCTCCAAATGCTCCACGTGAAACTGAGGTGTTCCGACCTTTTACTAGTCGATTGATTTTGATTAATATTTGCGAGGGAGAGAGAGCAAGACAGTGCTCGTGTTGTTTGTTTAAAGACGTGATAGTGCGCGCGCGCGCGCGGCCGGGGCTCGCTCGCTCTCTCTCTCTGCTTGTTTGCGCCCTGTCAAGTGCAGTAGTCATTCTATTACATCACTCACCAATCAAAAAAGTTGTTTACAGCCATGTTCACTCCGGTATTTCGCTCGCATCATCAAGTGTTTACAGTGGAAGTTCGATCATAGATTTGAGTTCGATGCATGATGTCTGTGGATCGATGCGGCTGTGTCAGCGCATAACATAAGTCATGAATAAACTTATCTGATTGGCTTACGGGTAACCAATGATTTTAAACTTCAGAAATCGCCCCCTAGCGAGAGAGAAAACACTTCTCTATTATGCTATGCCAGACTCTGTCTACGAAGCAAAGTGAAGTAGCAGAGTCTGGTATTACCATGTTAAATCTCGATAGCTGCAATAGTAAAAACGTATAACAGCTGTAGTAAAAGTATTCGAGAGAGTTTCACATGTAATACGTTGCTATTTCATATGCACGCATGTCAGCCAATCACAGCAGTGGCCGGTTCTCACATCAGACACGCCCCTTCAAACAGAGTGTTTAAAGGGTACCTATCATGGAATTTTGAAAATTACCTTTCATGTAGTGTGTAACATAGATCTAAGTGAACGAAAACATCCTGCAAATTTTTAAATATGAAAGTTCACCGTATACAAAGTTATTATCTCTCAAAAGTAAGAGTCGACTCTGAGTCGTTGATATGAATCGATAGACGAACGATGCACTTTCGTACGTCACTTGTCCAAGTTATTTGAATAAGATACGCCCACTCATTGCATTAGGAGACACCAGGGAAAACATCATGTCGACGAGACGCTGCTGTGTTTTGAAGTGCGACGCAAAAGCAAACTTTTTTCATCTGCCCAGTGAGGAGCATTTGAAGACAGTGGCTACAGTTCATAACTATACCACAGAAGTATTATAGCCCGAACTTGTTCTGTGTTCGCGTCATTTTGAAGATGATTGCTTCACAAACCTAAATGCTATAAAGTATGAATTTGCGAGCCGGCTGATACTGAAGGAGGGAGGTTCAGTACCGAGTTTATTTGGATCAGCTTCCTTCTCCGAATCACAATCTGTAAGTAGGCTGTTGCTTTTATGTTTGTATCATGTTCTATAATTATTTTGTGTGTTGTGTACGCACAGGCACAGCGCAGCTTCTAGCAGCTAACTTAGGTCTTCAATGTCAATTGTATTAAAATATGTGAAGTGTTTGTCGTTGTTAATGGAGTTGTCACAGGGCTCTCAAGTGTCACGCATCACGCATTGAGCGTGACAGACACTCATTTCGGTCTTTTGTCACGCTCTCCGGCCACACATTGTATTTCTCACGCTGAAAAACTATTTGTAATATATTTAATATGCCGCAGTGCCCAAAACTCACTCACTGTGGAACCGGCAGGATTCAAGCGCGTCTCCTCCAGTGTTGCCAGGTCCGTATGCCTGCACTGTTTCCGCGGGTTGTTTGTGTAGTGCACGCTGGTTGACGCGATTGTTTTATCCACTGGAACATGATTGTTATTGAGGAAACACCCGGGAACGCTATTTGAATATTTTTGGCCGTGATTGGGTTAGTTTGATGAGCAATTGGGCTGGTTTTGTTGTGCAGACCTGGCAACCCTGGTCTCCTCGGGTGTTGTTCGTCTGGTGTAGTTAGCCAATCAGAAAATAGCACTGTTGTATCTGGGTAAGATCTAGCGCAACAACCAATGACACCCCGTCGGCTGGGTGTCTAACATATCACCACAGATTAGCGTCACGCAAAGGCGGGGATTGGAAAAATGACTCGCTAAACGATTCATTTGGGAGTCGGTGAGCAAATCAGGTAAAAATAAATGCATATTATAAGACAACAAAAGTGTTTTTTGTCATTGCATGCTTGTAAAACTGTTGTTGGGGACTCCCAGAACAATATTAGGAACATTTTAAATGCCATAATAGGTACCCTTTAAATCAGAGGCTAAAATCAGGCTAGGAAAAATGCCTTTTATTTCTAAATTATGACTATTTTTGATCTAAAAAACATACAAACATTATTTAAGGGCAACCCAGGAAACATTATAAAATAATAAAATAACCCCATTCTAGGGCACCTTTAATGATTTTCTAGAATAAATGTCTTAACCCCCTGGGGACCAGAAACGCATCCGCCCGTTTTGCTCCTTTTTTTCACATAGCAGACAAATAGACTTAAAGTATTACCATCATTTCTGGTCGTATAGAGTTAAGACATATAAGAAAATAAACTGTTAAATGTCTACTTTATGTGCCCACATAAAATCGAAATAAAATATTGTGCTTTTGTAAAATAAAGAAAATTAACAGGGTGTGCGTTCTGCCTCCCCTTCTCCGTCAAGTTTTTTTTCTGGAGCACGTCTCTAAACATAAACAGAACTCAGCGATTACTATTCACCCAGCCATAAGCAAAACCGAAATAAAAATTCTCAGTTTATGTCATCTATATAAAAAGAGAGACGTCTCAGCCTTTCTAATTATCTTTATCTAATCTCATTCTCTGTAATGTGACACGCCCACGGAGAGCATGCGCTATTCAAACACTAATGATCTGAAGCAACACATTGAGAGCGTATACGCCCATATCAACTCTGAAAACACTATATTTTTAGTCAGATTAATCTACTGTCTTGCGCGGCTATATGAGGAACAATCCTGGGACATTTACCTACCTCAGAAAAAGTGCTGGTTTATTTTCACTTCAAGGAGCGAGGAGGATCCAGCTGAGAAGTGTGTAAGGTAAGTGTTTTGCTTGTGCTTTGTTCTAATCGCGATATAGAATAACATTAGTGTCGGTAAACGGAAAAATAGCATACTGTTTAAATGTGAATCGTGTGTGTGTGTGTGAGAGAGAGAGAGAGAGAGAGA
The DNA here is from genome assembly GCA_036326025.1 of Chrosomus eos. Taxonomy (NCBI): domain Eukaryota; kingdom Metazoa; phylum Chordata; class Actinopteri; order Cypriniformes; family Leuciscidae; genus Chrosomus; species Chrosomus eos. The sequence continues at coordinate 45,016,745 of CM070818.1, read as the reverse complement.
GAGAGAGAGAGAGAGAGAGAGAGAGAGAGAGAGAGAGAGAGAGAGAGAGAGAGAGAGGTGTGTGTGTGTGTGTGTGTGTGTGTGTGTGTGTGTGTGTGTGTGTGTGTGTGTGTGTGTGTGTGTGTGTGTGTGTGTGTGTGTGTGTGAGAATGAACGCACAGATGCGCACGGTTACAGATGAAATAACATTTCGTTGACTAGTTTTGGATAAAGTTTTTACTCTAAAATAGACCTCAAATAAGCTTTTGTTATGAGTTTCTGCTCATATGTTAAATATATAGAATGTTTTGTCAATAAACTAATCAACTAAGATGTTATAGTGTTTGTTCCAATGCAAGCTATATCAAAATAATGAATCAACTTTGAAATATGTATGATCAAACTAAGACATTTATGGAAAAAGACCATTTTCTTTTCAAGATGTTTCCAACTCTAACTTTGAACTGAAATAAAACCATATATGGTGAAGGGTGTGTGATAGAAGTGTCCAGACATTTGCACCCTGTATTTTAAAGAAGAACATTTAATTATTTGAGATACATTATTCATTCACAAAGAATTCAAGGACATTAGGTTGGAGTTTTCCTCATTTTTTTAATTAAGGCATTAAGATTTTTTATTCCTCTTTTTATTCAACTTTAGCATGGGTGTGTTCACTTATTCTAAGCAGTGTGTGTGTGTGTGTGTGTGTGTGTGTGTGTGTGTGTGTGTGTGTGTGTGTGTGTGTGTGTGTGTGTGTGTGTGTGGTAAATAAATCCAAACAATCTAAAAGCCATTCTTTTTTAAATCTCCTCATTCACATTCTCCTCATAATGATATGGCCTGATAGCACCTAATAGGGCTATTATGGGAGGGTCTTTGTCTTTCTCAGGTGTGGAATGCCACACATATTAATGAGAGATCACGCCTCCTCGCATAAAGCTTTCTCAAACAAAACACGTCATACACAATCTAAAAGACTTTTTATGACTTATCTGAATGAGTAGTCAGGATGATTCTCACATAGTTTTGGAGCAAATATTCTAGACTATGTGATACAATTTTCAAAAGTCTTGTGAAGAAATAATCAATGTGTTTTGTGGCCTTATTTCAGAAACTTTTATTTTTAGTTTTTTCAATAACTATGCATAAATAATATTCTCTCAAAAATACAAACATGTACACACATGTTGCTCACATATTATGATAGCCCCGTTTGTGCTATATAGAGTGAATTTACACCTTTGCCATCAACATGTTTATAAATAACTGAAAAAAGCACATATGTCAGTGCATGTCAAAACATCCCAAGTGCTCCAAAAACCCCTTGGTCCCCAGAGGGTTAAAGTAGGCCTATAGATAACACTTATGATATGTGTGGCTTTAATGCAATATATTGTAAAAAGTGGAATAAACAAACATGATTTTACAGGGGTGCCAAATTGCAGAGCTTGTGCATATATATCCACATCGCTATGAACAGACACTTTCTTAACTTCCGTTTTCTCACCGCTGTTATTTATGTGGTGCGTCTATTGTTATTGAGAGGAAAGCGCGCACCACATATTAATCAAAATGTCGCTCTCAGCAGTGTAAACGGTGTCGGGATGTTCATCAACAGTATACCGCTTTGAAGGCATTTCAAACTTATTTTTACCCCTAAGCAAAGAACGAAAAATAACTTTGTTGTATATCACAAATTGAATGTTTGCCAACTCAGTTTCTCCACAAGGAACTCAACGGTCCACACTCTATACTCATAAATAATAATGTCCTTATTTTCATGTGGTGTCAGTGCCACCGCATGTAACTTAACAAGATTCACTTGTTTAAAACACCCTAAATTATGTTAACATTTACTATATAACCATTATTTCACTAATAAACATCTATACAGCTCTGTGGAAATTTATTTATCTCTGTGAGCGATCGCAGTTTAATTATTAATAATTCTGATATAACATATCAGTTGAGAAATGCAATGTATACACTGTTTTGTCTGTTACTTTCCTGACAATGTATTACTCCAGCAACTATTATTCAATGAATTAGTATCCAGCGAATTATTCTTCACTCTTTAGCCTATTAAACTAAATATAAACCTTCTAAAACTGTAGTTTAAAATGATTATATTCCTGCAAAGTTGATATGACTCCTCTGTCATTTATGCTCTTCATTTGAAAACAGACTTTCTAAAAAAAAAAATTCCTATTGTTAATATGAGTGTTGCTGCTGATGCATTTTATAAATAAAAATATATTCATTGTTGTAATATGTAGATATAATTTAATATGAAATACTGCTAACTTTCATAATTTATTGTTTTTAAGATGACTGAAAGGAGCTTTTGTTTATCTCTTCGAACTTTTATTTATAAATCAAGACACTTTAATAGTGCACTATTTTTTTGCTCTCTTTCAGACCCTCTATGTATTGGTGTATAATTAAGAGTTGTTTTGTATGCAAGGAGGATGTTATGTGATTGTTATAAATAAAATGGTTTGTTCAGTTCAGTGGTGTTCTAATCATTGTGTCAAAAACAGAAGTATAAAAGTAAATAAATACCGGTTCAGCATATCGGTTAGCGTGCACAAACCAACAAATAAATGGTATCTGTTATATATTAAAAAAAAATATCGGCCGATCACTAGTTGATTTATTCACGTTTTAATATGCCTCTGCTGGACAGCTTTTTAGATTGATGCTGAGGCTTTTAAGGTAGGGTAGAATCAGTGATCTCTGACCTAGTTTGTTTGCTTGCTTTCGTGGCTAAAATACGCTGCATTTTCCGCCAAATGGCAGTTTAATGTTTATTAACCAGAATGGGGAACAATTCTATATTTTAATGGTAAAATAATGATTGAAATTATGTTTAGTTTTAGTTTGACAACCATTGTTTTGAACCTAAAGGGTCTATAATGGGGGTAGTGAAAGGAATGGATTTACTATCCATCTTCGTTTATTATCAAAGGAATTGGAAATTATAGTTTTATAAAAAATGAATGCATATATCCTGGTATTTATGATTGTAGACGATGTCTATATTTAATATCATGGGGAGTGACTGAGGGTCCAGCTATGCTGGGGGTACAGCAACAGTGCTTGCTTATTCAGCCCGGCTTCCGGATGTTAGATATGTACTTGTTCTGTAATTAGTGTTGTTGATGATAATACCAAATTAGTAAAATGTAAAGACAGCTATGTCTAAAGATTCTGGAAATCAATAATGTATAATGTCGGATATTTTGTTGATACTAAGTCATTGAAGCGAAAGATATTGAAAACAAATTAGAATATTTTGAGCATTTCCATGTAGCTTATGAAAATGAATGTTGTGCCAATACTAATGATGAAGATTATGATTCGGCTATTGTTGTATCTGCCACTGGTGGACTGTAAAAGAATACAGAGAACTGCTTATCAGTGGCTCTGTTTGCATTCATGTTTGGGACACACTGCTTCAAGGGTATGCAGTAAGTTGGAGCCGACAGTGAGTGTTTTAATTGTGGTCAGCAGGACCATTTAACACGGAACTGTAAATGCCCACCGAGAAGGTGTTTGAAAATGTGATAGTGACACATTTCTGGTAATAATGTGGGTTTGAAGTAGATCAGTATTTAAATGACGACATTAACATTTTCGTCTGAGAAATAAGAGATAAAAACAAGGTCAAAAGATTGAAGCCTTAAAGTGAATCCTTTTGAAGAAAAGATCTATAATAGTAATTTTTATAAGTGAATACAGTTTGATGAATGCGAGTTGCAAAATATATAAAAGTAACTAAAAGGATGATTGTGTTTTAATTAAACATATTAAACGATTCATTTCGGAGTCGGTGAGCAAATCAGGTAAAAATAAATGCATATTATAAGACAACAAAAGTGTTTTTTGTCATTGCATGCTTGTAAAACTGTTGTTGGGGACTCCCAGAACAATATTAGGAACATTTTAAATGCCATAATAGGTACCCTTTAAATCAGAGGCTAAAATCAGGCTAGGAAAAATGCCTTTTATTTCTAAATTATGACTATTTTTGATCTAAAAAACATACAAACATTATTTAAGGGCAACCCAGGAAACATTATAAAATAATAAAATAACCCCATTCTAGGGCACCTTTAATGATTTTCTAGAATAAATGTCTTAACCCCCTGGGGACCAGAAACGCATCCGCCCGTTTTGCTCCTTTTTTTCACATAGCAGACAAATAGACTTAAAGTATTACCATCATTTCTGGTCGTATAGAGTTAAGACATATAAGAAAATAAACTGTTAAATGTCTACTTTTTTATGTGCCCACATAAAATCGAAATAAAATATTGTGCTTTTGTAAAATAAAGAAAATTAACAGGGTGTGCGTTCTGCCTCCCCTTCTCCGTCAAGTTTTTTTCTGGAGCACGTCTCTAAACATAAACATAACTCAGCGATTACTATTCACCCAGCCATAAGCAAAACCGAAATAAAAATTCTCAGTTTATGTCATCTATATAAAAAGAGAGACGTCTCAGCCTTTCTAATTATCTTTATCTAATCTCATTCTCTGTAATGTGACACGCCCACGGAGAGCATGCGCTATTCAAACACTAATGATCTGAAGCAACACATTGAGAGCGTATACGCCCATATCAACTCTGAAAACACTATATTTTTAGTCAGATTAATCTACTGTCTTGCGCGGCTATATGAGGAACAATCCTGGGACATTTACCTACCTCAGAAAAAGTGCTGGTTTATTTTCACTTCATATTATGATAGCCCCGTTTGTGCTATATAGAGTGAATTTACACCTTTGCCATCAACATGTTTATAAATAACTGAAAAAAGCACATATGTCAGTGCATGTCAAAACATCCCAAGTGCTCCAAAAACCCCTTGGTCCCCAGAGGGTTAAAGTAGGCCTATAGATAACACTTATGATATGTGTGGCTTTAATGCAATATATTGTAAAAAGTGGAATAAACAAACATGATTTTACAGGGGTGCCAAATTGCAGAGCTTGTGCATATATATCCACATCGCTATGAACAGACACTTTCTTAACTTCCGTTTTCTCACCGCTGTTATTTATGTGGTGCGTCTATTGTTATTGAGAGGAAAGCGCGCACCACATATTAATCAAAATGTCGCTCTCAGCAGTGTAAGCGGTGTCGGGATGTTCATCAACAGTATACCGCTTTGAAGGCATTTCAAACTTATTTTTACCCCTAAGCAAAGAACGAAAAATAACTTTGTTGTATATCACAAATTGAATGTTTGCCAACTCAGTTTCTCCACAAGGAACTCAACGGTCCACACTCTATACTCATAAATAATAATGTCCTTATTTTCATGCAGGGTACCCCCAGGATCCTCCAACTTAAATTCAAGGCTTTTTAAGACCTTTTTAATACCATTTCAAGTGAAATTCAATGCCAACTTCGTACCCATTCCGACAGAAGTATGAGGGGAAAATGTCAAATCTGTATACATTTTAAACCCTAGAAAATAATTATGTACAAGGAGGCTACTTGAATTAAATAAAACATTTTACTTAAATTATATTAAATTATGTATTAAATTTACTTAATATTTAATACATACGCAACAGCATTGTAGCGCACACGTGTATGTAGGCCAGTGTTAATTTTGGCAGCCATTTTTGATTTAGTCTTAGTCTTCAGATGAAAATGCTTATTGGTCTTAATCACATTTGAGTCATCCTGTTTTTTATAGTTGTAGTTGACGAAAAGTCTTTGCATTTTTGCACATCAGAAAATGTCATAATTATTCTCTCTAGGCCAATTCAATTAAGCTTATGAGAAATTATTGACATGGCACTCTTAAGCAGTAGCACTTGTGCAGTTCTACATAATTATCCCTTTTCCTAAGTTCAGTGGTTCTCCAGTGTTTTAGAGTGCTGTACCCCCTGGACCCCCTCTCTTCCACTTAGACTGCACTCACACCTTTTCCATTAAGGGACAAGATTTGCCCACTTAAATAATTTTTTCCATTTCATTTTTTACCTTTGTAATAACTTTTAAAAAAAATGCTTTAAATAAAACAATGTTCATTAAATTGGCAATGTTAAAATCGCCAGTAGGTGGCGGTAACTCACTATCTTTATGAGTGAGTCTGAGTCATTCATTCATTGAATCTCACAAATCGTTCAAAGCCACATATTTCGTTATAGAGCAAGCATGATAATGCTGTTTTAAATGTAGTACATGATTTAATGTTACCCTTTTTTCTTTTCTTTTTTACTGTTGTATAAAATCAATGTCACATTTGAAATCGTGTGGATATTCGGGAAACATTGCATTATTGCTCGTATGAACACTGCTGGATATCAGCCTGCATTTTGATCGCAGATTTAGTCGCACAAACAGCGCAAGCGGCTCGTGACAGAACACAGACCAACTGAATGACACTTTAACCTTAACTGTCACGTCCGTAGCGGAACCCTAACTTTACTCATTTATTTCAATTAAATCCTATCTATAGACAATTATATATCGTGAAAGGTCTAGACTCTAAATAGTATTTCCAGATATTTTGTTACAAAGAGTAGAAAAGTAATTGATTGATTTAAGAAAGAGTGCCTCAAAATCTACATATAACGGGGTTTTAACTTTGACACAAATTGTCGCACACACATTTAATAATTAAACTTAGGTTCATACCAAATGTTCATAATAAAACATATCTAGTATTTGTCAATAAAAAGTACAATTTTTTTAAAGCAAAGTATAGTCCTCTAAAAAAGTATAATATTTTGATAATGTGGTATATATTTTATTACTATTATTATAACACTAATTTAGTGTTACATAAATTAGGTATCATTTAAGCATAAGGACCAAATTATCTGTAAAACCCTTTTAGAAATAGACTTGCTTACCATAAATCGGTATTTTTCTATTAGGCCCTCCTATTTGGCATATCATTCATAATTTTTAAGAAAATATTAAACTTGACAAACCATATTGTCAGATAAGGTCGAGTCTCAAGTTCCATTTTAGACACTAATGATATTTGGATAGAAATTTTATTAATTTTTATGCATGAATGCATAACAATTAATTCAGAGCAATGCCGTGGCTATTTATTGGTATACGCTAAACAAAATCCATGAATTCAATTTTTGATATCAACTTAAATTTGGAACACAACTGGTATATATATAGCTTTCATTTTAATAATTTATAGTAAAAATAGTTTATCAAAATATTATTTATATTAATAAAATATAAATTAATACATATCATTTGATTACTGTAAATTTTAAACTTCCTAAACTTTTATACTTTAATATTTTTTGAAAGTGCATTCACTTCAGTAATAACTGCTGATTGTTTTCTTTAAAACAAGACCAAACTTAGGTCTATATTCCAAAGCATTCTTGAATTACAACCATTTAGGTTTGTATAGTGCATTTTAATGTCAATTATCAAAATGGGGGGTGACAGTTAAGGGGTTAATTTAAGTAGAAAATCTTAAAGATCATTGAACTCCAGCTTGTCTGTGTTTTCAGATCATCCGCGCTTCTTCAGCAGTGTAGAGAGAGAGCGCGCGCGCGCATGGTTGCCAGATATTATTGAAAAGACCGGGTAGAAAATATGTTCTTTTAACAGAAAAGCTCTTATTTGGGTTTAAATTTTGTCATTTGTGGCCACAGCGGATTAAACTAGGCTAGGTACTACCTTGTTCTGTACCTCACTTGCCTAGTAACCATAGTAACGGCCCTAACGGGTGCGCACGCGATTGCTTTTTCTGCTATGACGTGGAGCGCGAGGTGCACTCAACCAAAGAGTGTACGTTCTTTGACTCAATGCTGCGTGCATATATTTTGAATTAGCCCACATTAGTAACAGTTAATTTTGTTACGGTATGAACTTAATCCTAGCAAAGGCACAAAAAAAAAGACCTTTGTAACGAAATCCAAGACTTTGTATACTAAATTCAAGGCTTTTAAGGCCTTAATTTGAGATGATCAAATTCAAGACTTTTTCAAGGCTTTTAAGACCCGCGGGTACCCTGTCATGTGGTGTCAGTGCCACCGCATGTAACTTAACAAGATTCACTTGTTTAAAACACCCTAAATTATGTTAACATTTACTATATAACCATTATTTCACTAATAAACATCTATACAGCTCTGTGGAAATTTATTTATCTCTGTGAGCGATCGCAGTTTAATTATTAATAATTCTGATATAACATATCAGTTGAGAAATGCAATGTATACACTGTTTTGTCTGTTACTTTCCTGACAATGTATTACTCCAGCAACTATTATTCAATGAATTAGTATCCAGCGAATTATTCTTCACTCTTTAGCCTATTAAACTAAATATAAACCTTCTAAAACTGTAGTTTAAAATGATTATATTCCTGCAAAGTTGATATGACTCCTCTGTCATTTATGCTCTTCATTTGAAAACAGACTTTCTAAAAAAAAAAATTCCTATTGTTAATATGAGTGTTGCTGCTGATGCATTTTATAAATAAAAATATATTCATTGTTGTAATATGTAGATATAATTTAATATGAAATACTGCTAACTTTCATAATTTATTGTTTTTAAGATGACTGAAAGGAGCTTTTGTTTATCTCTTCGAACTTTTATTTATAAATCAAGACACTTTAATAGTGCACTATTTTTTTGCTCTCTTTCAGACCCTCTATGTATTGGTGTATAAATAAGAGTTGTTTTGTATGCAAAGAGGATGTTATGTGATTGTTATAAATAAAATGGTTTGTTCAGTGGTGTTCTAATCATTGTGTCAAAAACAGAAGTATAAAAGTAAATAAATACCGGTTCAGCATATCGGTTAGCGTGCACAAACCAACAAATAAATGGTATCTGTTATATATTAAAAAAAAATATCGGCCGATCACTAGTTGATTTATTCACGTTTTAATATGCCTCTGCTGGACAGCTTTTTAGATTGATGCTGAGGCTTTTAAGGTAGGGTAGAATCAGTGATCTCTGACCTAGTTTGTTTGCTTGCTTTCGTGGCTAAAATACGCTGCATTTTCCGCCAAATGGCAGTTTAATGTTTATTAACCAGAATGGGGAACAATTCTATATTTTAATGGTAAAATAATGATTGAAATTATGTTTAGTTTTAGTTTGACAACCATTGTTTTGAACCTAAAGGGTCTATAATGGGGGTAGTGAAAGGAATGGATTTACTATCCATCTTCGTTTATTATCAAAGGAATTGGAAATTATAGTTTTATAAAAAATGAATGCATATATCCTGGTATTTATGATTGTAGACGATGTCTATATTTAATATCATGGGGAGTGACTGAGGGTCCAGCTATGCTGGGGGTACAGCAACAGTGCTTGCTTATTCAGCCCGGCTTCCGGATGTTAGATATGTACTTGTTCTGTAATTAGTGTTGTTGATGATAATACCAAATTAGTAAAATGTAAAGACAGCTATGTCTAAAGATTCTGGAAATCAATAATGTATAATGTCGGATATTTTGTTGATACTAAGTCATTGAAGCGAAAGATATTGAAAACAAATTAGAATATTTTGAGCATTTCCATGTAGCTTATGAAAATGAATGTTGTGCCAATACTAATGATGAAGATTATGATTCGGCTATTGTTGTATCTGCCACTGGTGGACTGTAAAAGAATACAGAGAACTGCTTATCAGTGGCTCTGTTTGCATTCATGTTTGGGACACACTGCTTCAAGGGTATGCAGTAAGTTGGAGCCGACAGTGAGTGTTTTAATTGTGGTCAGCAGGACCATTTAACACGGAACTGTAAATGCCCACCGAGAAGGTGTTTGGAAATGTGATAGTGACACATTTCTGGTAATAATGTGGGATTGAAGTAGATCAGTATTTAAATGACGACATTAACATTTTCGTCTGAGAAATAAGAGATAAAAACAAGGTCAAAAGATTGAAGCCTTAAAGTGAATCCTTTTGAAGAAAAGATCTATAATAGTAATTTTTATAAGTGAATACAGTTTGATGAATGCGAGTTGCAAAATATATAAAAGTAACTAAAAGGATGATTGTGTTTTAATTAAACATATTAAAAGGGTTTAGGTTATATAAAGAGACAAATCTCACAGATGATTTATAATAACTGCAAATGATGCAGAGTAGCCTTTTCAAAGTTAGTGAATCCTGATTGGAGATTGATAAACTCCTAGGAAAAGACTATGAAGTCAGATATTAAGCTATGGTAATTGAGAACTTGACAACTAAAATTGAGATGAAATGTGAAATGTCATTGAGAACTAGAATAATTATTTAAAATCAAATAAGCAGAAGCAGTAATAGGCTACTGGATTAACAGTTGGTAAATGTAAAATGTGTTCTGTTAGTGTTTTGACCATGAAAAACTAGAAGCTGATGTTTTGCTTTCAAAAGATAAGTTTGTTATTGGCTGTAATGAAACAGCTTGCTTATCTGAATCTGATGTGGCTGTGGCTGAAACTGCCAGAGCGACAGAGACTCAATCTGAGTGGAAATTTGTAATGTCTACATTCCTTGAGATATGGGCAAAAGACAAAAACCAAAAAAAAATGTTTATTTGAAAACACATGTAATTTCTAGCAGAGATGCCTTAAGCTGGGATAGAGTTAAAAGATGGTAGATAAAAGTTTGATGTTAGAAGTTTATGAGAGTACAGTGTACCAGTCCTGAATGCCTCAGAGTCTCTCTGTCAATGTCAGCTAAAAGCTCCTATCTGAGCCTGTGTCATAAGCACTGATGGGTTACTGTAATCCAATTACTTTTTTCAAGTAACGAGTAAAGTAAGGGATTACAATTGCAAAAACAGTAATTAGATTACAGTTACTTCCCCGTAAGCAGGCTGCGTTACTGCGTTAGTTAACCGTCATTTTGTTTCGTGAGACTGTCTCGTGCCATGAGTCGTGCGTGAGTGACAATGACATATGAGCAGCGCAACGTCAGTGGTAAACACCGAAATGTGTAGTGTTGAACAAGAGACAACATGGAGCGCAGGAGACACGCATTTGATTGGTCTCACACGCCACACCCCCGATTTCTCACGCTGAAGTGTCAACCCGGTCGGTCAAATGCCTGAAAGATGAGTTCATCTATAGATCTACCTGTTGAGCCACTCGTGATCGACTAGTTATACCGCAAATTAGTTAAAATCTCCTGGAATCTAGAGCGAGCGTGCATGCGAGACAGAGACCGTGTAGCGCGCACGTCAGAGAGGGAGAGCGACAGATCTTGCGTGTGCAGAGAGCATCCTGATCTAGAAACAGGACCCCCGTTGAAGAATGTCAAAATTCCACCTCAAATCTGAGCAAGCACTTAGCAAGCCGGCACAGGAATGTGAAACTTACTGAAAAAAACCCTGAACCCCCAACTGACATGACATGGCTGTTTTGGTAAACTCATTTTTACTCCTCTCTGCACTTTACTGTTAAAAGACGTAAGTGTTAATAATTTAGAATACAGTCAGGAGAGACTTACATTTTAATTATTTTATTGCTGTATTTTATTTACATCTATTCGAATGAAGAATTTTACAAAAATATATATATATGCTGGAATATGTAGAAATATAAGTTAACAGAATGTGGAATGTGCAGAAAATAGGTTTAAATGTTCAACAATTTTCTTCAAGTCTGAGACTGTTGCATTTAATAAAAATTGTGCTTGATGCAATGTGCATAAAGTAAAAATATTGAAACTAATAAAACAAGTTTAAAAAAATAGTGTTTCATTTGATTAAATTTTAGATGATGGAATATGCAGAAGGAATATATTTAGGCTGAAAGGTCTATTGCTTTATAGCGCATTTACGTCGTGCATCATGTTTTTGAAAAGTAAGTAAAGTAACTAGTAGAGTAACTAATAACTTTTGAAAATAAGTAATCAGTAAAGTAACTGGATTACTTCTTGAAGTAATCAGTAATCAGTAACTAATTACTATTTCTAAGTAACTTGACCAACACTGGTCATTAGGGATGGGTATCGTTAAGGTTTTAACGGTATTACTACTCTTACCGATACTGCTTATCGGTCCGGTACTTTAACGGTATACTTATCGTTTTTTTGGTGTGTTTTTTTTTGTTTGTTTTTTGTTTTTTACATTCGGGTAATAATTAACATTTGCTTTATATTTTGAAATAAAATAAAATATCTATTTGTTATGCAGCAATGTACAGGCTTTTTTGTTTTATATACATGAGATAGGATACGATAAGCAAAAACAAGTACAAACACATGGTCAACAAAGAATACAATTAAACAAAGATAAGTTATATACACAGTGCTTTAATTTCAGGAAGGTCTACTAAAATTACTTTTCAGGTAAGTGTTTCTGTCTGAAAAGAAATCTAATTTAGTCATTAAATGTAAAATAACACTGCATAGTTTATTATAGATAGATTAATGCTTATTAAATTTTAAGTTATTCATTCAAGAGCTGTGAGTATTTTCTCTGCCTTTTGTTGTTTGATTCGCATTAATGGCTCAATCGTCACAGGTTTATTAGACGCTGCCCCTTTAAGACCGAGTGCAGATCTGACTAACTGACCAACTATGTACGTCTATTTAAGACATAAACTGTGTTCAGTGAATCTCAGAGCTGGTAAGTTTTATATTGTTATGTATATTTGATAGTTTAGATGCGCACATGAAGCCCAAAGTTACTTGTCTTGTTGCAGTCCATTTCGAAGCGCGCGTCGCCTTGTGTTGTCGCTCTTGCGCATATTTTTGTGCTTTTAATAGCTCTTTTAATGACTTAACGCGTCTGCAATTTAGCAACAGTAGAGACTGCATTTTACAACAATCCCCAATCGTGCTGGTACGTTTGGGTTTTAGGTAGAAATAACAGCGCATCGCTGTGAAGGGAAGGAAGATGCTCTCTAGACAGAATGCGTCTAGTTTGTGGTTTCATCTCAAATATCTTCTTTTTATAATTTTTAAAAGGCGAAATCTAAAAAAAAATTAGAATAATATCCCAGATCTAAAGTTTAACCACGTTTGAATGTTTAGTTCTGTCCTCACTGTTACTCATTAAGCAGGGCTGTCGTGTTGTGCGCCCTGTGTCTCCACGTGAGAGATCGCTCTCTCTCTTCTGGACTGCGAATAGCAAAATTGCATCACAGACAAATGGTTTAATATTTTTATAGAACTGGCTGGCAAGATAAACATGTTCAAGATTACGTCTTTATAGCAATAATAAATAGTACATGTATTTTCTTAATTTCTTCAGTACCGAAAGCAGAACCGATAACGTCCGAGCTTATCGATTCTGCGGTCTTTCAAAATTCAGCCCCGGGGCCCGTTTAATACCGGGTTTCGGTACCCATCCCTACTGGTCATAAGTGATAATAAGCTATTTATAGTAAAGTACAGTGTTTCAGTTGAAAATCATAGACACCGAGATGTTAAAGAAATCATTGCCATTCAGAGGGCAATTTGTAAATGTTTTAAAAGTAAAACTGAATGACTTTAAAGGGATACTCCACTTTTTTTGGAAATAGGCTCATTTTACAACTCCCCCAGAGTTAAACAGTTGAGTTTTACCATTTTCGAATCCATTCAGCCGATTTTCTGATATTTAGAAGAATATCAGTAACCAGACCGTTTCTGGTCTCATTGACTTCCATAGTAGGAAAAAAATATACTATGGGAGTCAATGAAACCAGAAACTGTCTGCTTACTGATATTCTTCTAAATATCAGAAAATCGGCTGAATGGATTCAAAAACGGTAAAACTCAACTGTTTAACTCTGGGGGAGTTGTAAAATGAGCCTATTTCCAAAAAAAGTGGAGTATCCCTTTAACCCTCTGAGCCCGACGGCATCGTCGACGACGCCACACATCACCTCCGAGAAATTTTGATATTACTCAATGAAAGATTTATCGATTTTCTTACCGTTTTTTTTCCACCAGAAAGCTAACGAGCTAGCCATCACGGGGGTGTCTTTGGTGTCTTTCTAGCCTTTACAGAATGTTTTCTATCCAGCCTGGAACTTGTGCATCCATTTGGAGTTTTTCAGCATTAAATCAAAACATTTATATCCAGCTTTGATACACTTTAAGTCCATAATTTATAAATATTCCGTCATTTTGGCCGCTAGCTCGATGCTAGCTGCCATTTTGGATCACGTGATGGTTTTTGACCAATTACAGGCTGATCCGTCGTAAACATTGGGTGAGTCATTGGGTCATTACGCACGAACAGTCTATGGCACAAACCAAGGGAAAGAGAGAGACGCACGGAGACGCAGGTTTCACAGAGAAACGCAGAGAAATGGATGTAAATCGAGCACAGGATGATGGATTTTCAGGAGAACAGAGCTTTTTGACAGATGAGGAACTAGATTACCAGGATAGACCCAGCTGAAGTGCCATTTATTTATTGACTGTAAAAAAGTATTATAGTAGTATAAATGTAATATAAAAGTATAAAAAGAATAGAATAAATAAAATAATAAATAAAATAAATAAAATATAAATGCAAAGCCTGTGATGTGGCCCTCTGTGATTGCTGATATGAACTGTTTTGAGGCTTGGCACCAGTGAATTTCATGAAAACGCCTGGACTTCTTTTGGAAAAATGTAAATAGTTTTGGTTCTGTACAAGTTATAATGTTTATTCCTGTGCTTCAGGACTCCAAAGCCATAAACAAACTGTTTTCCAGAGGAAATTTGATTAGCTTTTATTTATTTGTGTGTGATTTCAATAAATATTTGAGTGATTCAATTTCCGATTTATTTTTTCATTTGTCTTTATGGTCCCATAACTTATTTTACATTCAGGTGACATCAATGTAACACAAATATGCTGAAAGTTCAATTTGTCCTGAAAAAAAAGAGGTGTGTCAATTGTCTGTGCACAAAAGGGTTTTACAAGCTTTTTTAGTGAATAACACCAGACGGAAAATATAATGTAAAAATACCCTTAGGTCTCAGAGGGTTAAAGAAGTCTCTAAAATAATAATGCAGATCTTAAATGATAGAAGTGACATTTTTGACTGGTTCAATTTAGAACCAGTAACTTCTTTGTCTTATCTTAGTCTCCACCATGAAACAGGGCCGATGGCTCCGGCTACAGATGTACAGCTAAGTTTATGATTTTAAGACAGTTAAAGTACACTATTAGGCAATCGGAATGGCTCTGGTGACTCTTGAACGTGCCTTTCCTAAGCTCTAGAAAACAACTGATTTTGTTGAAGAAGACTGATTTGGTATTGGGAGAAGAGCGGTTACCAGTGTGCACAAGGTGATTTTTCCCAGTGATGGGTAAGACCTTCTTTAAACAGACAGAGGGCAACCTAAGACAGGGGGGTCACGCCGACACTGGGCATCTCCTGATGGAGGTGTTTATGTGAGATGGGTATGAGAGTGGAACAGATGTCTGTGAGGCCAGCAGCATCATACACCATGCAGGGGAAGATGAGCTGTAAGAAGTTATGGCAGTCTGACCCAGAAATGTGAGTTTTCCTCTGTACCACTCACCAGAAAGCGCATTAATTGTATGGCTTGTTTTTCATTGTGACAAGTGTCTGCAACCATGCCAGGGGACAACACCCTGAGGAGAAGAAAATTAAAGATAAAGAGCTAATAGGAATGGGCTTTCAAGAGCCAACTGAGACCATGAGGGGATTGCCATTATTTGTTGTGGAGACAGTAGCAACACTTTTTATGTATTGGCTGCCTCATGGGCAAGAAAATAAAATGTATAGAAGTGTTGATTGTGAACTAATACGTTTTAACTTCTGAAGTTCGTTAGACATGGTCGTGGCTAAAGTTGAAGACAGCTTTTGATTTGAGAAAAGTGATGAATTTAATATTACATTCTGTCTAAACTATAGTCTTAGTAGGCTGTTGAAAATATTATTTGTTTATAGTGAGAGAGACTGCCTGAGTTGGAGGAAGGGATGGTAACTGTGTCTGTCTTTCTGTTATCGGCCTGCTAGAGTAAGCTGAAGCAAAATAATGATAATGAACCAAAACAACCCAGCTGACTTGTCTAAAAATCTAATGAATAATGAACAGACATGCTTTGGAACTGGTTAAGAGACCGTGTAAAATTAGGTAAAAGCTACAGGAAAATTTGAAGTTTAAAATCTTATTTAAAATTTAAATCTTTTTAGCAATAATATTAAGAAAAGCGAACATTGAAAATGAGCAGTTAACATATGCGTGTCTAGTATGAGTGTGTGTGATGGTGACAGCACTTTATGTCTTGTATGTATTAGTTCGGGGTACTAATATTCCGCTTCAATGGTGAGTATATTGTGTCATTAACCTCTGGAATGAGTGTTTCATCATTACAGATGGGTTAAGGCAAATGACAAATTTTAAAGAAGCCGATAATTCTGAGTGGATCCGAAAAGATGATACAGAACATAGGACGAGCTTTAAATTGATTGGTCATCAAGCTCTGTCTGGTATTAATTACTTTTGTCTTTTATGATGTTGATTTGAATTACGTTCTGGATCAGTTCTGAAGTATTTGTGTAAATTGTAATTGTGGAGTTGTAGATCACCATCTGGCATGGGTTGAGATAAATGAAAATGTTATAGATTTGAACAAAGTGACATATTGGCTAAGTCAACATGAAATTATCAAGAGAGCCCCTAACATTTATGATTATTGTGGGCAGAAGGAGGAGAATGTTATTTGACTGACATTGACCAAGTCTGTACACCACGACCTGACTTGATAGAAACAACTGAAGACTTTGAAAATGTTTGTAGATGACTGAACTAAGAGATCAAACAACAGGCCTGAAAAGCAGGATACGCTGTGAGACTAAGGGGCTTTGCCCTTCAAATACTTTGATAAGCAGATAAAATTGTGGCTTTAAGTGAAGAATGTAATATAAATAAATTGATGCACGAGTTGAGTCATGCATCAAAAGGGGGATGGTTGACAAAACAACAATTGACAAAATATGGTTTACTAAGGGACAATATATGTTGGGAGGACACTGGGCTTAATTGGGTAAAAGTCCGTCCCTTAACAAAATTGCTGTCTGTAAGTGTATTTGCAGGACTGTTTCAACAGGAAACACCAGGGCAGATGTGGCAGCGAAGGCCGCGGCAGTACAGCAGACAAAGTAAACTACGTGTACTTTTACTATCTGAAAATAACCTCGACATTTGTTTTTCTTTACAGAGCATGCAGACGTTTGATACAGGGCAGAAGGGGCTCAATAAAAAAATGGCTACGGATGAATTTGACTAACTATCCTGGCCTGGGTTGTTATTGTGGCAGAAAGAAACAAGGCCACACCTGGCAAAGCATAACTTAAAAATGTTTTCCTTTTACAGAACGTCAGGATGGATTGCAGCAAACAGAACTGATTCTGTTCCAAATGTATAAATATTGTGTTGTTGACATGAACAAAGTGAGTTAAATGTTAATGTACTAGTTGAGTGAGTGCTATTAAGTGAGCAAGAAATTATCCGGTGATATGTTTCAGGTTGTTGAATTGGCCAAATGTTGAGAATAAATTTGGAACTCATAAATGTATATCATCAGCAAGTAAACAAATAGTGAAAATTCCACAGGTCACACCAAAAGGGGCGACCGGCTAGACAAGAACTAACAAAATAATGTCTCCTAGGGTCTCCATTCACAGGTGACAGCAGCTAGGAAATGGTCCACTCCACAAACAAGTTTGCAAGGATGGAGATTGTAACACCGCCGTCCAAACATCTCACCTTGAACTAACACCAACCAACCTCAGCAGACCGACAAGCCAACGAGATTTGATTGGTCACTGATTCATTAGAAAGTATTTTATGGTAAATGGACTGCATCTACATAGCGCTTTCATAGACCCAATGGCCACCAAAGCGCTTTACATATCACCTCACATTCACTCACTTATTCATTCATACACCGACGGCGGTGTCAGCCATACAAGGCGCCACCCAGCTCATCGGGGGCAGTTGGGGTTAGGTGTCTTGTCATGGACACCTCGACACTTTGTCAGGTGGAACCGGGGATTGAACCACCAACCTTTCGGTTTGTAGACAACCTACAAGAACCACTGAGCCACTCCCATTGTCGATATTGTGTGTTTCCAGCTCAGTACAGAGACTGTCAGAGCAGGGATGTTTGTTAAATTGGTAAAAATGACAGTTTATCCAAATGATGATGACAATGACAAGAAATATGATGATGATGATACAAGTAGCGGAAGCTACAGTGAAATGTATTAATTGTTGGGGTATGTTTTCTTTTTCTTCCTATAAATGTTTTTGATATGAAAAGGTGGTTAAAAAACGTGGTTATCCGCTATGAGATGACGTACAAGGAGAGGGTTTGAAATGAGGGATTTTATTCTACTTTTATTCTTTGTATTTTGATGACCTGTTGAAATAACCAGTGTGAAATGATGGATTTGTTTTTCTTACTAATCTGTACAATATTTCTTGTTTATACTGAGGTGACTGAGGGTTCGATCTAGGTCGAGAGTGCAATAACAGTGTTTATTCATTTAGCCCGGCTTCAGATAAAGTCTCTACTTGCTTGCTAATAGTTAAGGGACTATCCTTACAAAAAACAGAAGAGTGATCAGTTATGTGAAAACCAGAGATGAAGAGTAGTGTGATGATATGACTTAAAATTTGTCTTTTTGTTTATTATTGTGATTATGGGTAATCAGAATGATAAAAAGTGGGGAATTGTTGTAGAAATTTTAATAGTCATTTATTCCTAACAGATATCATAAGAGAGAGAGCCTATTCAATGTATAAAAGTATATGTGTGTATGTATGTGACGTTTCAGGAACATATGGGACAGTACCTCTGACCTTAGGAATGGTCAGATTTGGCTAGTTTATTTCAGTACCAGTTTGTGTCCTTAAAGCTACACTGTGATTTTTACCCCCATCTAGCGGTAAAAAGGTATATGATCATCCAGTGAATATTAGTTTCTGCTCCTCTCAATTCCGATTTCGCTTTAACTCCTACGGTGACCAATGTAGTCCAAGATTAACATGGCTTCCAGTTCGACCTCGTCCATGAGTGTTCCTTCAAGTGATACGTGAAATGCGAAGCTTGAATTAACAGGTATGTCCCTCTTTGGCTAATGTACTTTCAAGATGGAGGGGCAACATGGCGACCGACATTAGAACCCCTTACCTGTATGTATTTTCAATGGCATATTATACACTCACGAGAATACTTTATCACTTGAACGAAGTAAATATACATTAATGACCACATATATTTTTGAAAGAACTAAGTGTTTTTAGCTAAGAATAAACTAAAAAAGTTACACAGTATATCTTTAAGTAGAAACTGAAGAGCAGTGGGGAGCTTATCTGAGTGGGTGAAAGGTACAGCGGGTGAGGAGGAACCTTGAAAAGAGTATAAAGGCGTCTCATGTCTTCCTGTTGTGGGTCACTCACTTCACAGGATAACTGCTGTGTTGGCGACTGGGCCTATTCTTGCAAGAATAAATACTTTTCTTTTTATTAATTTGACTCTGAGTGTCTCTTACGCAGTGATGATGTTTAACAGAAGTTTTGCCACAACAAATCATATTTCATTTTTCTGATGAGTCTACTAAACTGGTTGGTGAAGAGAAAGGCAGATGGGGACCATGGAAAAGCTGAGGTTAGCAGGCACGTGGAGAGAGAGAGAGAGGGGGGGGCTTTGTCACTTTGTGGGGCTTCAGTGTCACATGATCCTTTAGAAATCATTCTAATATGATATGATGCTCTTTTTTTAAGATTCTTTGATTAATAAAAAGTTAAAAATAACATCATGTAATATATCACAATATTAGGCTACAGTTTTTTCTGTATTGTTGATTAAATAAATGCAGGCAGTTTTTTTTATTATTACATATTGCCCCTTTTTTACTACATATTGCCCCTTTTTTACATTTGAGTTGAGATTTTGTCCCTGGAGGGTAGTGAAGTAAAATATGCTATGTAAGCTAGTCACCTTTTAAACTAATGAAACGTTTCATTGGATTTTAATGTTTAAAATGTCTACAGGATAAAGTAAATGAAAGTACTAGTTACATGCTGTATCTAAGAGTTAAAGTGTGTTACAGAAAAAAAGATCAGTGGTGAAGGTGAGGGAGGAAAGAGATCTCGAGGGAGAGACTCCAAGAGAGCAAAGAAGCTGTGGTAGGACATGAGTGAGAGGTGGTGCAATAATCATGCCTTGAATCTGTTGATGGTATGTCATATTTGTTTGTCTCAAAATGTCCATTTCTATCCACAAAACTTGCTAGAAGTCATGGTTTAAGGGCTTATTTTAAAAAAAAAAATCTTTCTGAGGTGCATGCCCCCGGACCCCCCCCCCCCCCCCCTAGAGGAAATTTCTAGAGGAAATTTTTTTTTGTGAGTTTTCAGTGTATTGGCGTGAATGTAAAAAGTATGTCGCCTGTGATTTGAGACTCCATCAGCGTAAAGCCGTGGTCGCACTAGACTTTGCGTAGTGTGGTGGGGTGATATACTCAGTCATATCGTCCTATTGGGGGGGGGGGCACGTTGCGGGGTTAGTTTGCTCATCTATTTAAAGCAACACCAAGTAAGATTTTTTTACCTTAAAATAATGTTTTCAAAATCGTTTCAGTGGTTCATCAAGTCGTGACATGGTTAAATGCACTTATGCCACTACTTTGCGGTCCTTTATCTGATATATCCACGCTATGTAAGATTGCCAGATCGGGTCGTGTTTCTGTAGTGCGAATGAGACAAGAAAACTACAAATTCTACTTGCTTTACGGCAAGCGTTACATCATACTTTCATAAAATCATGCATCATACTCTACCTTGTCTGTGGCCATTGTTGATTCCAAAGCCGGTGCTGGATAAGCATGTGCGTGCGACAATAGGATGCGGTATGCTAAATTATTTACGACAGCAGTAATGGACAATTACGCTTCCAACCTGTAGGGCGACCGCAGAGTAAAAAGTTGCTTGGCGTTGCTTTAATTATTCACTTTTTATATTATATGTCTTTGCAAAGGTTGCATAACTCAAGCCATGTACAAGATTCTTAAAATTGCTTCCTTCTGCTCTGACAATGTTCTCCAACTCGAAGGATTGTTTTTTCGTGCAGGACAGTGCTCTAATCTACACAGCCAGGGCAATCAAGGTGTGGATGGAGAACCACCAGATCAAGACCCTGTCATAACCATCACAATCTCCAGACCTGAACCTAGGGCTGTCGCGATAACCACAGTATTGCAGTACCACGCTACTGACAGGCCAACCGCAGAGGAATGCAAGTAACCGCTGCAACCGCAAACCGCGTTTTCCGCGCGATCATTGATAACTTCGCGCGCGTGAACTCGACAATTGACTACTGTGGACTTCGACCGAAAACAGGAAGAAAACACAGGTATGTGCGCTGGCTGAATAAACATCACTTTTATTCATATCTTTCACATCTACTGCAGTCAGATTGACCGTGTTCACTCTTAATAACACCACTCACATGGCTGTGCACTTGTAATGACACATCAAGGATGTTAAGAGGTTAAAAGCAGGTTTAGAACTTGCCCCGTTTAAGTCAACAGGGTGTAAATTTTAAAAAGAGGATAACACGGTGTAGGAAACACCGATTTTTGTCGTTGTTCTCTGTACTGACAGCACTCCAAATTTACAAAAAAATGAGCTCAATGTTAAAATTGACCGGAGTTCTCCTTTAACCAATCAGATAATCAGTCAGATTTAATCAGCCAATCAGATTTCGCTTTGACTGCAGCGGGGCCATCTAGCAGGCGTACAAAAACGTCTGCATTTTCTCGTTCCTTGATTGGATGCTCAAAGCGCATACTATTACTGCAGGGGACTGTAGGGGACTGCAAATGTAAAATAGCCTATGGCTAACTCTGGTACAATGCATCAAATGGCAACATTTATGTTATAGATTGTACATGGTCCCTAATAATAAATTAAATGACTGGTAGTAATCAACTTAACTTCTTAATTTAATTAAGACGTTCTTAATTTTTCTTTTAAATTTATGATCAAAACTTAATTTTTTTCAAACATTCATACTATTGTAACGTCTGAAAAGGGACTATTGTAACCCTTGAATGACAAGACAAGGGAGGCTCCGTTTCTGAACTTATCAGATTCGGAACGCAAGAACCATTGTACACAAACGCACCAGCCGAACTCATTCGCTCGTTTCTCTCCACCGGCCTTTCCCGAACTCACCGCATTAACCCTATAACTGTCGGTGCAAAATAAAAACAACAATTATAGAGAGTCTTTGTGCTGCTGCTACACTATTAATAGTTATTAATTCAGGTAGGACAGAAGGCCTAGGTGTGAAATGCATGGCCAGCCACTGATATAAATATATAAATATATAAATATAAATATATATATATATATATATATATATATATATATATATATATATATATATATATATATATATATTACGGTTAAACAGTTAATTATGAGCATCCCTATGGGCTACTCAAATGTGAATAATATATTCCATATTAGGGTTATGCTGATAGACTATAGTATCGTGCATCGACGATAGTCAGAGATATCGCTGATGGCAGATGCCTTTGACCAGTGTTGGGGGTAACGAGTTACAAGGTAAAGGATTACAGTAACGATATTACTGTTTTGGGTAACAAAGTAAAGTAACGCATTACACTAAAAATATCGGTAACTACACTACTTTACTATACTATAGGAACGCGCTTTCCTGCGTTACCCAAGCCGTGTTAGCCTGTGTGTAAAGTTCTGTCTAGTGGTGCGTGCGCACCGTTGCTATAGAGATGGATTTGAGTGACATAGCTGCCGGTGCGAAGGAGAGAGGGAAATGGAGACAGGGAGTTTCGGCAAGTGGCGATATTCACATTACTTTCAGTTTATTCCTAGAAAAGAACAAACATATTCATGTGAAATGCACTTAGTAAACCCTAAGATTATTACTTGTGACATTAGAACAAAATATAAAAACATGTATGTAGGCTATAGAACTAAATTAAAGATCTCTTAAATATTTTCTAATTTCACTAAACATTTCATTAAGTTTCTAGGACATTTTATAAAACATGGATCTTAGGCTCATTTTGAGCAACTGATTTAGACGCGCAAACTGGGTGTCGGTGCGGTGAGACGTACATGCTCGGGCAGAATCAGCTTCTTGAAGTCGTTCATCCTCGGATGCGGCGCCGCACGCGCTGTTACAAAAAAGCCGTGCACTTCGCCAAGCGAAATGGGGTCTTGCGCACCCAACGCGTACGACCGCCCACACCACAATGACATCATTTTTGCAGCGCGCACCTTCGCGCTCGTGCGGACGCGTCGAGTATAAACAAGGCTCGCTTTTCTCAAGTCTTGGGTAACACAAAATGAAATGAACAGGCTTGTTGCAGGGTTCATTGTAGAAGACATGCTTCCCCTGTCGACCATTAATCGCCCAGGTTTAGAAAAATGCATTTTAAATTAAGATTAAGAATTTTATGGGATAAAGTGACCTTTATATTATTATTTTTCATTGACCACTTCACTTTTTGTTTTTATAGCATGAGTCGAAAAAAAAGCTGGTTTTGTTCTCAGGAGAAGAGTTTTATTCTCATGTTTCCCAGAGCCTGTGTTTTGAAACATTGTGCAGACAGGGATATTGTTCTTTCATGCCATTTTGTATAGATTTATACAATAAACACTATGAAGACTTATTAAGTGATGATAGGGCTATGTTTGTCCATGCATCTACACACTGTAAATTAAGAAACGGGAAAGTTAAGTAATAAGTAGTGAAGTTACTTTTCAAACGCAGTAACTAGTAAAGTAATCTCATTACAATTTACAGAACTAGTAACTAGTAACTAATTACTTTTTTTGAGTAACTACCCCAACACTGCCTTTGACGATATCAATACGACAATTGGCTCGTTTTACCATTATTGTATTAAATTATTATTATTATAATAAAGGTATTAGGAACTATAATTAATTTGCCTTGCCTAAATTCATAAAATCACCACCACATAGCCTAACACTTTGCGACAACACCGAGACACGCTTTATGAGGACCCCTCTAAGAAAATGTTTTTAAAACAGACTCAACAGAAAGTTGAAAAATGTTGCGTTTGCTTCACACAAGAGCAGCCATTTCCCCCTGTTGCCATGGGAACATTATGAAGTGATGTAATTACGCGACGTGAACATCATCGAAAAGCTGTAAAACAGGAGCACACTTTATTTTTAAATATTTAAGAAGAAAAACAGGGATAGCTCACAGCTGAAGTTATTGACAGACAGACTCACGGAGGCGATTGGCATCTCACAACTCGCACTTTATTCCCAAATCGAACTCGTATAACTGTCTGTCACACGTTCTACCGTCCACATCGTTACTTAATAAGCAAAATAAGATAAAAGTAGTAGCATCAAACATCAAACATGGGGTGTTCGAGGCGCATGGCGGCAGACAGTTCAACAGGGAGCGCACAGCTCTTAAAGGGGCCACACCTTATTTCCACTCGTTACAGGCTGGAATAAAACAAGATGAGAAATTAAATATTTCCAGCACTTTCTGTGATGTAGTATGCTTGCTTATCATAGGAAGTAATATGAAATGACTCTTTACATTAAGGTAGTAGCCTAGTGAGAACAGGGTGTCCGGGGAATCACTTTTTTATTCTCTTTTTCATCAAACCGCAGTTTTTGCAAGTTGCCGCAATTTTTGCAAGTTCCCGCAATTTCATCACAAAAAATTGCATAAATATCCCGCATATTCCATCGCATTTTTAAAGAAAACAGGCCGCGTAATCAAGGATTTTTGCCCGCAACAATCACAAAAAAACTCTGCGTTTTTCTGGAAGGACTGATTATAAGCTATTAGAACTGTTTGCTGAGACGGAGACGATTTAAAATCAAAATTACTAAACAAAATTACACAGAAACTGCGGATCAGTAGTGCACTGCAAACGCAGAATATGTCAAAGCACTATAGCGCGTGCTGCTCCTGTACCGTCTATCCACCGCAACACGCACCGCATACGGAGTATGTGTGAAACGGGCCGCAGGTGCGGTGCGTATACAGCAGTGCAGAGATTGTTTCCGCACCGAGTCTATTTCTGCTGTGCTGCACCCCACTGAATTAAAGTGGCAGTGCATTGTTCACATTAAAATAGACATAGATTGACAAGAAACTGTATTAATTTCATAATATACGCATAATTCGTTAATGTGTTACTACATTTACTAAATCACAGGGTCAAGAAAAACTAAAAAGTATGATTATAGTCCCAAAAGTTGCAAAATACCATCATATATAATTTTTTTTTCTCAAAAAATACATTATATATTTTGGGGAGGGGATGGGGGGGAAGAATGTAAATTTTACATGTAAAACAAAGAATCACAATGATTAAAATTAATATTCATACTGTTTCAATGTCTTAATGTCAAAGTTAAAGTTTGGATTTAAAATCAAAATTACTTAGCCATTTTTGATTTTGTGGCACACAGAAATTGCGGATCAGTAACGCACGGCAAACGCAACATATGTGAAAGCACTATAGCGCGTGCTGCTCCTGTACCGTATACGCACCGCAACATGCACCGCATACGGAGTCTGTGTGAAACGGGCGTGATATGTTGAAATAGTAGCTACTAGCTACAAAAAAATTAGGATCTTTTTTACCTCACTATACTGGGAAATAACCCGATTTAACCTATTAATAAACACTCCTAGCCTGACTTCGTCATACTCATATTCTAGAAAGAATGTGAGTCTGAAACTGCTCCATTGGGCTGTGATTATGGGGCGTGTGTCAACCGAACCAGGAAACAAAATGCCTCCGTTGCTCTGATTGGTTGTAGGTCTATCCAATTGAGTACAGAGTAAGTGACGTTGAGAGATAGATTAAAGTTGATAGATTAAACTTTTTCCGAATCCCGTAGGAAGGACGGCAAAAA
Source organism: Chrosomus eos (assembly GCA_036326025.1). Taxonomy (NCBI): domain Eukaryota; kingdom Metazoa; phylum Chordata; class Actinopteri; order Cypriniformes; family Leuciscidae; genus Chrosomus; species Chrosomus eos. The sequence continues at coordinate 44,990,882 of CM070818.1, read as the reverse complement.
CATCTTTTCCATCGACAAATGCCTTGATCGCAGTTCTCTGTTCCTCTTCTAAAATTAATGCGCTGTCTATATCTTCTATAACACACGCGATAGTGGAAGGGGTGTCACGATTTCGATTTTAAATCATATAAGTTATGTTGACAACGTTCACATTCGCGTTCAAAGTTCGCGCTTAAAAAAAGCCACACTTTGCAAGCTCTGCTACTGTATGTGCGTCAGTGCGTGTACCATTCTTCCACTTTTTAAATTAAAACTTTAAATTGACAAAAACAGCAGACTCAGAACAGTATAAATCTTTATACAATAAATCTAGCATGTCACAAATAACTTGATTCTCCACTTCCACGAATGAGACAAGTGTCGTTCATTTCCGCACCTAGTCTATTTTTGCTGCACGCGCCGAGTTAAAGCGACAGCGCACAGTTCGTGGTCAAAATGAACATGACACGAAAATGTTGTAATTTCATCATAAATGCATTTAATTAAATTCTACATTAAATACTAATATTTTTCACAGTCATGTTTGTACTTTAAGACCGAGGTAAAGCAAGGAAAACATAAAAATCAAAGATAACATCAGTAGACTATGGAGTGCCGCAAGGATCTGTCCTAGGCCCTCTGCTATTCTCAATATATATGCTGCCACTTGGTAATATTATAAGAAAACATGGAATTAATTTTCACTGTTATGCTGATGACACTCAATTATATAACTCATCACGACCAGATGAAAACACTAACTTATCTAACTTGACAGAGTGTCTAAAAGATATAAAATGCTGCATGACGTGTAATTTCCTGCTATTAAATTCAGATAAAACGGAGGTATTACTTATTGGTCTAAAAAACTACCCACAAAATCCCTTACAATACAACTTTAATTTAGAAGGATGTCCTGTTACTCTATCCACTACAGTAAAAGACCTGGGTGTTATGCTAGACCGCAACTTGACTTTCGAAAATCATATTTCATATGTTACAAGAACAGCCTTTTTCCACCTTAGAAACATTGCTAAGCTACGTAACATGCTATCTGTTTCAGATGCAGAAAAGTTAGTTCATGCATTCATGACCTCGAGACTAGATTACTGTAATGCTTTATTAGCTGGTTGTCCTGCATCCTCAATAAACAAGCTACAGTTAGTCCAAAATGCAGCCACTAGAGTTCTTACTAGATCAAGAAAATATGATCATATAACACCAATTTTATCATCTCTACACTGGTTACCTATTAAGTTCCGTATCAATTACAAAGTATTACTACTGACTTATAAAGCTCTAAATGATTTAGCTCCTGTGTATTTAACAGACCTTCTATCGCCCTACAATCCATCGCGCTCTTTAAGATCACAAAATTCGAGGCTTCTGGTCATTCCTAGGATATCTAAGTCTACTAAAGGAGGGAGGGCGTTCTCACATTTAGCTCCTAAACTCTGGAATAGCCTTCCTGATATTGTTCGAGACTCAGACTCGCTGTCCCAGTTTAAAACTAGATTAAAGACGCATCTCTTTAACCAAGCATTCACTTAATGCTTACTTTTTATACTACTGCTGAATCAGTTCGAATGCATTAATATTATGAACATCAGCTATGCTAATTATTTCCCATCTGTCTTTCTGCTGTTATCTCGGGACGCTAGTCCCGAGGTAAATAGCGTTCGTCAGCTCCAAGTTTGTATCCAGCCTCTCACGAAGACTTCAGATGCCCCAACACCTGTGATGAGACGACTAAACGCCTGTGGAGATACGACTCGACGCCTGTGATGAGACGACTAAACACCGGCGATATGTTATGCCTAAATTTATACATGATAAACTAACTGTATTTTTCTTTGTCCATTTCTGAAATGCACTTTCTGTAAAGCTGCTTTGAGACGATGTGTATTGTGAAAAGCGCTATACAAATAAACTTGAATTGAATTGAATTGAAAATGTATCTGTTAAACCTTGTTTGTTTTGTTGTGAACTTGAATGTCATCTTCTGTGAATAAGACTGCAGTTACAAAAGAGAAACTACATGGCAGGTTATTTTGCTTAAGTTTCTAGTTGACTGAAGATATAAGTTATTGTAACATTATTTTGTTAATAAATGTTTTAAATTTGACAATGTAGTGTGGTACATTGCGAACAAAGGTCATATATTATATTACATAAAAGTCTAGTCTAAAAATGGCATCGCAAACTGTGCTTAAAAAAATAAATGTAAAAATCGAGAATCGAATCGAACCGTGACCTTAGAATCGAATATGTAATCGAATCGAGGATTTGGAGAATCGTGACACCCCTCCAGCGGCAGCCATGAATTCAACCCACGCGCTCTGATGACGTGGATGGTTACGTTACCGTTGCGTTGCTCACATATGACGTCTATGGTTGCTCAGCTGTTCATCATCGTATAAAGTCCGCCCTGACAATTTGATTGGTCCGAACAATTTTTGATCGGGCATAATAGCTCCTCAACGGATCGAGTCCAGACCGAACTTCCCGACCAAAAAATGTTGTGGGCGGGGTTCGGGCTGGCAGCCAGGCTAAATCACTCGACCTTTGCTTGCAAAACAAAAAAAGATTCTCATATATAAAATGAAAAATTAAAACAAACTAATTAATGAGTAAATAAGCAAGTTAATAATATTAATATTTCCCTCCAAACGTCATACTTTCCTGATGACCACACCGGTGAACTTGTTGCTAAGGGACTGAGAGAAGCTCTCGACTGCTGGAACCTGTCTGAGGATCGTCTATGCTGCATGACAACTGACAGCGGCACCAACATGATTAAAGCCCTGAGAGTGAACGGATGGCCAAACCTCCAGTGCTTTGGACACAAACTACACAACGCTATTGGTAAGTTTAACAATAATTAAAATAAAATATTCAATTTTGACAGAGCACATATTTTCCTCATCCAAAACGCAGTCAAGTGTAGGGCTGGGCGATATATCGGATGACATTGTTATGCGCATCTCGTCAGTAAAACCGGTTCCTTGATTAGTAGTAAATCGCCATCACCTGCTTTCAGATGGAGCGGCATTTACTACACAGAGCCGTAGTTCACTGACAAGCTGAGCCATATCGCATTAATTATCGCAGGCGATGCGGCCGTGATAATTAATGCGATATTTTTTTTTTTTCAGTCAGCCAACCCAACATTTAGTCAAGCTGACTTGACTAAGAAAAGACGATTGTCTGACTACTTGACTTTGGTTCATCCACCGTTTAAAAAATTTAAGAGCTGTACGTGATTTATTCAAATTAAATTTTTTTTTTTATTAGGCCTAGCCAAAAAAAAAAAAAAAACTCGGCAAGAATGTTTCAATATGGCATGTCCATTTGATCTGTATTTGATTCATAAAGACAGTCGAATGGATTATTTTTAGTGCTGGGCAACGATTAATTTTTTTTTAATCGCGATTAATCGCATGATTTTCTTGCGATTATTCGCATTGTTACGCGTATTTGATTCATAAAGACAGTCAAATGGATTATTTTTAGTGCTGGGCAACGATCAAATTTTTTTTAATCGCGATTAATCGCATGATTTTCTTGCGATTAATCGCGATTAATCGCATTGTTACGCGCAAAATTTAATAATGAATTCTAAAGTAGTGTATTACGCACTTTTGATTTAAATGTACTGCTATATACACAAAAGTGCAATAACAAGTGGTTTGCAAAAACTTTAAACAAATAAGGTGCTTTATACCAGCATTATTCTCTTTACACAGTAGCAATAAAAAATTTATTGTAAATCTCAACTTAAACATTAATGCAATCAAATCAAATATTAAAACAAAGCTATTTGCCACTGCCAGGGCATTACCTTTTAGCTTGTTAAAACGAGTCCAGTTTTCTTGTTTTTTTTCTGAACAGGTATCAACAGGTATCTTTTATCAGGGAGCAGCAGAAACAGTCTATGTAGTCAGAAGTCATGACCACTACTACAGATACAAGTCGACCAACGTTACTTCTCTGATAGTAGCTTAGGTTTGGTCATGCCATGGTTTTCCACGTACACTAAGATTACATTAAACAGAAGTAAAGCCCAATTTATACTTCTGCGTCGAAATTACATCGCACCATGACGTGCACCTCTCGAAAAATGTAGCAACGCGCCAATTCTACGCGTACCGCAAGCGCTGTGATTGCTAGAACCGCTTCCCGGGTTTCACATGCTCTCTCTGCTTGTGTAATTGCGCGTCAACGCGGACTACGACGCAGAAGTAAAACCAATGCGTAGTGTATAGCGTAGAGGCTCCGGCGTAAGTCCGACGCAGAAGTATAAATCAGCCAAGAGTGAGGTGAAGTTGTCAAGCACAAAGTGCAGCCAGCGACAAGCGGATGCGTTCTGTGAAACTGTTGCGGTCATGCTCGCCTCACGCACGCACACCGCCCGTTGCCAAAGTTGGATTGTCTATAACGTTTTGTACACGACGCGCAGCACAAATCATTGGAAGAGAGACTGATCCTCGGCTCGCTGTTTGTGAGTTTCCAAAATCTAAATAGTTATCAGGACATCAACAGAAAGGAATTTGCATGGCAGAGCATCTATTCCAATCTACCCCGCTAAACTACACGCAGGCCTATCAGGTAAAGTTATGTATAGGGATGCACCGATCCACATTTTTTTTTACTTCCGATCCCGATACATGAATTTGAATATCGGCCGATACATTTCCGATTCCAGAGCTGTGTTTGCTTTAATATTATTATTGTCATTATTGTTGATTTTATATGATGCTGAAATAAACTCCTCTCTACAGGCAAGTATGATATGTACGCATGTATGCATTTATGTCACAATATATATATATATATATATATATATATATATATAATATATTATATATATATATATATATATATATATATATATATATTTATATATATTAAACAATAGATAAACAAAAGATAGACAATTAAACAAAAATACACATTATACAGGCCTACACAGTGCTTTTATTTCAGGAAGGTCTACTAACATTATATTATAATAAAGTAATCAAAAGTAAAATAGCACTGCAAAGTTTATCATAGATAGATTTATGCTTATTAAAGCTAAAGCTATTCATTCAAGAGCTGTGAGTGATTTTCTCTTTGCCTTTTGTTGTTTGATTCTCAGTAATGCTGCAATTGTCAGCATGTTTTTTAGACTTCTTCCCCTTTAAGAAGAGTGCAGATCTAATAGTCTACTGATGCACCATATTTTCTCCCAACTATTTCCATAACTACGTCCATTTTTGACATAAACTGTTTAAGTGAATCTCCAAGCCGGTCATTTTGAAATTTTTGTGTAGGCTACATTTGATCGTTTAGATGTGCATATGAAGCCCATTTAAATTGCTTGTCTCGTTGCGGTCTGTTTCGGAGCGCGCGCCGCATTGGGAACAGCATCTATTGCGCAGATTTTTGTGCGTTTAATAGCTCTTTTTATTATTAAACGCGTCCCGCAATTTAGCAACAGTAGAGACTGCATTTTACAACAATCACCGATCGTGCTGATTCTGTCTTAAAGTTTGAGTTAAGGAGAAATGACAGCGCACTGCTGCGAAGGGAAGAAAGTTGCGATAGACAGAATGCGGCTATAGTTTTTAATGGTTTTACCTCAATATATTCTATAATCTTTGGAAATCAGACTAATATCACAGATCTAAAGTGTAACCATATAGGCTACGTTTAAATGTTTAGTTCTGTCCTCCGTCGTCACTCATTAAAGAGCATATTGCAGGTAAAAAAAAAATCTAAATTAATATATAACCTTGTATTAAAATACCATATGAAAAGGTAATGCAGGATTTTAAATGTTTTAAAACGACATAAGGGCACCAATTTAGTAGATAAAGTGAGCGTTTCTTTGACTGCTCATAAAAAACGCTTTTTTTTCAACATCGCGTCATTTTACGTCACTAGAGGGAAGGAGCCTCAGCAGCGCAGATAGGTTTGTATTCAGTAACAGCGGGTAAATGTGCTTTTTTATACTCAGAATGACAATTTGGAATGTAAACAACAACATATTATACAGTTATTTGTTTTATTAGGAAAATACCATATACATAAAAAGAATTGGGCTTTTTTCACATTTTATAAATGACTTCAAATTATATGTACATCTTTTGGAACAAACTAAAAACAAAAATGAAAACATGTAATGCTTTGAAAGCACTGGATTTTATGTAAAACGTTTTTTGTATTTTTTATTTCCTGACTGCTAATGTTAATGTGATATTGTGAATATGTAAAACCTCTTGTCCTTGTGGCACTGAATTAAAACAGTCAGTAAGAGCGGTCCTGAATCAGTGTTTTTGGTAGTTTTAGTATTTTAATTTATCATCGTCATGGTAAGTTATTGTGTTTGTGGAGCTTAAAACTCCGGCCTGTCAGGACATCGAGTCCACAGGTTTATTAACAAGAAAAAGGACGGTGCTATTCGCGCCTGGGTGCGGTTTGTGCTATGTATGGGTTTGTAATGGGTTTGTGCAGCTGAAGAGACGGGATTTCTCTTCCGCATCAGCTTCGAGAAACTCGATCGTGTGTAGTGAACAACAGATCGGAGGAACAAAAACGTTTATCAGGAATAAAAACATCTCTCTGTCTCTCGATGAGAAACCGCTAAGTTATATCACGTAACGTTAGTCTGGACGGATATTAATGAGCATGAATAAGCGCCTGATCAAAGCTTAAAGTTTTCTGTTATTGGTAAATTCCAATACTCCTAGATGACCAATAATAGCTTTGCTATTAACTGATATACAATGGTAATAATCTGTACAACATTGTGAGCACAATGTATATCGTTAGCGAACGTGTAGGCTTTATAGTTATATCTAGTAGTTAATAATAGTTTATAAGTTATATCTATAAGCTAGCAGCGGTCTTTCACGACACCTGCCGTTCTCAAATGCGTCATTTCACAAACCTAGAGTATTCCCAATTACTTTGCTACAACAACATTACCGAACGATATACACCTCACATTTTAACTAACAGAATGAACGATGCACTAAAACTCTATTACAGTATTAATTAAAACTCACAGTGAACAGCATTAAACATAAAAACACATATGCCTTACCTTTTTGTTGCAGTGCAGTTTTTATTGCATAAGTGTTTGCCGACAGCATACAGTCCTCATTTTTTATTGCTGCTTCGATTCTCCTGATTGCTATTATTTAATTTCTTCGTTAAAAAAAACATCCAGGGAAGACTGAATAGGCTGTTTCTTTTAATGTTTACTCGGTATCTGACAGCTAGGCTAATCAAAAAGACGTGCGATTAACTGCGGCTGCGCACACTCACTCCACACACATTTTTTTATAATAATACTTTTGCAATAATGTGTATCTCCTCTGACCGTTGTTCTAACATTAATCCAGGCCTGTCCCTGCTCTCTCGGCAGCATAGCAGGCTCATAATTGTATGGCTGTGGTCCGTCGTCCGTCATACGAATGTCATTGCGATCCATTGTTTTCCTGTTGTTTGAATGGTTTGAATCGACCGCTCTCCCTCCAGTTGCATCACGCCTGTCACGCCCATTTTCAGATGCGGAAGTAAAATTCTCACAAAAACGACTCCAGAATCCAATGTAGCGTATTTATAAGTATATTTTTAAGAAAATCTAGTTACTACATTGTTTTTCTACACATTGACTCGTTGGGTCCTCTAACCTGCAATATGCCCTTTAAGCAGGGCTGTCGTGTTGTGCGCGCTGTGGCACCGTGTGAGAGATCTCTCTCTCTTTCTCTTCTGGACTCCGAATAGCAAACATGCATCACAGACAAATGGTTTAATTAATACGGCTTTGCAAACATTGCATTTTGCTGTCTTGCTCTGCTGCGGTGTTTCCAGTGTGAGTATTTCCACTATAGGATTTCCACACACAGCGAACATGGCAGCTCAATGTTATCCTGCTAGCTGGCTGCAAACTGCGGAATGCATTTCCTGAGGTCTGTGTGACTGTCTCATTGGGCCGCGCCTCTGTTCAGGATTCCCATTCCACAGTTTGCAGCCAGCTAGCAGACTAGCCGGCGGGAATCACTTTTGGAGTCATTTCAGCAGACAACGTTAAAGCGCAGACATGGCTCATGGATATCGGATATCTCCGCAGGTTGGATCGGAAAAATCCGATACGTGAATTACGCTGGTATCGGCCCCGATACCGGATCGGATCGGCCCCATCCCTAGTTATGTATAATTTTAATTTAAGTTAAAAAGACTAGGCCTACAGCTGCGTAGCGCGCATAAGCCGATGTCATGGTTACTATCCATAGAGCGCCTGTCATTCACTCGCGGAGCGCTGTCTCCCTTTCTGTTCACCTGAGAGAACCTGCCAAAGCCTCTCTCCACTGCTTGTTTGGGTGGGTTATTTGCTGGCTGACCAACATCCCACCCTTCCTGTTATCCATGGTTTGACTGTAGGCCTATGTGTATTCAGAGCCAGTGAGCAACAGACTTTCAAAATGATTAAAAAAAAAAAAATGAAAGGTGCCCTATAATGTGAAATTGAATTTATGTTGGCATAGTTAAATAACAAGATTTCAGTACATGGACATGACATACAGTGATTTTCAAACACCATTGTTTTCTCCTTCTTATTTAAATCTCGTTTTTAAAAAACACCCCTGAAAAACAGGCGAATCTCCACATAATACCGACTGTGACGCAACAGTCGGGGATCACGCCTCCAAAGATTTGCATATCCCAGCCCTCAATGACAAGCACTGAACAGCCGAACCATCGGAACAAGCAAGGAGGATCAGAGGGAAAATGGCAGATCATGGAAATAAATGCTATGCTCCAGGCTGTGCACGGGATGTGAGGACTTTTCATACCCTTCCCATAGAAAAGAAATGTCAACAGGCGTGGTTGATGTATATATATTAGTGCTGGGCCGTTATCGGCGTTAACGTGCTGCGTTAACGTGAGACTCTTATCGCGCGATAAAAAAAATATCGCCGTTAATCTAAGTTGGGTTGGGATCATAAATAGCATTTTCGAATATCGTTATTTTCGCGCAATTCTAGTGTGTAGTATGACTGTATGACATACATACTTGACGCCGCGCCTACTGTCACAGATCGCGCAGCAGGGTATTTTCCTGTCAGGGACACAAGGTGTACTTTTATTTTGTTATGTTGGGCGGCGTTCCTCTCGTTACTTTATGTTAATGCAATACGTTGTTAAATGAGTTCATTCCAAGTGCGCTGTATCCTTTGTATGGGCATGAGCGATGCTCATTTACAAATGAATCACTCTTTTGAGTCGATTCTGTTCAAAGACTTCAGCTGCGTCCCAATGTGCATACTATCCATCCTAAATAGTATGTGACATTAGTAATTTTCAATACTATTTAGGGCATAGTATGCACATTGGGACGCAGCTTTCATCAAACAAGTTGTCAGATCTGTTAAATCGGTTCGCGAATCAGTTGATCTGTTCAGTTCCTCACGCACTGAATCGTCTGAACTCAGAAGCGCTTTCAATTCACACTCGAGGAGTCGTAAGTAACAGGAAGATTTAAGAACATCAAGAGCGTTGGATTAAGTGGCCGCGGATCTACAGTTTAGTATAGTGAAAGCAAATCTGCAAATGCATCATATCTTTGCCAGCGATGAAGATCTTTATTAGTTGAACATCTTCGTAAACTGTCCGTGAATGAATGATTCCACAGGACGATACATTCGAGTTCATCTCATTCAGGTAATACATTTTACAACCAAACAGATTATTACCCCACGATAGCACTACTAAAAAGTATGACATTATCCGGTTTTTGGACATAACAGTTACATTAATTTATAGGCTACAAAAAAAGGCTTCAGGGCGTCGGTGCACTGGTTAACAGGTTTAAATAAGCTACCATTGTCCACAGTTTATGAAATGAACACCCGCCATCCCGCGGTAATGTGTGTGTATTGCGCAGTGGCATAATCACACGAATAGTTTACATTGATTGAAACTAATTTGTTTAAAAAGGAGGCTATTGCAGTAACAAGGCAGGTTTACATAAAATCATTATGACATATGATGACATTATTTTTTGATCTAACGAGCATTGGCGATGCAAAAACGGACTGTTGTGCGCATTGTTTTTTTTTTTTTTCCAATTACTATGTTAAAAAACCCCGAAGAGAACATGTTACTTGTTCAATTAATAAACAGTTTGTTTGATGACAAATCGCTAAAGATGAAATTGGCCTTCCTTTCTGTCATTGCGTTTTTTTTTTTTTTTTTTTTTAACGATATTCGACTTTTGCTCCTCGATTGTCAAATGGCATTTTTGGCAGAAATGCACATCCCTATGCGAGGTGAACTATTCTCAAAGACTTACTTTTAGTCATTATTTGGGTAGCACACATATTATAAATGCCTTCGGGAGAATTCAAATGAGCCATTTTAATCTAGATTAATCTAGATTAATTTTAAAATTAATCTAGATTAAAAAAATTAATCTATGCCCACCTCTAATATATATATATATATAATCGGTTCCCCTTCAGTCGCTCACGTTCGACGTGACGTCGACGTGACGACGTTAGGGGATCACTTCAGGGAGCCCTATCAACTTCGAGTATCTAAAGAACAAGCCAATGAACGTTGGCGTGCGTGAAACGCGTCACGCGCCCCGCCCGCAGCGCGGGTATAAACAGGAAGCGGACGCCGCACTCATTGTCTTTCGCTTCGGAGCCGAGCTTTGTTTGACTCTGAGATTCTACAGACTGCTGAAACGTTGTATCTATCGACAACTAGAGGGAGAAGAGAACTCTGCTGCAGTGCTGGTGTGACGGCGCGATCAGTGGTGGCCGCGAGCATCTTTACCACAACTGCCGTTTTCACGGCACTGTTTATGTGTGTGTGTGTGTCGGTCTCGTGGGCGTTCCTCATCTGAGAGTGTACCCGATTACACCGCGGCTACCCTGGGTGCTTCAGCACTAAAGAGTCTATTTCTTTCCTCTGTTTGTTATTTTACTAAAAGAGCAACACAAGCGTGACCCTGCGTCCTTTTCAGGATGTCATTCCGCTTGTGCGTTTCTGGATGCGGTCGTTCCCTGGCGCCAGCAGATGGCCACAAGAGTTGCCTCTCGTGTTTGGGCATTCAACACGCTGAAGCAGCTTTTGTGAATAGTTCATGTTCCCATTGCGGGAATATGACTATGGCAGCGCTTAGATCGAGACTCGCTTACCTCACGGGAGGTGCAGTCCCCTCGCCTATGCCCCGATCTAGTGCCTATTCTGCCCTGCAGAATAGGCCTACTTCGGCGCATGACCAGGGTGATCTGAGGATTACCGTGAGGGCTTCCCCGTCGAGGCAATCTCCGCGGGCCCCTCACGCCTCTCATGCGCTGTTGCCATCCGCGCCCCTTTGCGATCGACTCGGTCCTTCTCCTGAACGGCCGGTCGTTTCCTTTGGGGCGCCAGCTGACGATCAGATGTCGATCGCAGCATCGGAGGGGGAGCTTCACTCCTCTGGAGATGACGACTCGGCTGCGTTGCCCCGTCTGGGTGTGTAGCGTTGTCCGAGCCGGATCCAGAGTGGGCGGCTATGCTTTCCCGGGCCGCCGAGAAGGTCGGGCTTGTGTGGAATCCTCCGCCACGTCCCGAACCTTCTCGGTTGGACGATTGGTTTCTCGGGGCGGGCCGTGCTGGTTCTCAGTGCGCCGCCCCGGTACCTTTCTTTCCGGAGGTGCATGAGGAGCTTTCTAGGACGTGGAAGGCACCGTATAGTGCCCGAATCCGTTCTAGTAGCTCCTCCCCCCTCGCCACCCTCGACGGCGGGGCAGCTAAGGGGTATGTGGATATCCCCCCGGTGGAGCGGGCTGTCGCGATGCAACTGTGTCCGGCGTCCGCCTCCTCCTGGGGGGTAATCCGCGCCTCCCATCCAAGGCCTGTAAGTTTTCGTCCGGTCTCACGGCGAAGGCTTATAAGGCCTGTGGACAGGCTGCTTCCGCCCTCCATGCCATGGCGCTCTTGCAGGTCCACCAGGCCCAGGCGCTCATGGACATGAACGAGGGTGGTTCTGACCCAGAGCTCCTCCGGGAGCTCCGCGTGGCTACTGACCTCGCCCTCCGGGCGACGAAGGAAACCGCGCGTTCCGTTGGTCAGGCGATGTCCACCTTGGTGGTCCAGGAGCGCCACCTTTGGCTCAACCTGGCGGACATGAGGGACACCGATAAATATCGGTTCCTGGATGCCCCTCTCTACCAGGTTGGGTTATTCGGCGATGCGGTCGAGAGCTTCGCCCAACAGTTCTCGGCCGCCCAGAAGCAGACGGAGGCTATCCGACACATCCTGCCCCGGCGGACCCCCGCTGCTTCCTCCCGTCCGCCGGCCGCAGACCCTCCGTCCGCTCGTCGCCGAGGCCGTCCTCCTGCGGCGTCCTCCGCTCCCGCTAAGCCTCAGCAGCAGCAGCCACCATCCAGGCCTCAGCGTGGAGCAAGCCGCAGGAAGTCGGCCACGCCCGTCCAGGCCGCTACCAAACCAGGTGGTAAGCGCAGGTGCAAACGACCCTGAGACGGGCGACCCAGAGGTGGATCAAGTTGCTCTCCAGGAGACGGTGAAGGCACCGCTCCTTCCCCCGGTGGAGGGCCGGGTGGAGAATCCTTTGTTTCTTTTTGTTCCTTTTCCGCCACTGCCTTCAGTGGTACCCACATATTCAATAAAAGAGCAATTTCTGAAACCTCTGGGTCCCAAGAGAGCGCGCTTGACGGTCGACGACGCTATGCCTTGTCACCCTCGAGCCCCTCTCTCATCGCCAGCGAGCAGCGGCTGTGTTCCGGACGCTCTGCCGCCTCCACACACTCACTCTGCCCTTCGACGGAAGCAGGTACGTGTTGCACCACACATTCAGACCCCACTCCGGGCCGCTGTGCCGTCCGAGTCGGGTCCCTGCGTTCCGCCGCGCTGCCCCACCCCGGGTACGTCTGTGGTGCCGTTGATTCCGCTTGCGCGGTGTCTGGGAGCCTGGCTAGCGCTTCCCAGCCCGTCTCGCTGGCTCATCCGTACTGTCAGACTCGGCTATGCGATTCAGTTCGCCCGGCGCCCCCCTGTATTCAGGGGCATTCTGTTTACCCGCGTTTCGCCGGACAGTGCCCCTGTGCTCAGGGCAGAGATCGCAGTCCTACTGGCGAAGGACGCGATCGAGCCGGTCCCTCCAGCCGATATGAAGACCGGCTTCTACAGCCCGTACTTCATTGTACCCAAGAAAGGCGGTGGGTTACGGCCAATCTTGGATCTGCGTGTCTTGAACCGGTCCCTTCACAAGCTGCCGTTCAAGATGCTTACGCAGAAACGCATTTTCAAGTGCATCCGTCCCCAAGATTGGTTTGCAGCGATCGACCTGAAGGACGCGTACTTTCATGTCTCGATTCTCCCTCGACACAGACCGTTTCTTCGCTTTGCGTTCGAGGGACGGGCATATCAGTACAAGGTCTTACCCTTCGGGCTGGCCCTGTCGCCCCGTGTCTTCACGAAAGTCGCGGAGGCAGCCATTGCTCCCATGTGCGAGCGTGGTGTTCGCATTCTCAACTACCTCGACGACTGGCTTATTCTCGCCCAGTCGAGAGAGCAGTTGTGCGAACACAGGGACATGGTGCTCAGTCACCTCAGCCACCTAGGGCTTCGGGTCAACTGGGAAAAGAGCAAACTCACCCCCGGGCAGAGGATCTCTTTTCTCGGTATGGAGTTGGACTCGATCAACATGACAGCGCGCCTCACCGAGGCCCGCGTCCAGTCAGTGTTGAACTGCGTGAGCACGCTCAGGCGCAGAACAGCGGCTCCACTGAAACTGTTTCAGAGGCTCCTGGGGCATATGGCATCTGCAGCCGCGGTAACGCCGCTCGGATTGCTTCATATGAGACCGCTCCAACACTGGCTCCACGATCGAGTCCCGAGATGGGCGTGGCAGAGCGGCTCGTGCCGGGTCCAAGTGACTCCGCACTGTCGCCAAACTCTCAGCTTGTGGTCAGACCCTTCGTTCCTGCGGGCAGGTGTTCCCCTAGAACAAGTGTCCAGGCACTCTGTGGTCACCACGGATGCCTCTGCCACCGGCTGGGGGGCCACGTACAACGGGCATGCAGCTTCAGGTCTGTGGACGGGGCCTCAACTGCATTGGCACATCAATTGCCTCGAGTTGTTAGCAGTACATCTTGCATTGGGCCGCTTCAAAACGCCGCTTCGTGGCAAGCATGTACTGGTCCGTACGGACAGCACTGCGACCGTTGCGTACATCAACCGTCAGGGTGGTCTACGCTCCCGCCGCATGTCACAACTCGCCCGCCATCTCCTCCTTTGGAATCAGAAGCATCTGAGGTCGCTTCGTGCCATTTATATTCCTGGCCTGCTCAACTGTGCAGCCGACGAGCTCTCACGGCAGCAGGTGCTACCGGGAGAATGGCGACTCCATCCCCAGGTGGTCCAGCTGATTTTCAGGCGCTTCGGGACCGCACAGGTAGATCTGTTTGCCGCCCCGGACACGTCTCACTGCCAGTTGTTCTATTCCCTGACCGAGGGGACCCTCGGCACGGATGCCCTGGCACACAGCTGGCCCCCGGGCCTACGCAAGTATGCGTTTCCCCCAGTGAGCCTTCTTGCGCAGACTTTGTGCAAAGTCAGGGAGGACGAGGAGCAGGTCGTGTTAGTTGCCCCGTATTGGCCCAACCGGACCTGGTTCCCCGAACTAGTGCTCCTCGCGACAGCCCCTCCCTGGCCCATTCCTCTGAGAGAGGACCTGCTCTCTCAGAGACGGGGCACCCTGTGGCACCCGCGTCCGGACCTTTGGAAACTCCATGTCTGGTCCCTGGACGGGACGCGGAGGTTCTAGGTGACCTACCCCCAGCGGTAGTTGACACCATCACTTCAGCCAGAGCCCCCTCTAGGAGGCGCCTCTATGCATTGAAGTGGAACCTATTCGTTGAATGGTGTTCTTCTCACCAGGAGAACCCCCGAACTTGCTCGATCAGAGCCGTGCTTTCTTTCCTGCAGGATGGGTTGGAGCGAAGGCTGTCTCCCTCCACCCTTAAAGTGTATGTTGCTGCCATTGCCGCACATCACGATGCAGTTGATGGTAAGTCGTTGGGAAAGCATGACCTGATCGTCAGGTTCCTGAGGGGAGCAAGGAGACTTAATCCTCCTCCCCCACTCTCTATACCCTCTTGGGACTTGTCTCTGGTCCTTTCGGCATTTCAGAGACCACCCTTTGAGCCTTTGCAGTCAGCTGAGTTAAAAGTTCTGTCTTGTAAAACAGTACTCCTGGTTGCATTGGCCTCCATCAAGAGGGTAGGGGACCTGCATGCATTTTCGGTCGACGAAGCGTGCCTAGAATTCGGCCCGGCTAACTCTCACGTGATCCTGAGACCCCGGCCCGGATACGTGCCCAAGGTTCCTACCACTCCCTTCCGGGACCAGGTGGTGAACCTGCAAGCGCTGCCTTCGGAGGAGGCAAACCCAGCCCTGGCTTTTCTCTGTCCCGTCCGCGCTCTGCGTCTGTACGTGGACAGAACGCAAAGCCTCAGGACCTCAGATCAGCTCTTCGTCTGTTACGGAGGCCAGCAGAAGGGAAAGGCTGTCTCCAAGCAGAGGATGGCCCACTGGATAGTGGATGCCATCGCCTTGGCTTACGAAGCCCAAGGCGTGCCTTGCCCGCCCGGGTTGAGAGCCCACTCCACTAGGGGTGTCGCTTCTTCTTGGGCGCTGGCACACGGCGCCTCGCTGACAGACATCTGTAGAGCTGCGGGCTGGGCGACACCTAACACGTTCGCTAGATTTTATAGCCTACGTGTTGAGCCGGTTTCTTCCTGTGTGCTCGCTTCAACCAGCCGGTAACACCGAAGTTTCCGCTCTTGTGTCGGCTTGCTGCGCCACTCCCCTCCACATGGAGCGGATACGTGCGCTTTTTTGCTCCAGTCGAGTTCCCCACTCTGGCGAACCCTGTGAGTTCCTCCGCACCCCTCCGGCAGTCGGACGTTGCGGAGCGTCCGACGCCAGGCCTAGTGCTCGTATGCCTGTGTAACTTGTGCTAGGCTGGGTTCCATATGTGGTGATTCCTGCGGCGATCCCATATGAGTATTCTTCCACGACCAGCTCCCTGCGGTGAGCCCGTGTCTTTCCCTTGGCAGAGTCCGCTCTGCCGTCACTGTCTGGTGCTGCCTCCCCCTCCTCAGGCTGGAGCCACCCCAGTGACATTCCATATGTTGCACTGCCCTTCTGGCCAGTCCATATGTGTATCCTCCACATGTTACCTCCCTTCGGGCAGGATGTGGCTTCCGCAGCGTCCCTCTCCCCTGGAAAGGCACGCTTTCCCAGTGTTATCCAAGAGTTCCACTGTGTGGGTTAACGGAACAACAGTGAACTCCCTCTACGCAGGTCTTCCGCCCCAGCCATTGGGGGTCTGAGAGCCTTCCGTAGGGCGCTGGATGTGGCAGCAACCGATGGCGTCTTCCATGGGATCCCCTAACGTCGTCACGTCGACGTCACGTCGAACGTGAGCGACTGAAGGGGAACGTCTCGGTTACTAATGTAACCCTCGTTCCCCGAAGGAGGGAACGGGAGACGTGACGTCCCGCTGCCACAGTTGCTGACCATCGCTGTACGGCCGTCTCTATCTCGGCTCCTCAGCGAAAAACAATGAGTGCGGCGTCCGCTTCCTGTTTATACCCGCGCTGCGGGGCGGGGCGCGTGACGCGTTTCACGCACGCCAACGTTCATTGGCTTGTTCTTTAGATACTCGAAGTTGATAGGGCTCCCTGAAGTGATCCCCTAACGTCGTCACGTCGACGTCACGTCTCCCGTTCCCTCCTTCGGGGAACGAGGGTTACATTAGTAACCGAGACGATACTGCAACAGTTTAATTCGAAGTTGTTAGTTTGCTCTGCCCATTTCACCACGGACTTATTTTCGAACCTGGGACAATATCAAGCTTCTCTCAGCGTCTCAAACTGAAGAAGGGGGTAATTCCAACTATATTCCCGCAACCGGTAAGTAGTGATTTTATTAAAGATAATTTACACTGTGTTAGATCCAGCGCAAGATCCTAGTACAGTAATATTAAACTCCAAGTAACGAGCATACATAACTAACGTTAAATAGGCTAATTCTCAGTGAATAAACTATACAGAAAGCGGTCAAAAACAATCCACACAGCGCGAGTTTATCTCTCTTGCCAAACTCGTTATGAAATCAATGACGCTGTTACACTGCACAACGAAGCTCTTACTGTATACATCGTTTGCATTGGTGAAAGCATGAGAGAGAGAAACTGCGTTGTCTCGCGATCAACAAACTGTCATCTGCTTGCTCAATGTACATCACAGCAACATTTTATGTGATGGGAATAGATCTAAATACTTTAAAAATATCTCATGATTCGTTAATCTCGATAGCTGTAATAGTTAAAACGTATTTAACAGCTGTAGTGAAAGTATTCGAGAGAGTTTCACATGTCATATTTCATATGCAAGCAGGTCAGCCAATCACAGCAGTGGCCGGTTCTCACAGCAGACACGCCCCTTCAAACAGAGTGTTAAAATCAGAGACTAAAATCAGGCTAGGAAAAATGTCTTTTATTTCTAAATTATGACTATTTTTGATCTAAAAAACATACTAACAGTATAAGGGCAACCCAGGAAACATTATAAAATAATAACAAAAACCATTATAGGGCACCTTTAAAAAAAACACAACTGCGTTAACGTGCGATTAAAAAAAAATTGTCGGCATTAATTAATAAATGTGTTAACGCGATAATAACACGTTAACTTGCCCAGCCCTAATTATTTTATAAAATGGATTCAAATTTCTCCACAAACTGCACATATGCCTATAGTAAACAAAAATTATATTTGTGTATCTGCAGTGTCTGAGTTTTGGAATGAAAAAGTTTTGAAATACAGAAAAAAAAAAAAAATTTTTAGATGGATGTAGACTGATATTAAAGTCCCCATCCCAATAGTGATGTATATCTTTGTGTGTTATTCTTTATCATACAGAGAATGGTGTTAAGGATCCCCGCATAGATCGTGCCATTGGAGTATGCAAGAAGATAGTCGCTGCTTTTTCCTACAGCTGGAAGAAAATAAGAGAGTTGGGTGTAGCTCAGTCAGGGCTTGGCCTTCCCCCTCATCAGCTAATTCCCAACCAGATGGGGCTCCCGCCAAAAGATGATCGAGCGATTCCTTGAACAGGAGAAGGCTATCCGGTTGTTAAGTCGTGACGTAAGCGCTCTCCGAAAATACTGTTTCCGGGTCCAAAGGCCGGGTCCTCTCTACCTACCTACCGCTTTCGTCTGAGTTTTAACGTGTTCCCGTGTTGTTTAAATAGATCGGAGTTTAAAAAAAACAAGTGACATTTAACTGTCATCTACCGCTTTCCCTGTGACGAGAAAGATAAGAGAAAATGACGGCAGTTGATTAGGTAAGTTACAAATCTTAAACGAATGAAGAAACTTTGGCGCCAGTGGGTGCTATCCCTTATCCCTAGTAACACCCACTGGCACTGAAGCAAAAAAAGCCCTTTAAGAAAATGTTTTATGTAGTTTAGGATCTGAAAGACGAGCGGAGCGCTTGGGCCCGGAAGAGGCTAAACGTCACGTGTGACGTTAGACTTAACAACCGAATAGCCCGTGTCCTGGGGTCTGATGTTAAAAGCCGCCATCTTGTGCACTCTTGGCAAGACATCGAGGTTTTGGAGTCAGTAAACAAGGCAGTTAAAGCACTCCAAGACTTTACGGATGCGCTATCAGGGGAAATGTATGTCAGTGTCTCATACGTCAAGCCTGTTATCTACCTGTTTAAAACCAGTCTTTTGCAGCCTGAGGACAACGACACAGAGCCTACCAAAACAATGAAAAGGAAAATACTGGGATATCTTGACAAATACAGTGATCCTGTCAAGGATGAGCTCTTTGACATTGCCTCCTTATGGATCCAAGGTTCCGGACATCCTACATCGACCCAGACAAGGTGGAGCAAGTCAAAAGAAGAGCTGTCAGTGAACTTCTGTCTTTCCCCGCTGACAAAAGCACACCACAGCCTGGTCCAGTTGTGCAGGTGGACCAGGAAAAGGCAAGAACTCAGCCAGACCCCAAGAGGAAAAAGACCTTAGCAACCTTCTTCAAGAAGAGTGTTGTTGTGCCAACCTCTGACCAGTCGGAAGAAGCTAAAATAGAGACTGAACTGGCAACTTATCTGCTCTTGCCAGAGGCAGACCCTGACACTGATCCACTGCAGTGGTGGAAGATCAACAAATCCAACTTCTCAAGGCTCAGTCACCTGGCCAAGAAATAGCTCAGTATCTCTGCAACAAGTGCCCCATCTGAGAGGCTTTTCAGTGTGGGGGGAGGAGTTGTCACATGCAGCAGAGCTTGCCTCAAGCCAGAGGCAGTGGACAGGCTGATTTTCCTTGCCAAAAATGTTTAAAGGGGGGGGTGAAATGCTATTTCATGCATAGAAATGCTATCACATGCACTTCTCCTGGAAGGGCGCGCGCGCAGCTGTAGCCGAGAGCGAGAGAAGTAACGTTAAGCTCTGTGCTCGCCTTTATGGAAGTCATTGGCTGTGATTGTTTTATGAAAAAGGCCCAGTTCGATCGTCTAATGCTTAAAGATGGAGCAGTCCCAAAAATAAAGGTTCACGGTCGTGCGTTGGAACCGCAGGCGGTGAGTAAAACTGCTTCAAATGTCTGTGAGTTCTCTATCGGCGTGTAAGCACAGCAAGTAAACAACATGATCACGTATAGTTAATGTAAAACTACACTTCCCACATGTACATGGTCCTTTAAAAAAAAATACGACGACAAAGTGAAAATTAGTCATTTACAAAAACCGCTAAGCAAATATAAGTTATACAGTTCCAGTACACACCACATAGAGATGTCCTGCTGTAGTCGTTGCTGCTGCTGCTCGTCTTCAATTTCAGCCTCGGGATCTGATTCGGGATCAAAAATGTATGGCTGAATCTGATGGTTTGTTTTGGGATGTCACAGCTTCCAGATGCTCTCAACGTAAGCTACGAGCGCTCGTGCTTATTTAGCTCCGCCCACACGGCACGCCTCCACCCGCTCTGTTTTTTCCGGAAAGACTCGGTACAGCCTATCTTTCTTTTATAAACATAATAAAACTAAAGACTTTTTGGAGATATGAATGATGCAATACTACTCTATAGGTGCTCAAGATTAACATGAGATTGAGTGAAACTGAGTGTTTCACCCCCCCCCCCCTTTAAATGTTATTGACAGCAACTTAAGCACATATCTCATGTTCTGCACCTCAACCAAAATGTGATTTTTCTTTCCTGTTCAAGTGTTCATACATTCAGGGACACAAATTGCACGGTTTATTTTTTTAAAGCAAAGTTTGCACTTTATCAATTTCCGTTGTTGGAGTTGATGTATTATTTATTTTGTACTCTGCTAAATTTTTGTTTACATTAGTATTTTACCCAAGACAGAGGTGTTGCCTCTTTATTAGGGCCCAAGCCCTAAGGGCGAAGGCCCTATTGTTTTCCTAAGGATTATTATTTATATTATTTATTATTATTAGGGCCCAAGCCCTAAGGGCGAAGGCCCTATTGTTTTCCTAAGGATTATTATTTAGTATTATTAGGGCCCAAGCCCTAAGGGCGAAGGCCCTATTGTTTTCCTAAGGATTATTTATTATTAGGGCCCAAGCCCTAAGGGCGAAGGCCCTATTGTTTTCCTAAGGATTATTTATTATTCTTCTAATTATTATTTTTTTACTACCTTTTGGCTACTTTTGGAGGCCTTAACATGCTCAAAAACTCCTGAAACTTTGCACACGTCAGAACCCGCGGCCATCAGGGCCGGGCTGAAGATGGTACCGGGCGTGGCAGGGGGGCTCGACAGCGCCCCCTGGAACGGGGTTTGAACACTTGGTCCATAAATCAAACACGCTTGCATGTAATAATATGAAACTCAGTACACATATAGATCTCATCGGTTCATATATACTTCATGCTCTTACTTTTTACCCCAGCCCAACAGGAAGTTGGCTATTAAGGGTTGTTTGGAAAACGCATGCAATGGAATGTGAAACACTCCTTCTAGAGAATTGAAACACACGGCACGAAACTCGGTGTGCATGAAGTCAAGACACTGAGGATGAAAAATTGCCAGGGGATTTTTGATATCTCGAACGGTTTGGCCATGGCGAGGAAACGAAATTATGGCGATAAACGTGAAACAGGAAGTGTGTTATAACTACTGCATACATTAACTAATCTTGATGAAACTTCAGCAGTGTGTTCGTTGTAAGAGTCCGATGACATGGATGTGACTATTGTGAGTCAAAGTTATAGCGCCACCAACTGGCAGCAGGAAGTGTGTCACTTTAAAAATGCTTTTAAATCACCCTCTTATTTTTACCCAATTTGCTTCAAACTTCATGTGCATAATGTAAACACACGACAGATGTAGACCAGTAAAAGGATTATTGATATCTTAGACACTGTTGCCATGGCAATGCATCAAACATTAATATTCCTTTTTTTAAGCTTTTTCATGCTTTTTTATGCTTTCAGGCACTTTTGGGGTTCTTAACCTGCTCGAAAACTCTTGAAACTTTGCACACGGGACAAAACCCGCGGCCATCAGGGCCAGGCTGAAGCTGGTACCCGGGCGTGGCAGGGGGGCTCGACAGCGCCCCCTTGAACGGGTCCGACAATTTGGTCCATATATCCAACACGCTTTACCCGATTTGCTTCAAACTTGATGTGTATAATGTAGACACATGCCAGATGTAGACCTGTGAAAGGATTGTTGATATCTTAGATGCTGTTGCCGTGACAACGCATCAAACTTTAATATTCTTTTTGGATACTTTTGAGATTCTTAGCGCACTTTTGGGGCCCTTAACATGCTCAAAAACTCTTGAAACTTTGCACACGGGTCAGAACCCGCGGCCATCAGGGCCGGGCTGAAGCTGGTACCCGGGCGTGGCAGGGGGGCTCGACAGCGCCCCCTGGAACGGGGTCCGAAAACTAGGTCCATAAATCAAACACGCTTGCATGTAATAATATGAAACTTGGTACACATATTCATATATCCTTTGTACTTTTACTTTTTACCCCAGCCCAACAGGAAGTCGGCTATTATGGTTTGTTTGAAAGCGTATGCCCCTGGAATTCGATATACTACTCCTAGAGAATTCAACCAATCGCCACGAAACTCAGTCAGCATGAAGTCAAGACATTGAGGATGAAAAATTGCCAGGGGATTTTTGATATCTCGAACGGTTTGGAAACGAGGAAACGAATTTATGGCGAATAATGGAAACAGGAAGTGTGTTATAACTTCTGCATACATTAACTGATCTTGATGAAACTTCAGCAGTGTGTTCGCTGTAAGAGTCCGATCACATGGATGTGACTATTGTGAGTCAAAGTTATAGCGCCACCAACTGGCAGCAGGAAGTGTGTCACTTCCTAAAGGCTTTGAAATCACCCTCTTATTTTTACCCGATTTGCTTCAAACTTCATCTGTATAATGTAAATACACTGCAGATGAAAACCTGTGAAGGGATTCTTGATATCTTTGAAACTGTTGCTGTGGCAACGCATCAAACTTTAATATTCTTGTTTGATGCTTTTGATGCTCTGAGTCAATATGGCAAGCCGTTTTAACATTTAATCATTTTAACCTACTAGTCTCTTTTTTCATGCTACTAGTACTTATTTTTTAGATACTAGTATCTATTCCATTAAGTAATAGAACTTATTCATTAGCGACTAGTGCTTATTCTTTAGTACTAGTGCCTATTCTTTAGATAGTAGTGCTTATTCTTTAGATATTCTATTGAATACGTATTAGTAGCTAATGAATAAGTACTGGTATCTATTTAATAGGTACTAGTATGTAATGACTTAGAACTAGTATTTATTGAATAAATACTAGTATCTATTAATAGGTACTATTATCTAAAATGTCATTTTCTCTCTCTCTCTCCCTGAGCCAATATGGCAAGCCGTTTTAACATTTAATCATTTTAACATACTAGTCTCTATTTTCATGCTACTAGTACTTATTTTTTAGATATTAGTATCTATTCCATTAAGTACTAGTACTTATTCATTAGCGACTAATGCTTATTCTGTTTAGAATATTCAAAGTGCTTATTCAATTTGTATGCTTATTTATATTTTCAAAGCAGAAAATCCGATTTTTCTGCTTATTCAATATTGCATCTAAAATGTGACTTGACGTGTGTGTGTGTGTGTGTGTGTGTGTGTGTGTGTGTGTGTGTGTGTGTGTGTGTGTGTGTGTGTGTGTGTGTGTGTGTGTGTGTGTGAGAGATTGTGTCTGTTACAGTGACAAGAGTTTTTAAGCCTTGTCTTTTTGGATATATATATATTTTTTATAAAAAAAAATGTGCATACAACCCATGTATTTTTAATGTATAGTTTGCTTTAAATTAAATTAAGATTGTATGTTTGGTAATTGAACCTAAATAAATGTAAAATGAATGTGCTATATTTCAGATCAATATATTTGTTTTCCTTCATTTTAATCAACACTAACTTTATTCTCATCTGAATTATAAATAACTTATTTCTGTATAAAATAAAAAATCCCGAATAATCCAGACCAACCAGAGCACACTATTTCTACAACATCATCAGTGCTGAAGCGGGACTACCAGAGCCGTTCGGCAGATAGCAAGCAGACATTTTGTGTCACGTCGTGCACAATAACCCTAAAGGCACCAGGGTGGCGATGCCACCGGCTTTATATATATATATATATATATATATATATATAGCTGCGAGCAGCGATGAAGGGCCAAAGCCGGCGGTACCGCCACCCTGGTGCACCAGGGTTGCGGTGCCACCGGC
The DNA here is from genome assembly GCA_036326025.1 of Chrosomus eos. Taxonomy (NCBI): domain Eukaryota; kingdom Metazoa; phylum Chordata; class Actinopteri; order Cypriniformes; family Leuciscidae; genus Chrosomus; species Chrosomus eos. Next base: position 44,967,051 of record CM070818.1, on the reverse strand, counting down.
TTGGGCCCGTAATCGCTGCTCGCAGCTATATTTATTTATATATATATATATTTATTATTATTATTTTACTACCTTTTGGGCACTTTTGGGGGCCTTAACGTGCTCGAAAACTCTTGAAACTTTGCACACATCTCAGAACCCGCGGCCATCAGGGCCGGGCTGAAGCTGGTACCCGGGCGTGGCAGGGGGGCTCGACAGCGCCCCCTGGAACGCTGTTTGAACACTTGTCCATATATCAAACACGCTTGCATGTAATAATCTGAAACTCGGTACACTTATAGATCTCATCGGGCCGAACAACTTTCGCGCTCTAAGTTTTACGTCAGCCCAACAGGAAGTCGGTTATTATGGGTTGTTTGGAAAGTCATTTTCTATATTTTTCTTACGACTATTTGGGCAATTTTGGGGCCCTTAACGTGCACAAAAACTCCTGAAACTTTGCACACATGTCAGAACCCGCGGCCATCAGGGCCGGGCTGAAGATGGTACCGGGCGTGGCAGGGGGGCTCGACAGCGCCCCCTGGAACGGGGTCCGAAAACTTGGTCCATAAATCATACACGCTTGATTGTAATAATATGAAACTCGGTTCACATATAGATCTCATCAGTTCATATATCCTTCGTACTTTTACTTTTTACCCTAGCCCAACAGGAAGTCAGCTATTTAGGGTTGTTTGGAAAACGCATGCAATGGAATGTGAAGTAGTACTCCTAGAGAATTCAAACACACAGCACGAAACTCAGTCAGCGTGAAGTCAAGACATTGAGGATGAAAAATTGCCAGGGGATTTTTGATAGCTCGAACGGTTTGGCCGTGGCGTGGAAACGAAATCATGGCGAGAGACGTGAAACAGGAAGTGTGTTATAACTTCTGCATACATTAACTGATCTTGATGAAACTTCAGCAGTGTGTTCGTTGTAAGAGCCCAATTTCATGGATGTGACTATTGTGAGTCAAAGTTATAGCGCCACCAACTGGCAGCAGGAAGTGTGTTACTTTCAAAATGCTTTTAAATCACCCTCTTATTTTTACCCGATTTGCTTCAAACTTGATGTGTATAATGTAGACACACGCCAGATGTAGACCTGTGAAAGGATTGTTGATATCTTAGATGCTGTTGCCGTGACAATGCATCAAACTTTAATATTCTTTTTGGATACTTTTGAGACTCTCAGCGCACTTTTGGGGCCCTTAACATGCTCAAAAACTCTTGAATCTTTGCACACGAGTCAGAACCTGGGTCCATCAGGGCCGGGCTGAAGCTGGTAACCGGGCGTGGCAGGGGGGCTCGACAGCGCCCCCTGGAACGGGGTCCGAATTCTTGGTCCATAAATCAAACACGCTTGCATGTAATATGAAACTTGGTACACATATAGATCTCATCGATTCATATATCCTTTGTACTTTTACTTTTTACCCCAGCCCAACAGGAAGTCGGCTATTATGGTTTGTTTGAAAGCGTATGCCCCTGGAATTCGATATACTACTCCTAGAGAATTCAACCAATCGCCACGAAACTCAGTCAGCATGAAGTTAAGACATTGAGGATGAAAAATTGCCATGGGATTTTTGATATCTCGAACGGTTTGGCCGTGGCGAGGAAACGAATTTATGGCGAATAATGGAAACAGGAAGTGTGTTATATCTTCTGCATACATTAACTGATCTTGATGAAACTTCAGCAATGTGTTCGCTGTAAGAGTCCGATCACATGGATGTGACTATTGTGAGTCAAAGTTATAGCGCCACCAACTGGCAGCAGGAAGTGTGTCACTTCCTAAAGGCTTTGAAATCACCCTCTTATTTTTACCCAATTTGCTTCAAACTTTATGTGTATAATGTAAACACACGGCAGATGTAGACCTGAGAAAGGATTATTGATATCTTAGATACTGTTGCCGTGGCAACGCATCAAACTTTAATATTCTTGTTTGATGCTTTTGATCCTCTGAGCCAATATGGCAAGCCGTTTTATCATTTAATCATTTTAACATACTAGTCTCTTTTTTCAGGCTACTTATTTTTTAGATACTAGTATCTATTCCATTAAGTACTAGTACTTATTCATTTGCGACTAGTGCTTATTCTTTAGATACTAGTGCTTATTCTTTAGATATTCTTTTGAATACGTATTAGTAGCTAATGAATAAGTACTGGTATCTATTTAATAGGTACTAGTATGTAATGACTTAGAACTAGTATTTATTGAATAAATACTAGTATCTATTAATAGGTACTATTATCTAAAATGTCATTTTCTCTCTCTCTCTCTCTCTCTCTCTCTCTCTCTCTCTCTCTCTCTCTGAGCCAATATGGCAAGCCGTTTTAACATTTAATCATTTTAACATACTAGTCTATTTTCATGCTACTAGTACTTATTTTTTAGATATTAGTATCTATTCCATTAAGTACTAGTACTTATTCATTAGCGACTAGTGCTCATTCTGTTTAGAATATTCAAAGTGCTTATTCAATTTGTATGCTTATTTATATTTTCATAGCAGAAAATCCGATTTTTCTGCTTATTCAATATTGCATCTAAAATGTAAGTGACTTGACGTGTGTGTGTGTGTGTGTGTGTGTGTGTGTGTGGTGTGTGTGTGTGTGTGTGTGTGTGTGTGTGTGTGTGTGTTGTGTGTGTGTGTGTGTGTGTGTGTGTGTGTGTGTGTGTGTGTGTGTGTGAGAGAGATTGTGTCTGTTACAGTGACAAGAGTTTTTAAGCCTTGTCTTTTTGGATATATATATTTTTTTATAAAAATTATTTTGCATACAACCCATGTATTTTAAATGTATTGTTTGCTTTAAATTAAATTAAGATTGTATGTTTGGTAATTGAACCTAAATAAATGTAAAATGAATGTGCTATATTTCAGATCAATATATTTGTTTTCCTTCATTTTAATCAACACTAACTTTATTCTCATCTGAGTTATAAATAACTTATTTCTGTATAAAATAAAAAATCCCGAATAATCCAGACCAACCAGAGCACACTATTTCTACAACATCATCAGTGCTGAAGCGGGACTACCAGAGCCGTTCGGCAGATAGCGAGCAGATATTTTGTGTCATGTCGTGCACAATAACCCTAAAGGCACCAGGGTGGCGGTGCCACCGGCTTTATATATATATATATATATTATATATATATATATATATATATATTATATATATATATATAAATATAGCTGCGAGCAGCGATAAAGGGCTAAAGCCGGCGGTACCGCCAACCTGGTGCACCAGGGTTGCGGTGCCACCGGCTTGGGCCCGTAATCGCTGCTCGCAGCTATATTTATATATATATATATATATATATTAAAGACAGTATTTTTTCTGTTTTTGGTTTGAAAAATGTAATTCTGCTAAGAGTAAGATGCAGTGCATGTTCATGCCATGTATTCCCTGTATGTTGTTGCATTGTTTGGGCCAGATACAATGAAAAATGTCACTGTTAATGCTTTAAAAATTGGTGTTACCCTCAAGGTGAATGTTTGTCTCCTTTTAGTCTAGACTACAAAGTGTGACTTAAAACACAGCTGGGACTTTGATTCCAAGAGGGTGTTCATTTATTTATTATTCATCCCAGAAATGGGGGTTAAAATTGTCTTGCTTTTGATTTAGTGTTGTCAAAAAACTCGGTACTTCGGTACCAAGTCAGTACTAAAAAAAATTAACGGTTACGGCACCAGCTTTTCTAGGTACCGAGTACCGGGTTAATCCGGTTCTTGATGCGCTGTCGGAAAGGTGCAGAGTTGCGTCCTCTTCATAAAAACACACGTGGCGACCGGCGCTGCTAATGCGGCTCTGAATCCACTTGTTGACAAGAAAGGAGGAAAGAGCCACATATGGAAATATTTTAAATTAGGCTAATGTCACGTTGCCATAATGGGCCGTTCACATAGCACGTTTTCTGCGCGTGCAAATTTCAAATGTAGGCGCGCGGGAAGCGCGCTCATAATAGAAGCGACGTGCGAGCTTGTTTTTCCAGACGCGCCGCTGTTCATGGTTGCGTAGCGGAGACACGGGAGAGCGAGAGCTTGTGGAGAGAAGGAGAAAGCGGTGTGAACTGCGCTCTCCGTGATGACGAGGAAGTATCAGCAAATAATTAATTGATTTTTTTAGCCCTTGCATTAAAATCAGCAACAGGGTTCTCAAGTTTTGAAGACAGGCAAGAGTGACATTTTTGGCAGTTTTGGATTAAATAAAAGTACAGTTAAGTCAAATAAAACATGTTTTATCTCCTGTATAGTTTGGTAACACAATAAGATACCATTCATTAACATTAATGCATTATCTATTAACACATTGAGTGAACAATATATTTTTACAACATTAATTAATGTTTGTGAATTTTATTTAATACAAACACTTGATTGTTCATATTTGTTAACTTCATTCATTGTGCATTAAATAATGTTAACAGATAAAACTTTTGATTTTAAAAACGTATTAGTACATTTTTAAATTAACCCCAAGGAGAATAATTGCTACAGTAGCCTATATAACTATGGTTTATTGTTAGGTAATTTTATCTAATGTTATCTATCAAATAGAATCTTCTTATTGTAAAGTGTTTTTAATAACTACAGTTTCCATCTTTGTAACCGTGATATACACTTTAATATATGTAAATTTGATCTAAATTAAGCTTTGGTACCGAAATTGGTACCGAGAACCGTGAATTTTCACTGGTATTGGTACAGAATACTGAAATTTTGGTACCGTGACAACACTATTTTGATTAAATAAAAGCAAAATTTGCTTTAAGTTGTCTGCCGTTTGTACTTATTGCTTTCCTTAATAAGTAGGGGGGAAAATCGGAAAAAAATTGTAAATCGAATTAAAAATTAAAATCGGAGATTTTATTTTTAGGCCATATCGCCCAACCCTAGCAACTAGTATTTGACTGGTCATGTCATATCACCATAACCCCATGAGATGACCCCCTTCAAAAAAATAGCTATTGATATGACTGAAGCTTTTTAAAAGTACTTCAATTTTTGTGTGGGAAAAAAAGAATTAACAGAAAAAATGTTACTGCTCATATGTAATTCTCTAAAATAAACCAAAACAACATCTACCTTTCATTTCTCCCTCTTCGTTTTCCTCTTCTACTTTTCTCATTTTGGATGGCATCTTATCTTGTCCTTCTCCAGTTGATGCCTCAAAACTGCAGGATCTTCGTCTTTTCTTCTCCGTTTTCTTACTTCCTGTGCTCGTCAGTATTACAGGGTTTTCCGTTTTAGATTCATCAGCTGATTGTTTCTTCGGTTCGTTTGTAACCGCAGTCTCGAATGCTCCTCTCTCCATCTTATTTACTGCTATTTTTTGAACAGCACTGTTTTTAAGCTCACTTCGAGACCTTTTTTTTCTCTTCTTTTTCTTGCCATCCTCTTCATCATCTAAAAGTAAAAAATAAAGTGTGTTGCTAATATCTGGATCACTTATATTGTGATGGCAGAAAGACACCAACTGTTCTCTTTCATGTTATGCTGTAATCTTTATGCTAAAAAGGATTACATATATTCACAGTACATAAGGCATAGCAATGTGCTACCTTGTGTGTCCTGGGCAGCATCAAAGGGGATAGTCTTTTTCTTACAAGTCTTAGGGAAGATTCCTGGCTTCCTTGGAGCATCTTCTGGAGGATTGTTCAGCATCTGTCATTTCAAGTGAAAACACCATTAACTGGACTTGTACTGCATTGTATTGTTGTATACTGTATAGTGCTGTAGCGGCGTGTCGATGACGTCGACGCTTCAACGTCAAAATTACGTCGACGCCATATGTTTTGCGTCGACACATGTATTTATTTTTTTGCACCGTTTCCGGCAGTACAGCTCGCCACCACACGTGGGAGACCGAAACATTGCAGAATGGAGGACGAAGACCACTAGAAGTGAATGTGCTTTCCATTAAATGAATCACACACAGTAAACAAATCCTTAACAAAAAAACCTTTGCAATTTAGACGCGCAAACTGGGTGCCGGGCAGATTTAGCTTGCAGTCGTTCATCCGCGGACGCGGCGCCGCGCGCGCTGTTACAAAAGAAGCCGTGAACACAGGCAAGCGAAATGGGGTCTTGCCGGTCTTGCGCACCCAACGCGGCATTTTTGCCGCATGCTCGTGCGGACGCGTCGAGCATAAACAAGGCTTTGCTCCGTGTCAGCGCGCGCTCTGATCGGTAAAAGGGAACAGACTCTCCCGCATCATCTCCAGCAGGAGCAGAAGCACCACTAAATCCGCCTCCGTTTCCCTCGTAAGCTGATATTAGTATTTAAACATTCTCTATGATAAAAAATGTTTGTAAAAAATATTTTAATTACACGGTTTTGCCGGTTATAGAGTTCTAATGACGGTGTTCAAATACATAACAGACTAACATTAGCCAGCTTATACAGTATCATGATTCAGTACGCTAGTTCGTATTTATTTGAGATATATTATGTTTTTTATTAATTGAGCAGCAGAAAAATAATCTTTATATTAATCGTCCAATTAGTCGTTAGATTAGTCGACTAATCGATAAAATAATCGCCCAACTAATCGTTTAGTTAAAGGTGCTATATGGAATTTTTCTACTAAAATGAATCCTTTTTTTATTGCCTGTGTGTGAAGGGATTGTAATCACACATTACAATGATCCACTTGTCGAGTTTTGCTATTACTTCTGAAGGCCAATATTTATATTTATATGTGAAGTCTCCGGGTCGGATTTGCCGCGAAATCCAACGGAAGTGACGTGCATGCGCGCTCCCGAGCCTCTCTCCTTGTTTACAGTCTATGCGACCGATGGCTTCAGCTATCAGCTAACGACATGGAGTCTGATAACACCCCAAAACGACCTGCCTCCAGCACAACACAGACTCCACAAATATATAAAAAACAAAAAAGAGTTTTATCTGCTGAAGCTCGTCAGGCCACACGTGATTCTGATCGACTCAGGACGAAAACACGGATCAACATCGGAAGAGCTTTTGAATCATTAGTAAACTTTAATGAAATAGCAAGGTAAACTACATGAGACATGAAATGAATACAAAAGACTGTTCCAGGGTAACAAAAAGTAGCTAGGTGTAACTTATTTTATGTACTAGATCTACTGTCTACCGTTACTCATCCCACTACTATCATATTGTATATAATAAACATTTCCAGACACGTTCAGTACAGTAATGCTGCTTCCTACTGTCTTACTGTTACACTGACATTTTTCAGTCTAGTTCACCGTTTTCGTTATCATATTACCGGTATACACTCACCTATGTTGACATTGCTGATTGTGAAAGATACACGAATAGTTAGTGAAATGCCTTTTGCTAGATAACATCACATGTCGGCTAAATGCAGTCAATGTAACGTTATCATGGTACGAGCATGGAGCATTAGTTCAACGTCAAGCTGATAAAAGTAGCCTATTATTGTAACGTTGCAGTGGGAGTTTTCATGAGTTTCCAGCATCAGTGTTGCCAGGTCCGTATGCCTGCACTGTTTCCGCGGGTTGTTTGTGTAGTGCACGGGTTGACGCGATTGTTTTACCCACTGGAACATGATTGTTATCGGGGAAACACCCGGGAACGCTATTTGACTATTTTTGGCCGTGATTGGGTTAGTTTTGATGAGCAATTGGGCTGGTTTTGTTGTGCAGACCTGGCAACCCTGTGTGTGACGCTTTCGCTGTTGCGTTGAAAGTCTTCGTGTGGCCGGTAGTGAATGCTCGCTCTTGAGATCGAGCACACACACGCACACGAGCACGAGCGCTCTTGTTGCAATCTGAAACATAACCGCTAGAGGCCGCTAATTGTTACATAGAGCACCTTTAATAATCGTTTACCCCAGCCCTAATAGTGTATTATTAAAACTTTTTCTGTTTGTATAATCCCTACAGTACAGTCCAACATGTTTTTAAGTCCTCACTAGCAGCCCAGTGTCTAAATTTAGTTGATTCCTTTATGTATGCCTAAAACTAAATTGCCACTTTCGTGAATTTTAAAGTCATATCATACTGTATGTATTATGAATACTAACAACTTAGTACAATTACAAATAGCATCAGTTACCTCAATAGATTTCTGCGCTTGTTCTTCTGTCTCAAACTCCACAAATCCAAACCCTTTGGGATGTCCTGTGGATTTGTACCTGGGGATACTAACATAAACTACATTTCCACACTTGCTAAACACTCGCTCCAGCCAAACATGAGTGACCATCTTTGGCAACAGCTCCTGAAACACAACAATTCCAGGATAAGGAATACGTTGAAATAAAAAAAAGGCATACAAGAAAAACAATTAAATTAATTTGCAGTCAATTACCACATAAACTGTACGGCTGTCCACATCTTTTGGGCTTTCACCAAGTGGTTCCTTTCGTCGTACATGTGTTCCTTCAAGATTTACCTAAGCACACAACAGTTACTGTGATCATTAGTGCAAAAATCAGAACTAAAACCACTCTGATAAAGGAAAAGAAAATACATGTTATGCAAATGTAAACATTACCTCTACTATTGTTGAATTTTTAAGAGCTCTGACTATCAATTTTACATCCGTAGTAATTTTTTTCATTCGGTTGAATGACGTCAACACAGATATATCAATATCTGTAACAAAACGAAAGAAAGAGTTAAGTGAATATATACACACATATATAGTGTATCATATGGTATGAGCATAAAACTGATACATACATCCATCTCGTGACTGTTCAATTATATTTTTCATGAATTTGTCCTTGTGAAGATTCACATCACTAAACCAAAATTCCACCTGCTTCTTCACATCAGACAGTAGCTGTTTCACGCGAGATCTCTTCTTTTTCTCGTTCTCTTTCTTCTCGCTGAGGTTTGCACAGGCGGCATTCCCTCCTGAGGAAATCCTCTCAGTGTCTATCATATTGCTATAGCTGTTAGTTAAAAGTTATAACAAGAGATCTGTCAAGTTTCAGAACCAATTATGTCGAGCTGACTGGCTAAATCACAGTTAAACATTCTTACCTTACATTTAACTTATCGCGTCCTTGGTTTACTGAAATAAATAAAAAATAATCGCTTTACACTACCACGAAGACGCTCTCGGACAGTGATTCCCTTAATAATACACTTCTAATAATGATTACTATTAGACTCTTCCGACTTCTAAACTGTTTTTACTTACACAAACGTAAACTAAAGAGGGCCACGCACAAATCTACAGCGTTGAACCTTTGTTGCATGTCTGATACTTCATTGTTAAAAAATCGCAAACGCACAAAGTTCCGACTTCGTGTCGCATAAAGATGACGTCAATGCGCCCGCCGGTGAGCGACATTTTTTACAGCTTTTAAGGTGCATACCGCCACCTCCTGTGCTGGAGTGTGAAGATATTTCAGTCTAGGTGTATATTATGAGATCGATCTTCTATTCTTAAAGCCACTATTTTTAATGAAGAATATTAAAACTTTCTTTATTATTTTACCAGATCCTTGTTATCTTTTTAATATGCCTTAGAATCCTGAAATTCATTGCATCCTATGTTCTGTAGTTCTCTTTCTAGTTCATTCCTTTCCATACCTAGGACAGAATAACAACACATGATCAACTGTTTCCTTCACTTGGCATATTTTAAATAATCCTGTCGGCCTACTTGTGTTTTCCTAGAACTAAGTGAAGTGCAATGAAGTGAAGTGAAGAATTATGGCCCATCCTTAGTCTAACAATTATCTGATCTTCTCTACTTACATTTTGTATCCTTTTACTTTGTCTTACCCTGTTTTGTATATTATAAAAATGTCTTCCTGTTTTACAGTTATTCCAATTTCCTTGACATTTTCTGATTGCAAACTTCTCTTTAATTACCTTTTACCTCCATCCTATACTTAATGAAACTGTAATAGGAATGTTCATTGTAAGTGACTCTTTAGCCATTTTACTAGATTTTTAATTTCCTGGTATATCAACATGTGATGGTACCCACAAAATTAACTATTATTCCAGCTTGTCGTAAGAGGCTACAATCAATATTTCTATGAAAATATTATATCTAACTGTTTGAAATGTTTGAAGGCTGGTAAGTGATGCCATTGAATCTGAACAAATCACAGCCTTATTTGGCACAACTTTTTCTACCCAACAAAGTGCCATCAGAATTGCCATCATTTCTGCAATGCTGAATTGAAATCACATCCATTAACCTCCCATATTTTCCTATTTTAAATTCTGGAACATAGAATGCAGATCCAGTACGACCTATCTCTGGGTTTCTTGATCCATCTGTGTATCAGGGGCGGCTGGTCAATAGAGGGCGCTAGGGCGCATCTCCAGCGGCCATCAGTTCGGCGGCATCTCCAGCGGCCATCAGTGTGGTCTTTGAGAATATATTAACACTTTATTGTGAGTGCTATATCTACCTTTCATTAACCGTTGCCATATGAATAAGAACTTAGTACATAGGCTACATTACAGTTTATAAGTTTATGGTCGGATTTTTTTTAACAAACCGGAAACAAATGCCGAACTATATCAGAATTTGAAATAAGAAAGGATTATTACTAATTGTTATTATTTGTTGATTTCAATAAATTAAATAAACCCTCATAAATGTATCCGTGGGCTAAGCAGATGGGAGTTTTACTCATAGACATAATATATACATAGACGCCCAAACGTCCAAAAATATTGGGGTTTTCAAATACTGCAGTGTTTTTGTTTTGCTATACTTTATTCAAAGCAAATATGTCATATATATATTTTTTTCCTATTTTTCCTTTAGGTTTGAGAGTCCCACTTTGTTAAATATAATTGAGCAACCCTAGGTGGCGATACGCAAACGAGCAATGGATGAAGAAGAGCCAGGTAAAACCGCGCCTCCATCTTGAAAACCAAAACGAGGCTAGGGGGTACACTCTACCGGAAGTTCAGTAACAGAGCGCTGCGGGCATCTGTCATCACAGCGGTACCTGTGTGGACAAAACATTTCATCTCTTAGTTCCGGCATTAACAGTGGATTTGTTGAAAAAAATGGACAAAATAACGACTGCAAGATTCCCCGGGCTGTTTTGCTGAAAAGACACGGCTAGTCACGGCAGGACAGCTGATCAGGCTAGTCTAAAGAGCTACAACTTGCTTAACGTTACCAAGCAAGCTCGGGGTAGAGGAGTGGTTATGAACAGAGGCGAAATAATTAACTCACTTTCATGTTTGAATGGCGTTTGTGATCCGATGTGGATTCTGATCACCGTATAAGGTAGAAATATTTATAACGTTACGCGATGCAAAAGACTGCACGCTAACCATTACCATAGTAAAACTAGTAAACGCTTGAAGATTACGCATAGTAAAAAAAACATGGTGAACGATTGAAGAAATCAGACCAATAATAAAGGCTATCACAATCATGTTTTTATTTTATCCGTCAGTAGCCTACGTCTCGTGTCTTTATAGCGGACTATCATAAAATAAAGCAGCTTTTTTTTCGGGAGCTTCCTGTTTCTCTGACTGAAAATATCTGTAACGTTAGCCTAAGTTACTGGGAGTCGAGAGAGTGCTAAAGCTCATCAGGTCTTATTTTTGGTGGCATATATTTGTAGAAATTATCATTCTAAATGTGATGTATGTCTTGTAACGTTAACTACCAAATAAACAGAAACAGACGCGACTGGAGAAGTGTGTCCTCTTTCTTTTGTGAAACCTAACAGTAATTTATTTCTGTGACTAATGTGCAATTTTGACATACATTAATTCATGATCAATGTATCACTTTTTATTGTAAACCTGTGGTAAAACATCGATGCTTGGGTTTTAAATATTCAAGTAAACAACAAAAATGCCAGCAAACAGTCGCAATTTTCAGTCGTTTCCAGTGATTTCTTTTTGATTATTTTTCTGATAAAACTTCCGTTTGTTGGTGAAATGATGGGTTAGTGTGACGTTGTTCCATAGAGGCCTGTTACGGGCGTGTAAGGTAACGTTATGACTGTAGCCTACAGAGGGCCAACTTTACTTCCGTACCCCACAGCCTCGTTTTGGTTTAAGCTGCTGACGTAGGTAAATAAGGCGAATAGCCGTGCTGAACGCGATCACTGTTGATGGTTGAGAGGTATGGTAAGCGTCGATTCCAAGTTCTTGTTTGGTCTTGAGCTAGTATAATTTAAAGGCTATTTTTAGACAGACAACATTGGGAGACAGAATAAAAACACAAGAATATATTTGTAAATATTTATTTAACCCTTGTGCCTCATTTAAAAAAGTTATATAGGTTTAAGTTTATGAATTTATTTTATGAACATTATTTTATATAAAATATATATTTTATTAAACAAAACTCAAAAACGGCTAGAAAATCAAAGCCATAAATATAAATAAGTTGTGTTCTAAATGTGAGGTTGATATTTAAAAAAAATAGCTTTCAGTAAGATTTTGTTTGGGCGCAGTAACAGACTTTCCCCATTGGTTGCCAGCAAAGCTCCACTGGTGCACACAGTGATTGGATTTTAGATTGGCAGTTGAGTTTTTCCTATCTCAATATTACAAGCACTTACACTTTTTTATTGGCATAAAACAGGAATAAAGTGATTAATTTGCTTTAGAGACTAAACCTGGAAAAATGGCATCATCTGATAAAAAAATAGTAAAAAATTATATTTTGAAGCCTTGCCAACAGAATGAAAGCCTCTTATGAAATATTTTGTCATTTTATAGTTAAATGGCCCTGGGATAAAAAATTGCAGTTTCCCATTTTTGTCCAAAAGGCGTTAAGAGGGAGGATTTTGTGTACCTAGTGCAAAAAAATATATTTAAGAAAATAGCGGTGAAATAGTACCGTTTTTTCCAATTGCTAACACACAATTTTGCAAACTAGTGTGGTTTTATCAAAATACTTACCACAATTCACAAAACCACACACCCAAACTGCAAAATACCTCATATCTCCTGCAAAATGAAGCACTGCAACCAAAACTACATATAGCATTATCAAAATCAAACTTTTGCACGAAATGGTACACACTTCATTCATATTACCAGATTTTTCTCTAACCAACTACACACTGTTGGTCATAATGAACAGCACTCTCATCTTTTTTATGCTTTGCTATAATACTAAAATAGTTCCAATTGTAGAAAATTCTTCAGATTGTTCACATGACAGAAATATTTGCAGATACACACACACATGCTGTTGAAACATTTATTTTTTTATTTTTCACCAAACAAGTCAGTGCATGCACAGCAGATATATTTACATTGGCCTGAACAAAAATATGCTCACAAAAAACAGTAAACTGAAAAACAAAATTGCAGAAAAAATAAATATATAAAAAAAGAGGCAAGAAAAATACAGTTTGCTCTCCTTTTCTCTAAACTGTGAACACAAAACCCAATTTTCAAGCTACATTAACAAAACCTCAGACTTTTCTTGCAAAACCAAACTTTCACCTCAAAACAGTTCAATCTGTGCTCAAAACTGAACTATGTTGTCAAATCATGCCCCGAGTCAATCAAAATTAAAAAACACTACTGAACAGTCACTAAACACTACGTAGAAAAATAGAAAACACAATGCTCAGGACATGAAGCTGGAGAAAATAAATGTTTATTGTTCACTGTAGGCTAAATGCATGTTGCAAAACAAAACAAAAAACCCTGTGAATTTAGCACTTGTACAAAAAGACAAAACAGAAATCTTGTGCATTTACACGTAGCACTTGTAAAAATAAACAGAAATCTAATGCGTTTGCCACTTGTGTACAGTAAGCCCATGTAAAAATAAAGTACAAAAATATACATGGAATACTAGGCCTACAAACAGTTAGACCAACCCTCCATTACAATACTACAGTACATCGGTACAGTGATGTAAACATATATTTACTTACAGTATGCTGTGGTACAGTATATAGTATGTATATAGTATGTATATAGTATATAGTATGTGATGTATATGTATGTATATAGTATGTATATAGTATGTATATAGTATATAGTATGTGATATCAGAGATTGACTGAACACCACGCATGCGCGTGCGGTCTGTGTTTATGTTTGGAGCTCCATCGAATTGATTCATTAATCCTTGATTTTCTTCTTTACCACTCAATTATAAACAGGCACTTTCTATTTTTATATCGTGTGAACTTATCCTCGATAATATTCCTTGTAAAAAACAATCGGATTGCTTTGATATCGCTACTTAGATCCAACTTTCCGAATCTCGGCTACTAGCCTTTAGCCCGCTAGCATTTCACGCGTGGCCTCGCGCCTATTCGAGCGTCGTCTCATCTTTTACACCCGTTTCTCTGAAAGCTTCTCTGAAAGTACAGACACACGTTGATTGTGCTTAGAGCCTGCATCAACGGGGCATAAGCACATCTGCGTGCGGTCTGTGTTTGTGTTTGGAGCTCCGTCGAATTGATTCATTAATCCTTGATTTTCTTCTTTACCACTCAATTGTAAACAGGCACTTTCTATTTTTATATCATGTGAACCTATCCTCGATACTATTCCTTATAAAAAAAAAAAAAAAAAACAATCGGATTGCTTTACTGATTACTATTACTACTAATTTACTGTTCATCTGTTATAATGGCGAACATATCGGATGTGTGTCTAACGTTACCTCTGAGTGCAGGTGAGGACACATTCGAGCTGATTTCGGTACGATTGGAGCTGGAGTCGGTGGAGAAGCAGATTCGTGTTCTGCTGGAGAAGCAAGCCGAGCTGCGAGATCGGCGATCAGCGCTTGAAACATCACGCGCCGATGCTCACAAGTCAGTGGTTAGTAACTTTGTGACTTTGACTCCGACTTCGTCTACTCCGTGCGTTTCTCTGCCCAGGAGGACGCGATCATCTCTGCCTTCAATCACTCCTGCACCCTGGGTCACGACACGAGCCAGGACCAGAGCAAGAACCTCTCCCCCCCTCCCGGTCTTCGAGATCTCCACCCGGAACCGCTTCTCCCCTCTTCGCGAGTCGGAACGCGACGACGCCGTGATCATCGGCACTTCCATGGTCCGCCATGTCCGTGCTACCTCGGGTAAAGGTAAGGTGCGCACTCACTGCTTTCCTGGTGCTCGTGTTCTTGATGTCGCTGCGCAGGTTCCCGAGATCCTGAACGGTGACGAGCGCGTCGGAGCTGTCGTGCTGCACGCGGGAACGAACGACATCAGGCTGCGGCAGACGGAGGTTCTGAAGAAGGACTACAGGAGCCTGATCGAGACGGTACGCAGCACATCGGCTAGAGCAACGATCGTCGTGTCTGGACCGCTTCCCACGTACCGACTTGGACAAGAAAGGTTCAGTAGATTATTTGCTTTAAATGAATGGTTAATGTCATGGTGTAATGAACAGAAACTGCTCTTTGTAAATAATTGGAATCTGTTTTGGGAGCGACCTAGGCTCTTCCGTCCTGATGGTCTGCACCCCAGCAGAGTCGGAGCGGCTGTTCTGTCGGACAACATCTCCAAGACGCTACACACCATCTGACTAGTAAGTCAAAGTCCAAATCATAGTCTTTGCTGTCCCAACTTAATTGATATAAGTACCAATGTAGAACATTATATAGAAACTGTGTCTATTCCTCGCTTAGTGAAGCCAAACAACAAATCTACTGTAAGATCTAGCAAGAATATTATTGTAATTAAACCAGAAAATCTAAATATCAGTGAACAAAAACAATTTCTAAAGCTAGGTCTTCTAAACATTAGATCGCTCACACCTAAGGCGGTTATTGTAAATGAAATGATCACAGATAATAATTTCGATGTTCTGTGCCTTACTGAAACCTGGCTTAAACCAAATGATTATTTCGGTCTAAATGAGTCTACTCCACCAGGATACTGTTATAAGCATGAGCCCCGTCTGATCGGTCGTGGCGGCGGTGTTGCAACAATCTATAGAGATATTCTTAATGTTACTCAGAAAACTTGTCATAGGTTTAATTCGTTTGAAGTACTTGTGCTAAATGTTACGCTCTTAGATGTAAGAAAGAAATCCTTATTATCTCTAGCCTTGGCTACCGTATATAGACCTCCAGGGCCATATACTGATTTCCTAAAAGATTTTGCAGACTTTCTCTCAGACCTATTGGTCAATGTCGATAAAGCAATAATTATTGGCGACTTTAACATACACGTAGATAATACAAATGATGCGTTAGGGGCTGCGTTTACAGATCTATTAAACTCTTTTGGGGTGAAGCAAAACGTCAGTGGTCCCACTCATCGTCTAAATCATACACTAGATTTAATTATTTCATATGGAACCGATCCAACCGATATAGATATTATACCGCAAAGTGACGATCTCACTGATCATTACATGGTAACTTGCATAATACGCACTGCTGAAATTTGTCATGTTGCACCACGTTATAGACCAGGCAGAACAATCCTTCCAACCACTATAGATAGATTCTCAAATAGCTTACCGGATCTATCTCAGCTGCTCAGTAAACCCAAACAAACAGATGAACTAGAGGAAATGACTAGCAGTATGAGCAACATTTTCTCTAGTACACTAGATATTGTTGCACCAATTAGATTAAAAAAGGTTAGAGAGAAAACTAAAACACCATGGTACAACAGTGCTACGCATGCTATCAAGAGAGAAACTCGTAACTTAGAGCGTAAATGGAAACGAACTAATTTAGAGGTCTTCAGAATCGCGTGGAAAGACAGTATGTCACGTTATAAAAGGGCTCTAAAATCAGCCAGGGCTGAGCATATCTGCAAACTAATTGAAAATAACCAAAATAATCCAAGGTTTTTATTTAACACCAGACTAACAAATAATGGCTAGACTAACAAATAATCAGACATCTCCAGAGCAAAATATTCCGTTACAATATAGTAGTAATGATTTTATGAATTACTTCAATGAGAAAATAGAAAGCATCCGAAACACAATTGTAAATGTACAATCCTCTATGGTGTCTTATGACTCGGCCTCAATTATGGCCCCTCTAGAACAACTACACCGCTTTACAACTATAGGACAGGAAGAACTAAATAAACTAATCATTGCATCTAAACCAACAACATGTTTATTAGATCCAATACCCACTAAACTACTTAAAGAAGTGTTACCTGTAGTGGAAGAGCCTCTTCTCAATATTATTAACTCGTCTTTATTTTTAGGTCACGTTCCAAAAATATTCAAGCTGGCAATAATAAAACCTCTCATTAAGAAACCGCAATTAGATTCAAATAACCTAGCAAATTACAGACCCATCTCAAATCTTCCATTTATGTCTAAAATACTAGAAAAGATTGTGTCCGCTCAATTGTACTCTTTCTTGCAAAAAAATGATATCTACGAAAAATTTCAGTCGGGATTCAGACCGCATCATAGCACAGAAACTGCGCTAGTTAAAATTACAAATGATTTACTCTTAGCCTCTGACCAAGGCTGTATCTCAATACTAGTTCTACTTGATCTTAGCGCCGCGTTCGACACTATAGATCATAAAATACTCTTAGATCGACTACAAAACTACACTGGTGTTCAGGGACAGGCATTAAGCTGGTTTAGATCGTACTTATCAGACCGTTACCATTTCGTCTGTTTAAATGGGGAAAAATCAAAGATAACATCAGTAGACTATGGAGTGCCGCAAGGATCTGTCCTAGGCCCTCTGCTATTCTCAATATATATGCTGCCACTTGGTAATATTATAAGAAAACATGGAATTAGTTTTCACTGTTATGCTGATGACACTCAATTATATATCTCATCACGACCAGATGAAAACACTAACTTGACAGAGTGTCTAAAAGATATAAAATGCTGGATGACGTGTAATTTCCTGCTATTAAATTCAGATAAAACGGAGGTATTACTTATTGGTCCAAAAAACTACCCACAAAATCCCTTACAATACAACTTTAATTTAGAAGGATGTCCTGTTACTTTATCCACTACAGTAAAAGACCTGGGTGTTATACTAGACCGCAACTTGACTTTCGAAAATCATATCTCATATGTTACAAGAACAGCCTTTTTCCAACTTAGAAACATTGCTAAGCTACGTAACATGCTATCTGTTTCAGATGCAGAAAAGTTAGTTCATGCATTCATGACCTCGAGACTAGATTACTGTAATGCTTTATTAGCTGGTTGTCCTGCATCCTCAATAAACAAGCTACAGTTAGTCCAAAATGCAGCCGCTAGAGTTCTTACTAGATCAAGAAAATATGATCATATAACACCAATTTTATCATCTCTACACTGGTTACCTATTAAGTTCCGTATCAATTACAAAGTATTACTATTGACCTATAAAGCTCTAAATGGTTTAGCTCCTGTGTATTTAACAGACCTTCTATCGCCCTACAATCCATCGCGCTCTTTTAGATCACAAAATTCGAGGCTTCTGGTCGTTCCTAGGATATCTAAGTCTACTAAAGGAGGGAGGGCGTTCTCACATTTATCTCCTAAACTCTGGAATAGCCTTCCTGATATTGTTCGAGACTCAGACTCGCTGTCCCAGTTTAAAACTAGATTAAAGACGCATCTCTTTAACCAAGCATTCACTTAATGCTTACCTTTTATACTACTTCTGAATCAGTTCGAATGCATTAATATTATGAACATCAGCTATGCTAATTATTTCCCATCTGTCTTTCTGCTGTTATCTCGGGACGCTAGTCCCGAGGTAAATAGCGTTCGTCAGCTCCAGTTTGTATCCAGCCTCTCACGAAGACTTCAGATGGCCCAACACCTGTGGAGAGACGACTAAACGCCGGTGGCGAGACGACTAAACGCCTGTGGAGAGACGACTCGACGCCTGTGAAGAGACGACTAAACACCGGCGATATGTTATGCCTAAATTTATACATGATTAACTAACTGTATTTTTCTTTGTACATTTCTGAAATGCACTTTCTGTAAAGCTGCTTTGAGACAATGTGTATTGTGAAAAGCGCTATACAAATAAACTTGAATTGAATTGAATTGAATAGTATGTCATGCAGTAATTGCTGTCAACATTTACATACTGTACTATAATGTCAAAAAAAGGTAATTATCTATTCTCTTATCTAAATCTTCGGAATATGGTGGACACAGTGAATCTACTGATGTTTGGTTGTACCCTTTGTTCAGCTCACTCATGCTCAATGCTCATACCATGGAAAAGAACATGGTCAATCACAGTAGCTCTGATTTCATCAGATACAGTTTTTCTCAATTGCTAAAACACTAAACTCTATTGTCTGAACCAAATGCTCAGTTGCCTGAACCCTCTGATTAAATCAATCATACTTTTGGCAAAACCATAAGCACTTTTCACCGGTTTAGACACAACTTGCCAACACATTTTCATTGTGATGCACCCGTGCTGCATAATGGTGAGCACTGGTGACAAAAGTCAAACACAATTAAAGCACATGTGTCACCACTTGAACACAACAACTCAAAATTGATCACACTTGTGTCTAATGATGTGAGGGAACATATACAGTAAGCCAGTTCAGAGAGCACTGGTTTGTGAGGCCCTACAATGGATAGAAATCTGAGAGGAAGAGTTTGTGTGAGAGGAGGTCGAGGTGGTCAACGAAGACAAAGAACAGTAATATCTGATGAAATCAGAGCTACTGTGATTGACCATGTTCTTTTCCATGGTATGAGCATTGAGCATGAGGGAGCTGAACAAAGGGTACAACCAAACATCAGTAGATTCACTGTGTCCACCATAATCCGAAGATTTAGAGAAGAGAATAGATAATTACCTTTTTTTGACATTATAGTACAGTATGTAAATGTTGACAGCAATTACTGCATGACATACTATATACTGTACCACAGCATACTGTAAGTAAATATATGTTTACATCACTGTACCGATGTACTGTAGTATTGTAATGGAGGGTTGGTCTAACTGTTTGTAGGCCTCCATGTATATTTTTGTACATTTTTTTTTTTTACATGTGCATACAACCCATGTATTTTAAATGTATTGTTTGCTTTAAATTAAATTAAGATTGTATGTTTGGTAATTGAACCTAAATAAATATAATATATATATATATATATATAAATATAGCTGCGAGCAGCGATGAAGGGCCAAAGCCGGCTTGGGCCCGTAATCGCTGCTCGCAGCTATATTTTATTATTATTATTTTTTTATTTTTTTACTACCTTTTGGACACTTTTGGAGGCCTTAACATGCTCAAAAACTCTTGAAACTTTGCACACGTGTCAGAACCCGCGGCCATCAGGGCCGGGCTGAAGATGGTACCCGGGCGTGGCAGGGGGGCTCGACAGCGCCCCCTGGAACGGGGTCCGAAATCATGGTCCATAAATCAAACACGCTTGCATGTAATAATATGAAACTCGGTACACATATAGATCTCATCGGTTCATATATACTTCATGCTCTTACTTTTTACCCCAGCCCAACAGGAAGTCGGCTATTAAGGGTTGTTTGGAAAACGCATGCAATGGAATGTGAAATACTCCTCCTAGAGAAATTAAAACACATGGCACGAAACTCGGTCAGCATGAAGTCAAGACACTGAGGATGAAAAATTGCCAGGGGATTTTGGCCGGTTTGGCCGTGGCGAGGATACGAAATTATGGTGAGAAACGTGAAACAGGAAGTGTGTTATAACTACTGCATACATTAACTAATCTTGATGAAACTTCAGCAGTGTGTTCGTTGAGCCCGATCACATGGATGTGACTATTGTGAGTCAAAGTTATAGCGCCACCAACTGGCAGCAGGAAGTGTGTCACTTTCAAAATGCTTTTAAATCACCCTCTTATCTTTACTCGATTTGCTTAAAACACGGCCATCAGGGCCGGACTGAAGCTGGTACCCCGGCGTGGCAGGGGGGCTAAACAGCGCCCCCTGGAACGGGGTCCGACAATTTGGTCCATATATCCAACACGCTTTACCCTATTTGCTTCAAACTTGATGTGTATAATGTAGACACACGCCAGATGTAGACCTGTGAAAGGATTGTTGATATCTTAGATGCTGTTGCCGTGACAACGCATCAAACTTTAATATTCTTTTTGGATACTTTTGAGATTCTT
Organism: Chrosomus eos; assembly: GCA_036326025.1. Taxonomy (NCBI): domain Eukaryota; kingdom Metazoa; phylum Chordata; class Actinopteri; order Cypriniformes; family Leuciscidae; genus Chrosomus; species Chrosomus eos. The sequence goes on along the minus strand of CM070818.1, from coordinate 44,946,039 downwards.
AGCGCACTTTTGGGGCCCTTAACGTGCTCAAAAACTCTTGAAACTTTGCACACGGGTCAGAACCCGCGGCCATCAGGGCCGGGCTGAAGCTGGTACCCAGGCGTGGCAGGGGGGCTCGACAGTGCCCCCTGGAACGGGGTGCGAAAACTTGGTCCATAAATCAAAAACGCTTGCATATAATAATATGAAACTTGGTACACATATAGATCTCATCGGTTCATATATCTTTTGTACTTTTACTTTTTACCCCAGCCCAACAGGAAGTCGGCTATTAAGGGTTGTTTGAAAAACGCATGCAATGGAATGTGAAATACTCCTCCTAGAGAATTCAACCAATCGCCACGAAACTTGGTCAGCATGAAGTCAAGACACTGAGGATGAAAAATTGCCAGGGGATTTTTGATATCTCAAACGGTTTGGCCGTGGCGAGGAAACGAATTTATGGCGAATAATGGAAACAGGAAGTGTGTTATAACTTCTGCATACATTAACTGATCTTGATGAAACTTCAGCAGTGTGTTCGCTGTAAGAGTCCGATCACATGGATGTGACTATTGTGAGTCAAAGTTAAAGCGCCACCAACTGGCAGCAGGAAGTGTGTCACTTCCAAAATGCTTTGATATCACCCTCTTATTTTTACCCGATTTGCTTCAAACTTTATGTGTATAATGTAAACATACGCCAGATGTAGACCTGAGAAAGGATTATTGATATCTTAGATACTGTTGCCGTGGCAACGCATCAAACTTTAATATTCTTGTTTGATGGTCTGAGCCAACATGGCAAGCCGTTTTAACATTTAATCATTTTAACCTACTAGTCTCTATTTTCATGCTACTAGTACTTATTTTTTAGATACTAGTTTCTATTCCATTAAGTACTAGTACTTATTCATTTGCGACTAGTGCTTATTCTTTAGTACTAGTACCGTATTATTATGTTTCAGATTATTTAGAAAGAAAGCAAAAAAAGGAAGAAAGACAGATTAGTTAGAAAGAAAGATTAGTTAGAAACAGGCACGTGCACAGGTAGGGCTCAACCTGTGCAGAGCACATGCCCTTTTTGCTCTTACACTCGAAGTGCCCTTTCTTTGGTGGTGGTTATTTTTTTTTAATTTTTTTTTTATATAAATCAATGCTATTGGTCACCCTTTACGTCTGTCTGTCTGTTTTAAAATATTTAGCTATAAAGATTATAAGAGCTTGTGTAAATCTTGTTCGATCCTCAAACTGACAGTAAAGCTGATAACTCCGCCCCCGCTATCGTGAATGAATGAAATGAAGCTCCGCCGCAGCCGCACAGCAGACAGCAGCTGAACGAAGTTTTGCAAGGGTAAACATCTTGTTGTTTGAATGAGTACTAAACACTTTGTCTATAAAAGCTAATATTTTATTTATTTCATGTCTGACTGAGACATGAGGAACCTGAGAGAGAGGTCTAGGCTAGAATTTTCCATCTAGTCATAGCCAATACATAGCATAGCCTACACTTAAATAGCCTGTGCATACACGGTAGCATTTCATCTTTTATAAAATGCGATTTTGGCCAAATGTATTTTACAACGGGGAAAACTGAGCGCATATGTAGCTACAACAAACTAGTAACCTTCACTAGTAGCTAGATGCAAATGTAATGATGCCGCCGGAACCATTTTAATGACGGACAAAATGCACATTTGCACACATTCGCTGGTCAAAAACCCCGTAACTGTATTTGAGTTTGACTTTTGTAAAATGTTAACAATATAGTGATAAGTAATACAACAACATATAATTTGTTCAAAAAATCATAAGCACAGGCGCGCCCCGCGCTGTTTTGTACTGAAACTACACAAAGCGACTGAGTGATTCTCGTCACCTAGTAACGTATAATTTTAAGATATTTTCTTCTTTGATTTATGATTGCTGATACACTTAATTTATTAACATTTCATCTTGTTGTGGTAATAATATAAAATTATGGTTAATTCAAGGCTGTTAATATGCACATATTTGCTATATCGTTTTTTTAATCTATAGTATTCAATACTCTCCACTCGTCCTCACATGTATAAATGGAGTAAACATGGTTTTACTACAGTAATGTTGTAGTAGTAACTAAAAAAAAAACAGGCCAGTTTTTGCCAGGTAGGCGGATACATGTTGGATATGCTATATGGTATATGGCTATAGTTTCTTATAATCTGGAATTGAGTTGGACATAATTATTTAAATTATATTTCTAAATAGTTTGTCAAAAATACTTGACTCATGTTTATGTGTGACATTGAGACGAGGGGAAGGTAGAACAATGTTAACCAAATAATACAAATTAGCTTATTAGCTTAAAACCAAACAGAATAGCTAAAAAAAAATAATCTTGAACTTTATGTGTGCAAAGCAGAGAAAAAAAATATATATTATTTTTTTCTCTGGTGCATTGACTTCTCAAATTTTTATATATATACATATATATATATATATATATATATAAAATATATATAAAAAATATATATACAGTATATTGTATATATATATTGTGTATATATATATATATATATATATATATATATATATATATATATATATATAATATATACTATATATATATACTATATATATATATATATATATATATATTGTAATTATATGACCTTTGATTACTTGGAAAAAAAAGGGAGGAGGGGGGGGGGTGCCTTTTTTTTTAGTTTCAGCACATGCCCCTCAAAAGGTCTGTGCACGGCCCTGGTTAGAAAGATAGATAGATTAGTATGAAAGAAAGAAAGATTAGATAGAAAGAAAGAATAAAAGATTTGTTAAAAAAGAAAGATTACTTAGAAAGAAAGGAAGATGACAGAAAGATTAGTTAACCCTTTACAGTTTTTCTCAATCGATTTGGTACATTTCTCCAAACTCAGGTAACTGCTCTCAAAACAGTTAACACAGCAAACTAAACACACTCTTATGTTGGCGAAACATTTAAGTATTCACTGCACAATGAAACACAGCATTTTATTCTAGTAATGCATTTATTAAAATTCAATATTAACATCAAAACTAAAAGTGTGTTCTCTGTTGATTTGATAAAAAATTCAGCTGAAGATAAACAAAGAAATAAATGAAAATACATGTTTTTCATTAAGTTCTTTAATGATGAGTTCAGGTGTATTAGGTGTATAACAATGAGTTGTCACTCCACAAAAAAAAAAAATATATATATATATATATATATTATGCAAATAAAATAAAATAAAAAAGTACTGTATTCACCGAATCAATTAATTTATTGAGGATGCCTCTCAATTACATCTGGCCAGAGAATTATCAACATTACAGCAAATATTTTCATGAGTCATGTATCGTGGGAAAAAACGCCTTGAATGCTGTATACATCCTTGACATGCTTGTGCCCCAATATCTCCACAGGCCTCTTCCATCGCTTGAAGACTTAATTGGTTGTAAGGGTTGTGATTATGTACTTTCCATCTCCAAGAGGAGAAGAATTCCTCAACTGGATTCAGGAAAGGAGAATATGGTGGAACACCATCCTGAAATGTGGGTGATTCTCAAACCACTCTCGCACTAGTGCTGAATGTTATTTGGACCTCATACATCCTCAGCTCTTTCTTTCTTTCTTTCTTTCTTTCTTTCTTTCTTTCTTTCTTTCTTTCTTTCTTTCTTTCTTTCATGCCTTCTTTCCTCAGCTCTTCTTTATCTTTCTCCTACATCCTCGGCTCTTCTTTCTCCTGCATTCTCGGCTCTTCTTTCTCCTGCATCCTCGGCTCTTCTTTCTCCTGCATACTCGGCTCTTCTTTCTCCTACATCTTCAGCCCTTCTTTCTCCTACATCCTCAGCTCTTCTTTCTCCTACATCCTCGGCTCTTCTTTCTCCTACATCTTCAGCCCTTCTTTCTCCTACATCCTCAGCTCTTCTTTCTCCTACATACTCAGCTCTTCTAGCTCCTTCTCCTACATCTTCAGCTCTTCTTGCTCTTTCTCCATCCCCTCTTCCTCTACTTTTCCCTCTACCCTGTCCACCACCTCTCACTCTTACACCTCCTTTTCCACCGCTCATTCTTCTTCCTTTTGTTGTCTTTTCTCCTCATTCATCTTCTTTGTTGTTTTTCTCTTTCCCTTTTGTAGTTATTTTGTAGTAGTAATTAAGACAGCTGTGTGAACAATTAGGAAATTTGCATTTTCTGTGTTCAGTGGATTACTAACTCATCAGATATCAATTTGGGGTTAATTGAGGACATAAGGTGTGCAACTGACTATTTTACAATTCACAGAGTTTTGTTTGTTGTGTTTTGAAAATGGTACAAAAATGCTTGTGATCTTTGTGAAGACCAATAAAAAAGCTGCAAATGTTTTTCCTGATATATTAAAGATTTGGTTGGCTGTATGAACTGTTGTGATGACGTTAGGGAATTTTGTGCACAGTGTTTTGATAAAATGATGCTTTTGATTTGTAATTTGTATGAAATGAAGGAGAATTTACTATCTGTTTAGGACAATTACGAAGTGTTCAGATCACTGTGTTAAATGTTTTGAGAGCAGTTACCTAAGTTTGGAGAAATGTACCAAATCGATTGAGAAAAACTGTAAGACCGACGGGAGCGTCGGCGCTCCCATTTGCGTGTGTCTGTTTAAAAGCCTATAGAAACTGAAACCAAATGGCTAGCTCAATCATTCTTTTTGCATACAAAACCAGAGATATAACATGTTCAGATCAAGCCTCCTGCGTTGTTTTCACCCTCTAATCAGTCTGTACAAACTGCGTAATATTCGTTTACAAAAAACAACAACACAAAAATGCTTTGCACGTCTTTCCACACATGTTCTGTAGATCTGCGATTGATATTTACGTCTTCCGATGACTCATTGACGTATCACGTTCTGTGCACTATGACCCCCGGGTGTGTCACATGTTGTAACGTCACACGCTGCGTCATTTGCTTATCTTTACTCGATTTGCTTAAAACACGGCCATCAGGGCCGGACTGAAGCTGGTACCCCGGCGTGGCAGGGGGGCTAAACAGCGCCCCCTGGAACGGGGTCCGACAATTTGGTCCATATATCCAACACGCTTTACCCTATTTGCTTCAAACTTGATGTGTATAATGTAGACACACGCCAGATGTAGACCTGTGAAAGGATTGTTGATATCTTAGATGCTGTTGCCGTGACAACGCATCAAACTTTAATATTCTTTTTGGATACTTTTGAGATTCTTAGCGCACTTTTGGGGCCCTTAACGTGCTCAAAAACTCTTGAAACTTTGCACACGGGTCAGAACCCGCGGCCATCAGGGCCGGGCTGAAGCTGGTACCCAGGCGTGGCAGGGGGGCTCGACAGTGCCCCCTGGAACGGGGTGCGAAAACTTGGTCCATAAATCAAAAACGCTTGCATATAATAATATGAAACTTGGTACACATATAGATCTCATCGGTTCATATATCTTTTGTACTTTTACTTTTTACCCCAGCCCAACAGGAAGTCGGCTATTAAGGGTTGTTTGAAAAACGCATGCAATGGAATGTGAAATACTCCTCCTAGAGAATTCAACCAATCGCCACGAAACTTGGTCAGCATGAAGTCAAGACACTGAGGATGAAAAATTGCCAGGGGATTTTTGATATCTCAAACAGTTTGGCCGTGGCGAGGAAACGAATTTATGGCGAATAATGGAAACCGGAAGTGTGTTATAACTTCTGCATACATTAACTGATCTTGATGAAACTTCAGCAGTGTGTTCGCTGTAAGAGTCCGATCACATGGATGTGACTATTGTGAGTCAAAGTTAAAGCGCCACCAACTGGCAGCAGGAAGTGTGTCACTTCCAAAATGCTTTGAAATCACCCTCTTATTTTTACCCGATTTGCTTCAAACTTTATGTGTATAATGTAAACATACGCCAGATGTAGACCTGAGAAAGGATTATTGATATCTTAGATACTGTTGCCGTGGCAACGCATCAAACTTTAATATTCTTGTTTGATGGTCTGAGCCAACATGGCAAGCTGTTTTAACATTTAATCATTTTAACCTACTAAGAAAGAAAGAATAAAAGATTTGTTAAAAAAGAAAGATTACTTAGAAAGAAAGGAAGATGACAGAAAGATTAGTTAACCCTTTAAGACCGACGGGAGCGTCGGCGCTCCCATTTGCGTGTGTCTGTTTAAAAGCCTATAGAAACTGAAACCAAATGGCTAGCCCAATCATTCTTTTTGCATACAAAACCAGAGATATAACATGTTCAGATCAAGCCTCCTGCGTTGTTTTCACCCTCTAATCAGTCTGTACAAACTGCGTAATATTCGTTTACAAAAAACAACAACACAAAAATGCTTTGCACGTCTTTCCACACATGTTCTGTAGATCTGCGATTGATATTTACGTCTTCCGATGACTCATTGACGTATCACGTTCTGTGCACTATGACCCCCGGGTGTGTCACATGTTGTAAAGTCACACGCTGCGTCATTTGACCATGCGTTTGACTCCCGTTTGACTCCCATTTGCTATATGTTCCTTATATCGTTATTGTCTTTTTACCATCGCTTTATTTTATTATTTCTTTCTCCTTTAGACGTTCACAAATACAAGGACATTCACACACACACACACACACACACAGCGCGCGAGCGCGGGCGCGCGCACGCACGCAGCGTTACGTCTAAACGAAAGTACACGCCTTTTTTTTGAATGAGTGTAAAAATGAGTATATCTTAAAAACTAATTTATGTAAATAGTTCAAATCAATTCTGTATAGTTTTAAATTGTTTTGTGCACGTTTTTCTCATTGACAAGTTTGAAGTTGACATTTATTAATTTTTTGTATTGAAGAAAATATGTAAAAAAAATTATAATATTTTTTTTTCGTTTTGTTTATTGCACTTTTGAGATATTTATATAGTTACTATTGATTTATTACAAACATAGCCTTCAAACTGGGAGAGTAAGGATTATTTTGATGTATGGCATATGAAAATGCTCAAAAAAATGACAGCACAGCATGTAAAAATACAAAGATATACTCTGGTGGAATTGTTCTATGGCAGGTCATAAAGGGTTAAAAAAGAAAGAAAGACTAGTTAGAAAGAAAGATAAGTTAGAAAGAAAGAAAGATTAGTTAGAAAGATAGATAGATTAGTTAGAAAGAAAGAAAGATTAGTTAGAAAGATAGATTAGTTAGAAAGAAAGAAAGATTAGTTAGAAATAAAGAATAATTATTTAGAAAGAAAGAAAGAAAGATTAGTTGAAAAGAAATTACTTAGAAAGAAAAATTATTTAGAAAAAAAGAAAGATTAGTTAGAAAGATAGATAGATTAGTATGAAAGAAAGAAAGATTTGTTAAAAAAGAAAGAAAGATTACTTAGAAAGAAAGAAAGAAAGAAAAATTAGTTGAAAGAAAAATCAGTTAGAAAGAAAGAAAGATTAGTTAGAAAGATAGATAGATTAGATGAAAGAAAGAAAAATTAGTTAGAAAGAAAAATAAAAAATAAAGAAACATTAGTTAGAAAGAAAGATAGAAAAATGAGTTAGAAAGAAATACTAGTTAGAAAGATCATTTAGAAAGAAAGAAAGATTAGTTAGAAAGATATATAGATTAGTTAGAAAGAAAGAAAGATTCGTTAAGAAAGAAAGAAAGAAAGAAAGAAAGAAAGAAAAAGAAAGAAAAGAAAGAAAGAAAGAAAGAAAGATTGGTTAGAAAGATGGATTAGTTAGAAAGAAAGAAAGATTTTAAAAAAAAAAGAAAGAAAGATTACTTAGAAAAAAAATAAAAATTAAAGAAACATTAGTTAAAAAGAAAGATAGAAAAATTAGTTAGAAAGAAAGAAAGATTAGTTAGAGAGATATATAGATTAGTTAAAAAAATGAAAGATTAGTTAGAAAGAAGAAAGATTCGTTAGAAAGAAAGAAAGAAAGAAAGAAAGAAAGAAAGAAAGAAAGAAAGAAAGAAAGAAAGAAAGAAAGAAAAATTAGTTAGAAAGAAAAAGAAAAAAGAAAGAAAGATTAGTTAGTAAGAAAGATAGAAAGAAAAATTTGTTAAAAAGAAAGACTAGTTAGAAAGAAAGATCAGTTAGAAAGAAAGAAAGAACGATTAGCTGGAAAGGTAGATAGATTAGTTAGAAAGAAAGAAAAATTAGTTAGAAAGAAAAAGAAAAAAGAAAGAAAGATTACTAAGAAAGAAAGAAAGAAAGAAAGAAAGAAAGAAAGAAAGAAAGTAAGAAAGAAAGAAAGAAAGACTAGTTAGAAAGAAAGATAAGTTAGAAGGAAAGAAAGATTAGTTATAAAAATAGATAGATTAGTTAGAAAGAAAGAAAGATTAGTTAGAATGAAAGAAAAATTATTTAAAAAAGAAAGAAAGATTAGTTTAAAAGAAATTATTTAGAAAGAAAGATCAGTTAGAAAAAAGAAAAATTAGTTAGAAAGATAGATTAGTATGAAAGAAAGAAAGATTAGTTCGAAAGAAAGCAAAAAAGAAAGAAAGAAAAATTAGTTAGAAAGAAAGAAAGATTAGTTAGAAAGATAGATTAGTATGAAAGAAAGAAAGATTGGGCAGAAAGAAAGATAGAAAAATTTGTTAAAAAGAAAGACTAGTTAGAAAGAAAGATCAGTTAGAGAAAGAATGAATGAAATGTTAGAAAGAAAGAAAGATTAGTTATAAAGATAGATGGATTAGTTAGAAAGACAGAAACATTAGTTAGAAAGAAAAAGAAAAAGAAAAAAGAAAGAATAGTTAGAAAGAAAGATAGAAATATTATTTAGAAAGAAAGACTAGTTAGAAAAAAAGATCAGTTAGAAAGAAAGAAAGATTAGTTAGAAAGATAGATAGATTAGTTAGAAAGAAAGAAAGAAAGATTAGTTAGAAAAAAGAAAGATTAGTTAGAAAGAAAGCAAAAAAGAAATAAAGAAAAATTAGTTAGAAAGATTAGTTAGAAGAAACAACGATCAGTTAGAAAAAAGAATGAAAGATTATTTAGAAAGTAAGAAAGTTAAAAGGAAGACAGATTAGTCAGAAAGAAAGATTAGTTAGAAAGATAGATAGAGTAGTATGAAAGAAAGAAAGATTAGATAGAAAGAAAGAAATGTTTGTTAAAAAAGAAAGAAAGATTAGTTAGAAAAAAAGAAAGATTCGTTAAAAAAGAAAGAAAGATTACTTAGAAAGAAAGAAAGAAAGAAAGAAAGAAAAGAAAAGAAAGAAAGAAAGAAAGAAAGAAAAGAAAGAAAGAAAGATGAGTTAAAAAAGAAAGAAAGACTAGTTAGAAAAAAAGATCAGTTAGAAAGAAAGAAAGACAGAAAGAAAGAAAGATTAGTTAGAAAGATAGATTAGTTAGAAAGAAAGATTAGTTAGAAAGAAAGAAAAAATTATTTAGAAAGAAAGAAAGATTAGTTGAAAAAAAAATTTAGAATGAAAGATTAGTTAGAAAAAAGATAGATTAGTTAGAAAGATAGATAGATTAGTATGAAAGAAAGAAAGAAAGATTAGTTAGAAAGAAAGGAAGCAAAAAAGAAAGAAAGAAAAAATAGTTAGAAAGAAAGATTAGTTAACAAGAAAGAAAAATTATTTGGAAAGAAAGAAAGATTAGTTAGAAAGAAAGATAGAAAAATTTGTTATAAAAGAAAGACTAGTTAGAAAGAAAGATCAATTAGAAAGAAATTATTTAGAAAGAAAGATTAGTTAGAAAAATAGATAGATTAGTATGAAAGAAAGATTACTTGAAAGAAAGAAAGAAAGAAAGAAGAAGAAGAAAGAAAGAAAGAAAGAAAGAAAGAAAGAGAAAGAAGAAAGAAAGAAAGAAAAAGAAGAAAGAAAAGAAAGAAAGAAAGAATTAGTTAGAAAGATAGATAGATTAGTATGAAAGAAAGAAAGATTAGATAGAAAGATTTGATAGAAAGAAAGATGACATATCTCTTCAATGCACTTAGAAAAAAAAGAAAGATTAGTTAGAAAGATAGATAGATTAGTATGAAAGAAAGAAAGATTAGTTAGAAAGAAAGAAAGCAAAAAAAAGAAAGAAAAAAAAAAAATAGTTAGAAAGAAAGATTAGTTAGAAAGAAAGAAAAATTATTTGGAAAGAAAGAAAGATTAGTTAGAAAGAAAGATAGAAAAATTTGTTATAAAAGAAAGACTAGTTAGAAAGAAATTATTTAGAAAGAAAGATTAGTTAGAAAAATAGATAGATTAGTATGAAAGAAAGATAACTTGAAAGAAAGAAAGAAAGACTTTTGACTTTTAAACACACTTTAATTTACAAACACACTAAAAAAAAAAAATAAAACAAATATACAAAAAACAATTCTTATCACCAATTTAATACCAGATTCGAGATGGTCCTCACTGCAGAACATGAAATCCACGGGGAGGAGTCGGATCTAGATCCGACTCCTCCCACCTTACATACCTAAACCTACCCAGCTCCACCCCTTATCCCTAAACCCACCCTAAACCTACCCAGCTCCACCCTTATCCCTAAACCCACCCCTAAACCTACCCAACCCCACCCCTTAATCTGGATCCGACTCTCGCCCCCCGGATCTCGTGTACTGCAATGAGGTGCTACTGCCAGATTCCCTGATTCACTAATAGTCACCAGAACCGCTCCAACACCCCATCTCCATTCAAAATAAGAGATATTGTTAGTGTACCGATAATAGGTATAATGACCACTCTTGACTTCACCAAAGACTTAAAAAGGGGCACCATGCTTACATCCTCTCCAGCATTTTTGCACTGATGCGTCTTAAAAATTGCTAATTTACCTTGACCTATTAGAAAATTGGCAAGTGTACTTGCTGCCAAGACTTCCTATATCGGCAACCTAGTGTTGCAGTGTATGCAATCTCATTGCCATAATCTTCGATTCTAAATGTATTAGTCCCTGCCCTCCCTCTGCCACAAGAAGATACAGAACACCTGGAGGAAGCCAATGGCAACCATCCCAAAATAAAGAAAGATCAGTTAGAAAGAAATTATTTAGTAAGAAAGATTAGTTAGAAAAATAGATAGATTGGTATGAAAGAAAGGTTACTTAAAGAAAGAAAGGAAAGAAAAGAAAGAAAGAAGAAAGAAAGAAAGAAAGAAAAAAGAAAGAAATAAAGAAAGAAATAAAGAAAGAAAGAAAGAAAAAGAAAGAAAGAAAGAAAGAAAGAAAAGAAAGAAAGAAAGAAGAAAGAAAGAAAGAAAGAAAGAAAGAAAGAAAGATTAGTTGAAAAGAAATTATTTAGAAAGAAAGATTAGTTAGAAAAAAAGAAAGATTATTTAGAGAGAAAACAAAAAAAGAAAGAAAGAAAGAATATTTAGAAAGAAAGATTAGTTAGAAAGATAGATAGATTAGTATGAAAGAAAGAAAGATTAGATAGAAAGATTAGAAGAAGAAAGAAAGAAAGAAAGAAAGAAGAAAGAAAGAAAAGAAAGAAAGAAAGAAAGAAAAAGAAAGAAAGAAAGAAAAAAGAAAGAAAGAAAGATGACATATCTCTTCAATGCACTTAGAAAAAAGAAAGATTAGTTAGAAAGATAGATAGATTAGTATGAAAGAAAGAAAGATTACTTAGAAAGAAAGATTTGTTAAAAAACAAAGAAAGATTACTTAGAAGGAAAGATTAGTTAGAAAGAAAGATAGAAAAATTTGTTAAAAAGAAAGACTAGTTAGAAAGAAAGATCAGTTAGAAAGAAATTATTTAGAAAGAAAGATTAGTTAGAAAATTAGATAGATTAGTATGAAATAAAGATTACTTGAAAGAAAGAAAGAAAGAAAGAAAAGAAAGAAAGAAAGAAAGAAAAGAGAAAGAAAAGAAAAAGAAGAAGAAAGAAAGAAAGAAAGAAAGAAAGAAAGAAGAAAGAAAGATTAGTTAGAAAGATAGATAGATTAGTTACAAAGAAAAATTAGTTAGATAGAAAAGGAAAAAAGAAAGAAACATTTGTTAGCAAGAAAGATAAAAAATTAGTTAGATAAAAGACTAGTTAGAAAGATCAGTTAGAAAGAAAGAAAGATTAGTTAGAAAGATATATTGATTAGTTAGAAATAAAGAAAGATTAGTTAGAAAGAAAGAAAGATTCATTAAGAAAGAAATAAGGAAAGAAAGATGACAGAAAGATTAGTTAAAAAAGAAAGAAAGACTAGTTAGAAAGAAAGATAAGTTAGAAAGAAAGAAAGATAGATAGATTAGTAAGAAAGAAAAAGAAAGAAAGATCAGTTAGAAAGAACGATTAGTTAGAAAGAAATATTAGTTAGAAAGATAGATTAGTTAAAAAGAAAGAAAAATTAGTTAGAAAGAAAAAGAAAAAAGAAAGATTAGTTGAAAGATAGATTAGTAAAGATTAGTTAAAAAAAGAAAAATTATTTAGAAAGAAAGAAAGATTAGTTGAAAAGAAATTATTTAGAAAGAAAGATTAGTTAGAAAAAAAGAAAAAATTAGTTAGAAAGATAGATTAGTAAGAAAGAAGGAAAGATTAGTTAGAAAGAAAGAAAGATTAGTTAGAAAAGAAAGAAAGATTAGTCAGAAAGAAAGATAGAAAAATTAGTTAAAAGACTAGTTGAAAGAAAGATAAGTTAGAAAGAAGGAATGAAATGTTAGAAATACAGAAAAATTAGTTAGAAAGAAAAAGAAAAAGAAAGAAAGATTAGTTAGAGAGAAAGATAGAAAAAAATGTTAGAAAGAAAGAAAGACTAGTTAGAAAGAAAGATCAGTTAGAAAGATTGAAACATTAGTTAGAAAGATAGATAGATTAGATAGAAAGAAAGAAAGATTAGTTAGAAAGAAAGAACAATTATTTAGAAAGAAAGAAAGCAAGATTAGTTGAAAAGAAATGATTTAGAAAGAAAGATTAGTTAGAAAGATAGATAGATTAGTATGAAATAAAAAAAGATTAGTTAGAAAAAAACAGAAAAAAAAGAAATAAAAATTAGTTAGAAAGATTAGTTAGAAAGATAGATAGATTAGTATGAAAGAAAGAAAGATTATTTAGAAATAAAAATTTGTTAAAAAAGGAAAGAAATATAGCAATATTTCTTTCCATTTTAACAAATATTTATTTCTATATTTATAGTAATATTTCTTTCCTTTTTAACAAATATTTATTTCTAAATAATCTTTCTTTCTTTCATACTAATCTATCTATCTTTCTAATTAATCTTTCTAGAAAGAAAGAAGGAAAGAAAGAAAGAAAGATTAGTTAAAGCAAAAAAGAAAGAAAGAAAAAATAGTTAGAAAGAAAGATTAGTTAGAAAGATAGATAGATTTGTTAAAAAAGAAAGATTAGTTAGAACGAAAGAAAATTTTTTTGGAAAGAAAGAAAGATTAGTTAGAAAGAAAGATAGAAAAATTTGTTATAAAAGAAAGACTAGTTAGAAAGAAAGATCAGTTAGAAAGAAATTATTTAGAAAGAAAGGTTAGTTAGAAAAATAGATAAATTAGTATGAAAGAAAGATTACAACAGCAGATTGCATTGCAATCTCTTCAATGAACATACTAGTTCTTGAATGCATTGCAATGCAACAAAAGTGCATATTGCTTATGTTATTCTTCAATTCAAAATGCTTGTTCTCTTTAATGCACAACGGAGTGAGATAGTTATTAATGCATTGCAATTCAACAAAGTGCATATTACTTATATATATTCTTCAATGCACAAGGCTTGATTATAAGTGCAATGCAATGTAACAGCCGATTGCATTGCACATCTCTTTAATGCACTACGAAATGAGATAGTTCATTGCAATGCAACAAAGTGCTTATGCTTATCCTTCAATGCACAAATCTTGATCGTATGCGCAATGCATTTTAATAGCAGATTGCATCGCAAACCTCTTTAATGCACTACTGAGGGATTTGGTTCTTGAATGCCTTGCAATGCAACAAAGTCCATATTGCTTATATGTTATTCTTCACTGCACAACGCTCATATGTGCAATTCAATTCAACAGCAGACTGCATTGTATGTCTATGCACAACGGAATGAGTTATTTCTTGAATGCATTGCAATGCAACAAAGTGCTTCTGCTCGATCGTATGTGCAATGCATTGCAATTGCAGATTGCATTGCACATTTCTTCAATGCACCACGGAATCTGTTAGTTCTAGAATGCATTGCAAGGCAACAAAGTAAATAAGGCTTATATGTTATTCTTCAATCCACAAGGCTTGATTATAAGTGCAATGCAATGTAATAGCCGAAAAAGTGCATATTGCTTATGTTATTTTTCAATGCAAAACACTTGATCGTAAAAGTGCAATGCAAAAGGCAACAGCGGATTGCATTGCAAATCTCTTTAATGCACTATGGAGTGAGAAAGTTCTTGAATGCATTGCAATGCAACAATATGCCCTTCAATGCAGGCACGTGCACAGGTAGGGCTCAACCTGTGCAGAGCACATGCCCTTTTTGCTCTTACACTCGAAGTGCCCTTTCTTTGGTGGTGGTTATTTTTTTTTAATTTTTTTTTTATATAAAATCAATGCTATTGGTCACCCTTTACGTCTGTCTGTCTGTTTTAAAATATTTAGCTATAAAGATTATAAGAGCTTGTGTAAATCTTGTTCGATCCTCAAACTGACAGTAAAGCTGATAACTCCGCCCCCGCTATCGTGAATGAATGAAATGAAGCTCCGCCGCAGCCGCACAGCAGACAGCAGCTGAACGAAGTTTTGCAAGGGTAAACATCTTGTTGTTTGAATGAGTACTAAACACTTTGTCTATAAAAGCTAATATTTTATTTATTTCATGTCTGACTGAGACATGAGGAACCTGAGAGAGAGGTCTAGGCTAGAATTTTCCATCTAGTCATAGCCAATACATAGCATAGCCTACACTTAAATAGCCTGTGCATACACGGTAGCATTTCATCTTTTATAAAATGCGATTTTGGCCAAATGTATTTTACAACGGGGAAAACTGAGCGCATATGTAGCTACAACAAACTAGTAACCTTCACTAGTAGCTAGATGCAAATGTAATGATGCCGCCGGAACCATTTTAATGACGGACAAAATGCACATTTGCACACATTCGCTGGTCAAAAACCCCGTAACTGTATTTGAGTTTGACTTTTGTAAAATGTTAACAATATAGTGATAAGTAATACAACAACATATAATTTGTTCAAAAAATCATAAGCACAGGCGCGCCCCGCGCTGTTTTGTACTGAAACTACACAAAGCGACTGAGTGATTCTCGTCACCTAGTAACGTATAATTTTAAGATATTTTCTTCTTTGATTTATGATTGCTGATACACTTAATTTATTAACATTTCATCTTGTTGTGGTAATAATATAAAATTATGGTTAATTCAAGGCTGTTAATATGCACATATTTGCTATATCGTTTTTTTAATCTATAGTATTCAATACTCTCCACTCGTCCTCACATGTATAAATGGAGTAAACATGGTTTTACTACAGTAATGTTGTAGTAGTAACTAAAAAAAAAACAGGCCAGTTTTTGCCAGGTAGGCGGATACATGTTGGATATGCTATATGGTATATGGCTATAGTTTCTTATAATCTGGAATTGAGTTGGACATAATTATTTAAATTATATTTCTAAATAGTTTGTCAAAAATACTTGACTCATGTTTATGTGTGACATTGAGACGAGGGGAAGGTAGAACAATGTTAACCAAATAATACAAATTAGCTTATTAGCTTAAAACCAAACAGAATAGCTAAAAAAAATAATCTTGAACTTTATGTGTGCAAAGCAGAGAAAAAAAATATATATTATTTTTTTCTCTGGTGCATTGACTTCTCAAATATTTTATATATATACATATATATATATATATATATATATATAAAATATATATAAAAAATATATATACAGTATATTGTATATATATATTGTGTATATATATATATATATTTTATATATATATATATATATATATATATATATAATATATACTATATATATATACTATATATATATATATATATATATATATATTGTAATTATATGACCTTTGATTACTTGGAAAAAAAAGGGAGGAGGGGGGGGGGTGCCTTTTTTTTTAGTTTCAGCACATGCCCCTCAAAAGGTCTGTGCACGGCCCTGCTTCAATGCACAACTCTTGATCGTATGTGCAATGCATTGCAATAGCAGATTGCATTGCACATCTCTTTAATGCACTACTGAGGGATATAGTTCTTGAATGCATTGCAATGCAACAAAGAGCATGTTGCTTAAATGTTATTATTCACTGCACAACGCTCATATGTGCAATTCATTTCAACAGCAGACTGCATTGCACATCTCTTCAATGCACAACGGAATGAGTTATTTCTTGAATGCATTGCAATGCAAAAAAGTGCTTATTGCCTATATGTTATTCTTCAATGCACATCTCTTTATCGGCTGTGCAATAGCAGAATGCATTGCAATCCCGTCAATGCACTTCGGAATAGTTCCTGAATCCAATGCATTTGCAATGCAATGCAAATGTGCATATTGCTTATATGTTATTCTTCACTGCACATCGCTTGAAACTATGTGCAGTGCATTGCAACAGCAGACTCCATTGCACATCTCTTCAATGCACTAAGGAGTGAGTTAGTTCTTGAAATCATTGCAATGCAACAAAGTAAATACGGTAATGCTTATATGCTATTTTCAATGCACAAGGCTTGATAATATGTGCAATGCAATCCCACAGCAGATTTATTTTACCTACTTACAACTAATATTTCTTTCTTTCTTTCTTTTTTCTTTCTTTCTTTCTTTCTTTTCTTTCTTTCTTTCTTTCTTTTCTTTCTAACTAATTTGTCCTTCTTTTTAATAATCTTTCTTTCTTTATAACTGATCTTTCTAACTAGTGTAAGAAATTATAGTCTGCTCCGATCCAACTTTCACTCCAATATAGATATATTGAAATGTTCCTTCACTTAAAATAGCTTATTTATCATAGAATTAATTCCTTACAATCTTAAAAGTATCACAGAGTCACGTTTATTACCTATAGTGTGGGAATGACAGCGGGTATTCAAGAACCATCTTGATTGGGGAGCTTCAAAGAGATATTATCACCTTAACATTTGACCGTTCTACAGTGAAGTGATGTACATTGTGTTTTGCACTTTGGAGTTGTGATGATGATGTCACCTGTTAAGCATGAGAGTTCTGCCAGTCCTGCTCTCTCTATTGTAAGTTAAATGAATCAGTTGGGTTGATTGGATTATCATCAATATGTGAATGAGACTGTTATGCTGATCAGGACTGGGGAAATGGACTGACTCCTGTACTTCAGTTACATGCTGAGGGTGAAGACGAATAGGATACAGTATAAAATGTTTGAGCTGAGATTATTTCGGGGTTCATTCTGAAGCCGGTGAACCCAAGGTGCTTCGTGTCCCTTTCCACTGCTATGCTGTAATAAACTTCATTTTTGAGATCTTCATCGTCCACATCATTTTTTTTTTACACTAGTCTTTCTTTCTCTTTAATCTTTCTGTCACCTTTCTTTGTTTCTAAGTAATCTTTCTTTCTTTTTAACAAATCTTTCTTTCTAACTAATCTTTCTTTCTTTATAATTGATCTTTCTTTCTAACTAGTCTTTCTTTCTTTTTTAACTAATCTTTCTGTCATCTCTCTTTCTTTTCTTTCAAGTAATCTTTCTTTTTTAACAAATCTTTCTTTCTAACTGATCTTTCTAAATAATCTTTCATTCTTTTTTCTAAGTAATCTTTTTTTCTAAATAATTTCTTTTCAACTAATCTTCTTTCTTTTTCTTTCTTTCTTTCTTTTTCTTTCTTTTTTCTTTTCTTTCTTTCTTTCTTTAAGTAAATCTTTCTTTCTTTTTTTAAATCTTTCTTTCTTGCTAACTAATCTTTCTTTCTTTCTTTCATACTAATCTATCTAGCTTTCTAACTAATCTTTCTTTCTTTCTAACTAATTTTTATTTCTTTTTTGCTTTATTTCTAACTAATCTTTCTTTCATACTAATCTATCTTTCTAACTAATCTTTCTTTTTTCTAACCAATCTTTCTTTCTTTCCTTCTTTCTTTCTTTCTTTCTTTCTTTCTTTCTTTCTTATCTATCTTTATAACATCTTCATTTATAACTAATCTTTCTTTATTTCTATCTATCTAATCTCTTTCTTTCATACTAATCTATCTATCTTTCTAACTAATCTTTCTTTCTCACTAATCTTTCTATCTTTCAAACTAATCTTTCTTTCTAACTATCTAATCTGTCTTTCTTTCTAACCAATCTTTCTTTCTTTCTA
Organism: Chrosomus eos; assembly: GCA_036326025.1. Lineage (NCBI taxonomy): Eukaryota > Metazoa > Chordata > Actinopteri > Cypriniformes > Leuciscidae > Chrosomus > Chrosomus eos. The sequence continues at coordinate 44,927,836 of CM070818.1, read as the reverse complement.
ACTAATCTTTATTTCTTTCTAACTAATCTATATATCTCTCTAACTAATCTTTCTTTCTTTCTAACTGATCTTTCTAACTAGTCTTTCTTTCTAACTAATTTGTCTATCTTTCTTTTTAACTAATGTTTCTTTTTTTTCTAAGTAATTTTTCTTTCTGTTTTAAAAAATCTTTCTTTCTTTCTAACTAATCTATCTTTCTAACCAATCTTTCTTTCTTTCTTTCTTTCTTTCTTCTTTCTTTCTTTCTTAACGAATCTTTCTTTCTTTCTAACTAATCTATATATCTTTCTAACTAATCTTTCTTTCTTTCTAACTTATCTTTCTTTTCTTTCTAAGTAATCTTTCTTTTTAACAAATCTTTCATTCTTTCTTTCTTTCTTTCTTTCTTTCTTTTCTTTCTTTCTTTCTTTCTTTCTTTCTATCTAATCTTTCTTTCAACTAATCTGTCTTTCTTCCTTTTTTGCTTTCTTTCTAAATAATCTGAAACATAATAATACATAACATGTTTATAACTGAACATATTTCTGGAAAAGGAGTCCTTAATCTGAAACTCTATATAAATACTTATAGACTCCTTCTGATGATTCATTGGGCAGCCATTAGTCCATTTTTGACCTGTTTAACATTTTTATGGACAAAAATTTGATAATCTTGAATATATCTTAATATACAGTACATTTCATTGACTCCTTCTGATGATTCATTAGCCGCACATTAGTCCATTTTTGAGCTATTGAACAAATTTATGGTGAAAGAAACTTCAAACTTGACCATTCAAGCTGATTTAATCCTTTCGGATGTTTCATCAGCCATACAGTAGTCCATATTTGACCTACTATTTCTGGACAAAGATTTGTCGATCTTAAACTTTCTATACATACTCATAAGACTTGTTCTTATGTTATTTCAGCCATACAGTAGTCCATATTTGACCTACAGAAAACTTTCTGTACAAAGAAATACATACACTCCTTCTGATGATTAATTAGCAAGACAATTCTGCCCAAAGACTCCTCAAACTTGAACATTCAAGCTCATTGACTCCTTCTGATGATTCATTAGCCAAACATATTCCACATTTGACCTATTTAACATATTTCTGGACAAAGTTTTGTCGATCTTGAACTTTCTTTATATACTCTAAGCAGACCCGGCGCCAGACACAAATTCACGGACGGGCATTACATTTTTTTCAGTGGGGCACAAATGAGATCATCCTCATTTGCATAATAACATTAATCGATTATGATACAATGATAATGATCGATAGAGCACGCTAAAGGTTCTTGAACACTGATTCCGAAATTCTTTTCGAGGATAAATCGAAACAAATGAGCTCACAAAATAGAAACTCAGTTAACATACTGCCGTAAAAATTCAAAATGTGGAGTTTTTAATATGATACAGTTAAGCAACAACACACGACCAAAAGTTCTGATTACCATCACGATTAATAATAATAATAATTCATTACATTTATATAGCGCTTTTCTGGACACTCAAAGCGCTTTACATAGAAGAGGGGAAAGAATCTCCTCAACCACCACCAATGTGCAGCATCCACTTGGATGATGCGACGGCAGCCATATTGCGCCAGAACGCTCACCACACACCAGCTTACTGGTGGAGAGGAGACAGTGATGAAGCCAATCAGTATATGGGGATGATTAGGAGGCCATGATGGACAGAGGCCAAGGGCCAAATTTGGCCAGGATGCCGGGGTTACACCCCTACACTTTCGAAAGACATCCTGGGATTTTTTGTGACCACAGAGAGTCAGGGCCTCGGTTTAACGTCTCATCCGAAGGACGGTGCTATTTTGACAGTATAGTGATTCAAAATGTGATACTGATACTGACAGCTCAATAAACAAGTAATTAATATTAAATCACATTTTAGACTAAATATTGACTATTTTTGTTCTATTTTAGCAGAGAAAATAGTTCCAAATCAAACAATGATCACAGCAGAAACACAGCGCGTCTCACAGCGTTTTGAACGAATCGGTTGAGTCAAAGATTCAATGACCCATTCTTAAGCAACTGCCTCATTCTTGATAAATCAGCCGTTTGAACGAATCATTTGAATGAATGACTCAAAGACTCGCTTAATAAGACCGCCTATCACATGCATTTCCGCGCTCACTATCGACAAACCAATCAAATCTGTTTACAATAAAACCCATTTTTTTACAAATCTGACCAAACTCATTTTTATTTTATTCAGGAGTTATGTATATTCAAAACGATAACTTTTGATAACAGTAGCCTATTGATAAAAACATATTATATATATATATATATATATATAATATATATACATATATATATATATATAGTTGTGCAAACAAGCAACTGGTGGGACTTGACGTGGAGTTGGTGAAGGGAGACAGACTTGTTCAGGGAGAGCACTAGTGACTCACAGGGCAGGCCAGGCCCCCAAATGCCCGCCCATGGCACTGTCTAAGACTCCTTCTGATGATTCATTAGCCAGACCTTAGTCCATATTTGACCTGTTTAAAATATTTCTGGCTAAAGAGTCCTCAATCTTGATATTTCATTGAATCCTTCTGATGTCAATAGTCCGTATATGATCTATTGAACTTATCTCTGGCCTAAGGTTCCTAAAAATATTTTTTACAATAAAAACTCATAGACTCCTTCTGATGTTACGCCAGTCATACGTTAGACCATATTTAACCTACTGAACATATTTCCGGTCAAACAGTACTCAATCTTAAACATTTGGTACATACTTATTGCCTCTTTCTGATGTTAAATCAGCCAGAAAGTAGTCCATATTTGACATGCTGAACATATTTCTGCCAAAGTGTCCTGGATATTGATTGTCAGTCGTTACTGGCTGAAGAGTTGTAAAAAGGCAACAAACTATATATTATCATGTGTTACCTCTTCGTTGGACAACAGAATGAGGTAGTGATTAATTATAATGCAATAGCTATTGCAATTATTTCCTTTCAATATACAACAGAAAAAGTTAACTGTAGTTTGGAAATACAATACAAAACCATGTGTCATTTCCATGGCACAGAGTAATAAGTTAGATATTTTATGCTATGCAATGCAACAAGCACACTTAAATGTTATTTTTCAATGCAAGACGTTATTGTTTGTACAATGTAATGCAAAAGCAGTAGCTATATGTCGTAGCCTATATGCAGGTCAAATATGGACTAACATCAGAAGGAGTCAGTGAGTTTATGTTGTAAAAAAAGAAAAAAAAAGAAAAAAAGAAAGAAAAAAACACTCTTTGAGTTTATATTGTTAACAAAATACTTGTGAGGACCCTTTGGCCAGAATTATTTTCAATAGGTCAAATATGGATAAACTGTCTGGCTGATGTAACATCAAATGATGTAACATCAATGAGAATGTATAGAAAGATCAAGATCGAGGACTCTTTGGCAGAAATATTTTGAGTATGGATATGAGTCTGTGAGCTTATATTGTAAAAAAAAAAAAAAAAAACTCTTGTGAATTTATATTGTTAAAAAAAACTTTTGAGGACCCTTTTAGCCAGAATTATTTTCAATGGGTCAAAAATGGACAACTGTCTGGCTGATGTAACATCAAAAGAGTCATCGGAAATGTATAGAAAGATCAAGATCAAGGACTATTTGGAAGAAATATTTTCAGCAGGTCAAATATAGAATACTTTAACATCAGAAGGAGTATGTGAGTTTATATTGTAAAAAAAATAAATACATAATAATTTGTGAGTTCATATTGTTAAAAAAAACTTTTCGAGGACTCTTTGGCAAGAATTATTATCAATGGGTCAAATGTGGAATACTTTAACATCAGAAGGAGTCTGGGAGTTTATATTGTTAAAAAACACTTTTGAGGAACCTTTGGCCAGAATTATTTTCAATAGGTCAAATATGGATAAACTGTCTGGCTGATGTAACATCATCAATGAGACATTGAGAATCAATGAGAATGTATAGAAAGATCAAGATCGAGGACTCTTTGGCAGAAATATTTTCATTAGGTCAAATATGGACTAACATCAGAAGGAGTCAGTGAGTTTATATTGTAAAAAAAAAAAAAAAAAAAAAAAAAAAACACTCTTTGAGTTTATATTGTTAACAAAATAATTATGAGGACCCTTTGGCCAGAATTATTTTCAATAGGTCAAATATGGACAACTGTCTGGCTGATGTAACATCAAAAGGAGTCAATGAGAATGTATAGAAACATCAAGATCGAGGACTCTTTGGCAGAAATATGTTCAGCAGGTCAAAATAGGAAAAAATGTCTGGATGATTTAACTTTAGAAGAAGTCATGAGTTCATATAGTAAAAAAACCTTGAAGACTGGACAAATGATGCTGAAAATTAAGCTTGCCATCACAAAGATATGTTCAATGGGTCAGATATGAACTATTGTATGATCTGCTGATTTACAATCAAAAGAAGTCAATGAGAATGTATAGAAAGATCAAGATTGAGGACACTTTGGAAGAAATATTTTGAGCAGGTCAAATATGGACTACTTTAACATCAGAAGGAGTCTGAGTTTATATTGTGTAGTATGCACTATAATAATAGTTAGTTGTAGTTTGGAAATAAAATGCAAAAGCATGTCATTTCCATGGCACAGAGTAATAAGTTAGATATTTTATGCTATGCAATGCAACAAGCGCATTGCTTAAATGTTATTTTTCAATGCACAACGTTATTGTTTGTGCAACGTAATGCAAAAGCACATGTGGTAGCCTATATGTTGTCTTTTCATTGCACAGATAAATAAGTTAGATATTGAATGCATTTGCATTGCAACAAAGTGCATAGTTTATATGTTATTCTTCAATGAACAGCGTTTGATCGTATGTACAATGCAATGCACATATGTTATGTTAATTATTTTCTATAATAAGAGGACTCTTTCGCAGAAATATTTTCACCAGGTAAAATATGGACTACTTTAACATCAAAAAGCGTCTGAGAGTTGTTTAAAAAACAATTAAAAAAACTGTAAGTTTAAAATGTTTAAAAAAAAAAAACTTTAAGGACCCTTTGGCCAGAATTATTTTCAATATATCATCATCAACATCAAAAGGAGTCAATGAGAATGTATAGAAAGATCAAGATTGAGGACTCTTTGGAATAAATATTTTCAGCAGGTCAAATATGGAATACTTTAACATCAGAAGGAGTCAGTGAGTTTTTATTGTTAAAAAAAAAAAAAAAATTTGAGTTTATATTGTTAAAAAAACCTTTTGAGGACCCTTTGGCCAGATTTATTTTCAATGGGTCAAATATGGACAACGGTCTGGCTAATGTAACATCATAAGGAGTCAACGACAATGTATTTAAAGATTAAAATCGAGGACTCTTTGCCAGATTTTTTTTCAGCAGGTCAAATATGGAATAATTAAACATCAGAAGGATTCTGTGAGTTTATATGTTTTTTTTGTTGTTGTTTTTTTATACTCTTCGAGTTTATTTTGTTTAAAATATGGACAACTGTCTGGCTGATGTAACATCAAAAGGAGTTATCGAGAATGTATAAAAAGATCAAGATCACGGACTATAAATATTTTCAGCAGGTCAAATATAGAATACTTTAACATCAGAAGGAGCCTGTGAGTTCATATTGTTAAAAAAACCTTTCGAGGACTCTTTGGCAAGAATTATTATCAATGGGTCAAATTTGGAATACTTTAACATCAGAAGGAGTCTGTGAGTTTATATTGTAAAAAAATAAAAAATAATAAAAAAAAAAACACTCTTTGAGTTTATATTGTTAACAAAATAATTATGAGGACCCTTTGGCCAGAATTATTTTCAATAGGTCAAATATGGACAACTGTCTGGCTGATGTAACATCAAAAGGAGTCAATGAGAATGTATAGAAACATCAAGATCGAGGACTCTTTGGCAGAAATATGTTCAGCAGGTCAAAATAGGAAAAAATGTCTGGATGATTTAACTTTAGAAGAAGTCATGAGTTCATATAGTAAAAAAACCTTGAAGACTGGACAAATGATGCTGAAAATTAAGCTTGCCATCACAAAGATATGTTCAATGGGTCAGATATGAACTATTGTATGATCTGCTGATTTACAATCAAAAGAAGTCAATGAGAATGTATAGAAAGATCAAGATTGAGGACTCTTTGGAATAAATATTTTCAGCAGGTCAAATATGGAATACTTTAACATCAGAAGGAGTCAGTGAGTTTTTATTGTTAAAAAAAAATAAAAAAAAATTGAGTTTATATTGTTAAAAAAACCTTTTGAGGACCCTTTGGCCAGATTTATTTTCAATGGGTCAAATATGGACAACGGTCTGGCATTAACCGTTTTTTTTTTTAACAATAAAAACTCACTGACTCCTTCTGATGTTAAAGTATACATCATAAGGAGTCAACGAGAATGTATTTAAAGATTAAAATCGAGGACTCTTTGCCAGATTTTTTTTCAGCAGGTCCAATATGGAATAATTAAACATCAGAAGGATTCTGTGAGTTTATATGTTTTTTTTTTGTTGTTGTTTTTTTATACTCTTCGAGTTTATTTTGTTTAAAATATGGACAACTGTCTGGCTGATGTAACATCAAAAGGAGTTATCGAGAATGTATAAAAAGATCAAGATCACGGACTATAAATATTTTCAGCAGGTCAAATATAGAATACTTTAACATCAGAAGGAGCCTGTGAGTTCATATTGTTAAAAAAAACCTTTCGAGGACTCTTTGGCAAGAATTATTATCAATGGGTCAAATTTGGAATACTTTAACATCAGAAGGAGTCTGTGAGTTTATATTGTAAAAAAAAAAAAAACACTTTGGGAGTTTATATTGTTAAAAAACACTTTTGAGGACCCTTTAGCCAGAATTATTTTCAATGGGTCAAATATGGACAACTGTCTGGCCAACACAGTCTCATCCCAAGGCGTCATCTAAGGCTACGTCTACATTAATCCGGATAAATTTGAAAACGGAGTTTTTGTTTAAAAACGCTCTCCGTCCACACTAGCGTTTTCAGGCGTTTTCAGACGTTTCAGTGTGGATGAGAAACTTATAAATTCACCTTACTGCGCATGCGTGAAACCTCACAAAAGCTCACTGAGATGATACAGATGGAAAAATAAACAATAAAGGTATCGCGCAATTCTTCTAACATGCTAATTTTATTTAGCAAAATATCTCACCATTCACTGATGCGTCCAGGTCGCACTCAGTCACCATATGTTTGGTCTAAAACGCGACTGCTCTCCTGTATTGCCGCAGGACAGCAAATGTGAGTAAATTTTCTGTCATCTTTGCAGTAGGCTACTGTGATATGAAGAGTGTGGAAGTAACATATTTTAGCAACATTGTAAAAGTGAATCGCACATAATTAACAGGCACAATACCGGTAAACATGAATATCTATTGGTACAACATGGATCACATGACTAAACTTACGTCATCGTTTTCAAATACCTCCGGCTTCACAGTCCACACTACAACGCGAAAACGGCGTTTTCAAATTTATCCACTTTGGAGAGCGTTTTCCAAAAGCTACGTTTTTGTTGACTTAAAACGCCGTTTCAGTGTGGACGGAAGGCCAAAACGGAGAAAAAAATATACGTTTTCAAATGAAAACGTATTAGTGTGGACAGGGCCTAACTGACGCTTTTGACCATGTGTCAACATGCCAACGCACATGGCACCCTTTAAGCATCAATATGAGACACTCATCCTCGGGCGTCATCTAACTGACGCTTTTGACCATGCGTCTAAATCCATCAGTTAGATGACGCTTCCGTTATGCGTAGGTTTAGGTCTGGGGTAGGGTTTAGGGTTAGACCACTAGGAGGCGCGTCTCATATTGACGCTTAAAGGGTGCCATGTGCGTCGGCATGTTGACGCATGGTCAAACATGGTCAAAAGCGTCAGTTAGATGACGCCTTGGGATGAGACTGGGCTGGTCTGGCTGATGTAACATCAGAAGGAGTCAACGAGAATGTATACTAGATCTCCTGGTATTTCAAAGAAAAGTTGTCCATATTTGACCTACAGAACATTTTTCTGCCCAAAGACTCCTTGATCTTGAACTCTCTATACATTCTCATAGACTCTTAGTATTGATTCAATAGCCAGACATTTATCCATAATGACCAAATAACATATCCAAATAACATATATCTGGCCAAAGACTCCTCTAAATTGAACATTCAAGCTCATTGACTCCTTCTGATGATTCATTAGCCAGACAGTAGTCCACAATTGACATATTTAACATATTTCTGGACAAAGATTTGTCGATCTTGAACTTTCTATATATACTCATATTCTCCTTCTGATGATTTATTAGCCAGACATGTATCCATATTTAACCTATTTAACATATTTAACATATTTCTGTACAAAGATTTGTTGATCTTGAACTCTCTTTACATACTCATCGACTCCGTCTGATGATTCATTAGCCAGACCGTAGTTCATATTTGACCTGTATTATTTATGGCCAAAGACTCCTGAAACTTGGACATTCAAGCTCATTGAATCCAAAGAAATTTCAAAAGAAATTATTTAGAAAGAAAGATTAGTTGAAAAATAATTATTTAGAAAGAAAGATTATTTAGAAAGAAAGAAAGAAAATAAAAAAAAAAAAAGAAAAGAGAAAGAAAGATAGTTAGAAAGAAAGATTAGTTAGAAAAAGAAAGAAAGAAAGAAAGATTAGTTAGAAAGAAAGATAGAAAGATTAGTTAGATAAAAGACTGAAAGATTAGTTAGAAAGAAAGTAAGAAAAAAAGATGTGTTAAAAAAGAAAGAAATTATTTAGAAAGAAAGATTAGTTAGAAAAAAAGAAAGATTTGTTAAAAAAGAAAGATAGATTACTTAGAAAGAAAGATTGAAGAAATATTGAAGAAAGATTAGTTAGAAAGATTAGTAGAAAGAAAGAAAAATTAGATAGTAAAAAAAGAAAGATAAGAATGAAAGATTTGGTTAGTTAAAAAGAAAGAAAGATAATACTTAGAAAGAAAGAAAGATTAGTTAGAAAGATAGAAAGATTTAAAAAAGAAAGAAAGATATACTTACACAATACATTTCAGAAAAATACTTTAAAAATACTGTAAAAAAAATACTATATATATAAGATAATAATGTAAAAGAAAGTAAGTAAGAAAGAAAGATTAGTTAAAAAGAAATTATTTAGAAAGATTAGTTAAAAAAAATAATGAAAGATGATTTAGAAAGTAAGAAAGCAAAAAAAGAAGAAGAAAGAAAGAAAGAAAGAAAGAAAGAAAGAAAGGAAGAAGAAAGAAAGAAAGAAAGAAAGAAAGAAAGAAAGAATAAAAGATTAGGTAAAAAAGAAAGAAAGACTAGTTAGAAGATTAGTTAAAGATTAGTTAGAAAGAAAGAAAGATCAGTTAGAAAGGAAGAAAGATTAGCTAGAAAGATAGATAGATTAGTCAGACAGAAAGGAATATTAGTTAGAAAGAAAAAAAATTTAGTAAGAAAGAAAGATTAGTTGAGAAAGAGAAAATAGAAGGAAAGTATGAAAGAAAGATTAGTTAAAAAGAAAGAGAAAAAAGAAAGAAAGAAAGGTTAGTTAGAAAGATAAATAGATTAGTGTGAAAGAAAGATTAGATAGATAGATAGATAGATAGAAAGAAAGAAAGAAAGAAAAGAAAGAAAGAAAGAAGAAAGAAAGAAAGAAAGAAAGAAAGAAAGAAAGAGAAAAAAAAGAAAGAAAGAAAGAAAGAAGAAAGAAAGAAAGAAAAAGAAAGAAAGAAAGGAAAGAAAGAAAGAAAGGAAAATATTGAATAGTAAAATAAACTGCGTGGAAAGAAGATGTTAAAAGAGAAGATAAGAAAAGAAAGAAAGAAAGAAAGAAGAAAGAAAAAAGGAAAAAAGAAAAAGAAAAAAAAAAAAAAGAAGTAGAGAGTAAAAGAGAAAAAAAGAAAAGAAAAAAGAAAGAAGAAGAAAAAGATATTTGAAAGAAAGAAAGAAAAAAGAAAGAAGAAAGAAAGAAATAGAAAGAAAAAAGAAAGAAGAAAAGAAAGAAAGAAAGAAAGAAAAAAGAAAAAAGAAAGAAAAAAGATTAGTTAGAAAAAAGAAGATTAGTTAGAAAGAAGATAGATTAGTATGAAATAAAGAATAGTTGAAAAGAAAATATTAGAAAGAAAGATTAGTTAGAAAAAGAAAGATTAGTTAGAAAGATAGATAGATTTTGAATGAAAGAAAGATTATTGAAAGAAAGAAAAAAGAAAGAAAGAAAAATTAGTTAGAAAGTAAGAAATATTAGAAAGATAGATAGATTAGTATGAAAGATGAAAGAAAGAAAGATTAGTTGAAAAAAAATATTTAGAAAAAAGATTACTTAGAAAAAAGAATGAAAGATTATTTAGAAAGAAAGAAAGCAAAAAAAGAAAGAAAGAAAGATTAGTTGAAAAGAAATTATTTTGAAAGATTATTTAGAAAAAAGAAAGATTAGTTAGAAAGATAGAAGATTAGATGAAAGAAATATTAGTTAGAAAAAAAGCAAAAAAGAAAGAAAGAAAGAAGTAGAAAGAAAGAAGAAGATTATTAGAAAGAAAAAATGACTTAAAAGATTGTAAAAGAAGAAAGATAGTTAGAAGAAAATAGTAGAAAGAAGATTAGTTAGAAAGATAGATAGATTAGTTAGAAAGAAAGAAAGATTAGTTAGAAAGAAAGAACAATTATTTGAAAGAAAGAAAGATTAGTTAAAGAGAAATTATTTAGAAAGAAAGATTATTTAGAAAAAAGAAAGATAGATAGATTAGTTAGAAAGAAAGAAAGATTATTTAGAAAGCAAAAAAGAAAGAAAGAAAAATTGCAATAGCATAAAATATCTAACTTATTACTCTGTGATATGGAAATGACATATGCTTTTGCATTGTATTTCCAAACTACAGCTAACTTTTTCTGTTGTATATTGAAAGGAAATAATTGCAATAGCTATTGCATTTTAATTAATCACTACCTCATTCTGTTGTCCAACGAAGAGGTAACACATGATAGGAGTGTATGTATTTCTTTGTACAGAAAGTTTTCTGTAGGTCAAATATGGACTACTGTATGGCTGAAATAACATAAGAACAAGTCTATGAGTATGTATCAAGTTTAAGATCGACAAATCTTTGTCCAGAAATATGTCCAGTAGGTCAAATATGGACTACTGTATGGCTGATGAAACATCCGAAAGGATTCAATTAGCTTGAATGGTCAAGTTTGAAGTTTCTTTCACCATAAATTTGTTAAATAGCTCAAAAATTGACTAATGTACATTAGTCATGAATCATCAGAAGGAGTCAATGAAATGTACTGTATATTAGTAAGTTCAAGATTAACAAATTTTTGTCCATAAATATGTTAAACAGGTAAAAAAATGGACTAATGGCTGGCCAATGAATCATCAGAAGGAGTCTATAAGTATTTATATAGAGTTTCAGATTGATGACTCCTTTTCCAGAAATATGTTCAGTTATAAACATGTTATGTATTATTATGTTTCAGATTATTTAGAAAGAAAGAAAGCAAAAAAGGAAGACAGATTAGTTAGAAAGAAAGATTGGTTAGAAAGATAGATAGATTAGTATGAAAGAAAGAAAGAAAGAAAGAAAGAAAGAAAAAGAAAGAAAGAAAGATGACCTCTTCAATGCACTTAGAAAAAAGAAAGATTATTTAGAAAGATAGATAGATCAGTATGAAAGAAAGAAAGATTAGTTAGAAATAAAGATTTGTTAAAAAAGGAAAGAAAGATTACTTAGAAAAAAAGAAAGAAAGAAAGAAAGAAAAGAAAGAAAGAAAAGAAAGAAAAAAGAAAGACAGAAAGAAAAGAAAGAAAGAAAGAAAGAAAGAAAGAAAGAAAGAAAGAAGAAGAAAGAAAGAAAGAAAGAAAGAAAGAAAGAAAGATTAGTTGAAAATAAATAATTTATAAACAACGTTCAGTTAGAAATAATGAAAGATTATTTAGAAAGTAAGAAAGCAAAAAAGGAAGAAAGACAGATTAGTTAGAAAGAAAGATTAGTTAGAAAGATAGAGTAGTTTGAAAGAAAGAAAGATTAGTTAGAAAAAAAGATCTGAGTTAGAAAGATTAGTTAGAAAGATTAGTTAGAAAGAAAAATATTTAGAATAAAAGATTAGTTATAAGAGATTAGTTGAAATAAAGAAAAAATAGTTAGAAAGAAAGAAAGATTCGTTAAAAAAGAAAGAAAGATTAGTCAGAAAGAAAGATAGAAAAATTAGTTAAAAAGAAAGACTAGTTAGAAAAAGAAAAAAGAAAGAAAGATTAATTAGAAAGAAAGATAGAAAATTACTTAAAAAGACTAGTTAGAAAGAAAGATAGATTAGTTAGAAAGAAAAATTTGTTAGAAAGAAAAAACAAAAAAGAAAGGTTAGAAAGAAAGGTAGAAAAAATAGTTAGAAAGAAAGACTAGTAAGAAAGAAAGATCAGTTAGAAAGAAAGAAGGATTAGATAGAAAGAAAGAAATATTCGTTAAAAAGAAAGAGATTACTAAGAAAGAAAGAAAGATGACAGAAAGATTAGTTAAAAAGAAAGAAAGACTAGTTAGAAAGAAAGATAAGTTAGTAAGAAAGAAAGATTAGTTATAAAGATAGATAGATTAGTTAGAAAGAAAGAAAGATTATTTAGAAAGAAAAATTATTTAGAAAGAAAGAAAGATTAGTTGAAAAGAAATTATTTAGAAAGAAACAATAGTTAGAAAAATTAGTTAGAAAGATAGATTAGAATGAAAGAAAGAAATATTAGTTAGAAAGAAAGCAAAAAAGAAAGAAAGAAAAATGAGAAAGAAAGATTTGTTAAAAAAGAAAGAAAGATTAGTCAGAAAGAAAGATAGAAAAATTAGTTAAAAAGAAAGACTAGTTAGAAAGATCAGTTAGAAAGAAAGAATGAAATGCTATAAAGAAAGATTAGTTTAAAGAAAGATAGAAAAATTAGTTAGAAAAGAAAGACTAGTTAGAAAGAAAGATCAGTTAGAAAGAAAGAAAAATTAGTTAGAAAGAAAGATTAGTTAGAAATAAAGATTTGTAAAAAAGGAAAGAAAGATGACTAGAAAGAAAAAAATGAAATAAAGTAAGAAAGATTAGTTGAAAATAAATAATTTAGAAAGAAAGATTAGTTAGAAAAAAGAATGAAAGATTACTTACAAAGTAAGACAGCAAAAAAGACAGATTAGTTAGAAAGAAAGATTAGTTGGAAAGATAGATATAGTATAGTATCTAATCTTCTATAAAGATTAGATAGAAAGAAGAAAAGATATGTAAAAAAGAAAGAAAGATTACTTTAAAGAAAAGAAATAATTTTATAAGAAATGAATGAAAGATCATTTGAGAGAAAGCAAAAAAGGAATGAAAGAAAGATTAGAAAGAAAGATTAGTTAGAAAGAAAGATTAGTATGAAAGAAAGAAAGATCAGTTATAGAAAGAAAGAAAGAACGATTAGTTAGAAAGAAAGATTAGTTAGAAAGATTGATTAGTTAGAAAGACAGAAAAATTTGTTAGAAATAAATAGAAAAAGAAAGAAAGATTAGTTAGAAAGAAAGTTAGAAAAATTAGTTAGAAAGAAAGACTAGTTGGAAAGAAAGATCAGTTAGAAAGATTGAAACATTAGTTAGAAAGATAGATAGATTAGTTAGAAAGAAAGAAAGATTAGTTTAGAAAGAAAAGTTATTTGAAAGAAAGCAAAATTAGTTAAAAAGAAATGATTTAGAAAGAAAGATTAGTTAGAAAGATAGATAGATTAGTATGAAAAATAGAAAGATTAGTTAGAAAAAAACAGAAAAGAAAGAAAGAAAAAGTAGTTACAAAGAAAGATTAGTTAGAAATATAGATTAGTAAGAAAGAAAGAAAGATTAGTTAGAAATAAATATTTGTTAAAAAGGAAAGAAACTAAGAAACTAAGAAAGATTAGTTAGAAAGATAGATAGATTAGTATGGAAAGAAAGAAGAAAAGAAAGAAAGAAAGAAGAAAAGAAAGAAAGAAAGAAAGAAAGAAAAAGAAAGAAAGAAAGAAAGAAAGAAAGAGAAAGAAAGAAAGATATGTTAAAAAGAAAGAAAGATTTGTTAAAAAGAAAGATGACAGAAAGATTAGTTAAAAAAGAAAGAAAGACTAGTTAGAAAAAAAGATCAATTAGAAAGAAAAAATGATTAGTTAGAAAGATAGATTAGTTGAAAGAAAGAAAAGTTATTTAGAAAGAAAGAAAGTTTAGTTGAAAAAAAATATTTAGAAAGATTAGTTAAAAAAGAAAGATTAGTTAGAAAGATAGATAGATTAGTATGAAAGAAAGATTAGTTAGAAAGATAGAAAATTTTGTTATAAAAGACTAGTTAGAAAGATCAGTTAGAAAGAAATTATTTAGTAAGAAAGATTAGTTAGAAAAATAGATAGACTAGTACGAAAGAAAGGTTACTAGAAAGAAAGAAAAGAAAGAAAGAAAAGAAAGAAAGAAAAGAAAAAGAAAGAAAGAAAGAAAGAAAGAAAAAAGAAAGAAAACAAGAAAGAAGAGATTAGTTAGAAAAAAAGAAAGATTTTTTAACTCTTTGTTTCAATCACTTCAAGCACTTCAGAATGAGATAGTTCTTGAATGCATTGCAATGCAACAAAGTAAATAATGATTATGTTAGTCTTCATTGCACAAGGCTTGTTCTCTTTAATGCACAACGGAGTGAGTTGGTTATTAATGCATTGCAATTCAACAAGTTATAAATGCATTATTAATGCATTGCAATTCAACAAAGTGCATATTACTTATATATTATTCTTCACTGCACAAGGCTTGATTATAAGTGCAATGCAATGTAATAGCCGATTGCATTGCACATCTCTTTATTGCACTACGAAATGAGATAGTTCTTGAATGCATTGCAATGAAACAAAGTGCTTATGCTTATCCTTCAATGCACAACTCTTGATCGTATGTGCAATGCATTGCAATATCAGATTGCATTGCACATCTCTTCAATGCACTAAGGAATGAGTTAGTTCTTGAATGCATTGCAATGCAACAAAGTAAATAAGGCTTATATGTTATTCTTCAAATTGATTATGTGCAATGCAATGTAATAGCCGATTGCATTGCACATCTCTTTAATGGACTACGAAATTAAGTTCTTGAATGCAATTGCTATGCCACAAAAGTGCATATTGCTTATGTTATTCTTCAATGCAATACACTTGATTGTTAGTGCAATGCAAAAGGCAAAACAAATTGCATTGCAAATCTCTATAATGCACTACGGAGTGAGAAAGTTCTTGAATGTTTTGCAATGCAACAAAGTGCATATTGCTTATATGTTATTCTTCACTGCACAACGCTCATATGTGCAATTCAATTCAACAGAAAGAAATTGTATGTCAATGCACAACGGAATGAGTTATTTCTTGAATGCATTGCAATGCAACAAAGTAAAAAAGGCTTATATGTTATTCTTCAATGCACAAGGGTTGATTATAAGTGCAATGCAATGTAATAGCCGAAGAAGTGCATATTCCTTATGTTATTTTTCAATGCAAAACACTTGATCGTAAATGCATTGCAATGCAACAAAGTGCATGTTGCTTATATGTTATTATTCACTGCACAACGCTCATATGTGCAATTCATTTCAACAGCAGACTGCATTGCACATCTCTTCAATGCACAACGGAATGAGTTATTTCTTGAATGCATTGCAATGCAAAAAAGTGCTTATTGCCTATATGTTATTCTTCAATGCAATAAAAGAATTGCGTCAATGCACTTCGGAATAGTTCCTGAATCCAATGCATTTGCATGTGCATATTGCTTATATGTTATTCTTCACTGCACATCGCTTGGAACTATGTGCAGTGCATTGCAACAGCAGACTCCTCTGCACATCTCTTCAATGCACTACGGAGTGAGTTAGTTCTTGAAATCATTGCAATGCAACAAAGTAAATACGGTAATGCTTATGTGCTATTCTTCAATGCACACGCAATCCCACAGCAGATTTATTTTACCTACTTACAACTAATATTTCTTTATTTCTTTCTCACTTATCTTTCTTTCTTTCTTTCTTTCTTTCTTTCTTTCTTTCTTTCTTTCTTTCTTCTTCTTTCTTTATCTAATCTTTCATTCATACTAATCTATTTATCTTTCTAAGTAATCTTTCTTTCTTTTTTAACAAATCTTTCTTTCTCTCTAACTAATCTTTCTTTCTTTCTTTCATACTAATCTATCTATTTTTCAAAATTTTCTTTCTTTCTTTTTTGCTTTCTAACTAATATTTCTTTCATACTAATCTATCTATCTTTCCAACTAATCTTTTTTTTCTAATTAATCTTTCTTTAAAAATAATTTCTTTTCAACTAATCTTTCTAAATAATTTGTCTTTCTTTCTAACTAATCTTTCTTTCTAACTAATCTATCTATCTTTCTAACTGATCTTTCTTTCTTTCTGACTGATCTGTCTTTCTAACTGATCTTTCATTCTAACTATCTTTCTTTTTTACCTCTTTTTGTCATCTTTCTTTCTAAGTAATCTTTCTTTCTTTCTAATCTTTCTTTCTTTCTTCTTTCTTTTCTTTCTTTCTTTCTTTCATACTAATCTTTCTAAGTAATCTTTCTATTTCTTTCTAACATTTTTCTTTCTTTCTTTTTTGCTTTTTTTCTGACTAATCTTTCTTTCATACTAATCTATCTTTCTAACTAATCTTTCTTTTTTTCTAACTAATCTTTCTTTCAAAATAATTTCTTTTCAACTAATCTTTCTTTCTTTCTTTCCTTTTTTTGCTTTATTTCTTTCTAAATAATCTTTCATTCTTTTTCTAAGTAATATTTTTTCTAAATATTTTTTTTTTCAACTAATCTTTCTTTGTTTCTTTTGAAGTCATCTTTGCTTCTTTCTAAGTAATCTTTCTTTCTAACTAATCTTTCTTTCTTTCTTTCATACTAATCTATCTATCTTTCTAATATTTCTTTCTAACTAATTTTTCTTTCTTTCTTTTTTGCATACTAATCTATCTTTCTGACTAATCTTTCTTTTTTTCTAACTGATCTTAATTTCTTTCTAACTAATCTTTCTTTCTTTCTAAATAAACTATCTATCTTTCTAACTAATCTTTCATTCTTTATAACTGATCTTTCTAACTAGTCTTTCTTTTTTAACTAATCTTTCTGTCATCTTTCTTTGTTTCTATCAAAGTAATTTTTCTTTCTTTTTAACGAATCTTTCTTTCTAACTAATCTTTCTTTCTTTATAATTGTTCTTTCTAACTAGTCTTTCTTTTTTAACTAATCTTTCTGTCATCTCTCTTTTCTTTCAAGTAATCTTTCTTTTTAACAAATCTTTCTTTCTTACTGATCTTTCTAAATAAGCTTTCTTTCTTTTTTTAACAAATTCTTTCTAACTAATCTATCCTTCTTTCTTTCCTTCATACTAATCTATCTAGCTTTCTAACTAATCTTTCTTTTTTTCTAACTAATTTTTATTTCTTTTTTGCTTTATTTCTAACTAATCTTTCTTTCATACTAATCATCTATCTTTCTAACTAATCTTTCTTTTTTTCTAACTAATCTTTCTTTTCAAAATAATTTCTTTTCAACTAATCTTTCTTTGTTTCTTTCTTTCTTTCTTTCTAACTAACCTTTCTTTCTTTCTTTCATACTAGTCTATCTAACTTTCTAACATTTCTTTCTAACTAATTTTTCTATCTTTTTTGCATACTAATCTATCTTTCTAACTAATCTTTCTTTTTTCTAACTGATCTTTCTTTCTTTCTTTCTAATTGATCTTACTTTCTAACTAATCTTTCTTTCTTTTTTACCTAATCTACTAAAGTCATCTTTCTTTCTTTCTAACTAATCTTTCTTTCTAATTCTTTCTTTTTTGAATAATCTTTCCTTCTAACTAATCTTAATTCATTTCTAACTAATCGTTCTTTCTTTATAACTGATCTTTCTTTATTTTTTAACTAATCTTTGTGTCATCTTTCTTTGTTTCTTTCTAAGTAATCTTTCTTTATAATTGATCTATCTTTCAAACTACACTGTTAAAAGTGTTACTTGGATCTAACTCAATAAAATTAAGACAACATTTTCCAACTACTTTTTTTAAGTTTAGTGAACTAACTGATATTTTGAGTAAGGACAACTTAATAATGTGACATTCAATGAATGCGAAAAGATTAAGTAGCATTTTCAGAAAAAGCAAAAAAATTGAGTACAATCAATGTAAAAAATATCAGCATATTATACACATTAGACTTAAATAAAATAGGTTACTTTTAAATGAAAAAAATAGTAGTTAATGTCTTGATTTATTAATTTGGACCAATTTGCCCTTTCTTTGTTTTGGAAGTGTAAACGGCTTCAAATAATTAGTTGCTATTATGTCAATTTCCAACATTTATTTTAATCATTGCCATATACAAAACCGTAGAAATGTACAGTATAAACATTGGTATTCAGGCATTAAAGCAAGTATGCCCTCAGCAAATAAAGTGCAGGTTAGTGTAATACCTTCACAGTACAGTTTTTTACTGTGTACATAATGTTACAACATTTTAAGTCAACAGGCACTTTTGTAACAGTTCACAAGCTATATTCAAAATGAGCTGGACAGTTAACAATCATTATTACATGGCTTGGTAGAATTCCAATGTAGAATGCGGTGTGTTATTTCTTGATAACAGACGCTGCTTAGTATAACTGACCGTTGCCATGAAAAACAGAGCGTTACCAAGGACGCAGTTCAGAGACGGAACAGACTATTTTCTTTAGCGGAAGCAATACAATCGTTTTTAAATCAATAAACTCCTTTTTAAATCAATATTTTGAGTCAAATTATTGATTTATTTGGTAGGTAGCCATGTAATAAGCGGGATAATGTATAGCGAGGTGGTTGTTATAGCGAATACAAACCCTTCAGGCTCCGCTTCAGGTCGGGCACCTAGTCAGCCTGTCGGGGTGGTATTCGCTATAACAACCGCCTCGCTATACATTATCCCTTACATAACATCTATTCATGCATTAAAAAAAGCATGATCTCAGCTTATAAAGTGCAGGTTTGTAGAACACCTTCACAGTATATTTTACTGTGTACATACATAATATTAAAACATTTTACAGTGTTAAAATGTTGTTCACACTGTACTGTTAAAGGGATAGTTTGTTTTAAAATGAAAATTGTCATTTACTCACCCTCAAGTTGTTTAAAACCTGTATGAATTTCTTTCTTCTGCTGAACACAAAGGAAAATATTTTGAAGAATGTCAGTAACCAAACAGTTAACTGGACCTATTGACGTCCATAGTCTTTTTTTTCTTACTATTGAAGTCAATAGGTCCAGTTAACTGTTTGGTTACTGACATTCTTCAAAATATTTTCCTTTGTGTTTCTGCAGAAGAAAGAAATTCATACAGGTTTTAAACAACTTGAGGGTGAGTAAATGACAATTTTCATTTTAATACAAACTATCCCTTTAACAGTACAGTGTGAACATATTTAAACATTTTAACACTAACATTACAGGTCACAAGCATGAGCTTCTGACCTCAACTTAGCATAATACAATAGCATAATACCTTCACAGCATGTGAATATTTTGAACAGCTTTACTCAAACATCTCACTGATCTCACTTACCGACCACTTTTTAAAGTGCAGCTTCACACCAGGTCTATTTTGTGTGTATAAAATATAAACTTTTTAACACCAGAAAGTATGACCTCCAGCATAGTATAAAACATGATAAGGATAAACCATTACAACATCCTGAAAATTCAACGTTATGTCCAAAGTATAATGATGTTGAACAGACAAAGAAAACAACTGTTCAAAAGCGCAGTGACAGTTCTGGGTGGTATCTTGAGAGGTGAGAGCGGAAGGAACTCCGAGATTTAAAAGAGCATGGGCAATCTATATGAATACAAGGCATGGCTGTGTCCAAAAGTCCCATGATGAAGTCTATAATGCTTTAAAATGTCACTCTTTCCTGGTACCACAGTGCTGCACACTTTACAGGGCCATCCCGTCTGTCAATGGGGAGAAAAAAAAAAAGAGTTAGTTACCTCTACTAGCCTTTTGAATACAAGCCTGATAAAAGACATTTTAAAAATACATGTGAAGAGTATCCTGCTGAACAAGACAAGAATGATTAACTTTCGTTTATCGCAAAACTTATTTTAGTAAATAACACTTGTGAAAGAGGACCTATGCCATGTGCTGATCCACACAAGCTAACAGTGCCCACACTCATACTGGCAAATGTTTGCTCCCTCGTCAATGTGGTTTAGGTTAGATTGTGTGGATTGTGTAATCGACAAATTAACTGCTGCTCTGGCACATTAACGTTTATCTCCAATCGACGATAGCTAATCACTTAGCTAGCAGCTAAAGTTAGCTGTGGCGTCGTGTGCGTCTGAGTCCACTGCCAAACTGTCGAAGCCACAACAATGTTTTTGAATAAGTTACAAACACCTCTGAAACATTAAACTATCACACAAAGACAACATTACTCATACCTTACAACGCACACACATGTAGATTAATACAGTATGTGGCTCAAGTTGACAAACTGTTTGAAGTAACGTTAGAGCACATTCGAAATTGGCGCTCTTCGACAGAGCGATTGCGCAACACAAACACGTTAATTAGGGTAAACATAACTTTTAACAACACAAAGAGTTACTTACATGAGATGAGGTACGTGAAGTATAAATTATCCGGCTCCGTAGAAAACCCCGTTCGAATAAACTTCTGGAACAGACGAGACGACAGTAAAGAATTTGCCCGGGCTTGTTCTTCCGTGGATGCAGGTGGGCGGGTCGTGTGTCTTCTTACGTATATACGTCTGATATAAACTTTTAAAATAAGTTTTGTAAAATCAATTTATGGTGAAGTCCGATAAAATTAATTTTATTATAGAAAATATTAAGTAACGAAAATAGTCACACTTTTTACTTTTTGACAACTCAAAAAACAAAGAAAGAAAAATAAATTAATTTATTGGAATAAATATAGTTTTTAAAATTAAGTCATATGGACAATAGCACTGAACGACTTTTTACAGTGTAATCTTTCTTTCTAACTGGTCTTTCTTTCAAACTAGTCTTTCTATCTTTTTTAACTAATCTTTCTGTCATCTTGCATTCTTTCTTTCTAAGTAATCAATCTTTTTTTAACAAATCTTTCTTTCTCTCTAACTAATCTTTCTTTCTTTCATACTAATCTATCTATTTTTCAAAATTTTCTTTCTTTTTTGCTTTCTAACTAATCTTTCTTTCATACTAATCTATCTATATTTCTAACTAATCTTTCTTTTTTCTAACTAATCTTTCTTTCAAAATAATTTATTTTCAACTAATCTCTTCTTTCATACTAATCTATCTATCTTTCTAACTAATCTTTCTTTTTTCTAACTAATCTTTCTTTCTTTCTTTTCTTTTCTTTCTTTCTTTCTTTTCTTTCTTTCTTTCTTCTTTCTTTCTTTCTTTATAACATCTTTATTTATAATTAATCTTTCTTTCTGTCTTTCTTTCTAACTGATCTTTCTTTCTAACTAGTCTTTCTATCTTTTTTAACTAATCTTTCTGTCATCTTTCATACTTTCTTTCTTTTTTAACAAATCTTTCTTTCTTTTTAACAAATCTTTCTTTCTTTTTAACAAATCTTTCTTTCTTTCTTTTTTTTTTTCTTTCTTTCTTTCTATCTATCTATCTAATCTTTCTTTCATACTAATCTATTTATCTTTCTAACTAATCTTTCTTTCTTTATTTTTTCTTTCTTTCTAACTAATCTTTCTTTCATACTTTCTTCTTTTACTCTTTCTTTCTCACTTCTTTTTTTAACTAATCTTTGTGTCATCTTTCTTTGTTTTTTCTAAGTAATCTTTCTTTCTTTATAATTGATCTTCTTTCTAACTAGGTTTCTTTCTTTTTTATCTAATCTTTCTGTCATTTTCTTTCGTTTCTTTTTAATCTTTAGTCTTTAAATCTAGTCTTCTAGTCTTTCTAGTCTTTATCTAATCTTTCTTTCTTTCATACTAATCTATCTTTCTAACTAATCTTTCTCTTCTTTTTTTTTTGCTTTCTTTCTTTCTAAATAATCTTTCATTCTTTTTTCTAAGTAATCTTTTTTTCTAATAATTTCTTTTCAACTATTTCTTTCTTTCTTTCTTTTTTCTTTCTTTCTTTTTTTCTTTCTTTACTTTCTTTTTCTTTCTTTCTTTCTTAAATAATATTTCTTTCATACTAATCTATCTATCTTTCTAACTAATCTTTCTTTTTTTTAACTAATCTTTCTTTCTAAATAATTTCTTTTCAACTAATCTCTTCTTTCATACTAATCTATCTATCTTTCTAACTAATCTTTCTTTTTTCTAACTAATCTTTTTCTTTCTTTCTTCTTCTATCTTTCTTTCTTTATAACATCTTATTTATAATTAATCTTTCTTTCTTTCTTTCTTTTCTTTCTTTCATACTATCTATCTTTCTAACTATCTTTCTAACTGATCTTTCTTTCTAACTAGTCTTTCTATCTTTTTAACTATTCTATTCTATTCTATTCTTTCTTTCTATTTACTTTCAAATAATCTTTCATTCTTTTTTCTAACTAACCTTTCATTCTTTTATATTAATCTTATCTTTCTAACTAATCTTTTCTTTAACTACTATCTTCTATCTTTTCTTAACTAATCTTTCTTTCTTTCTAACTGATCTTTCTTTCTAACTAGTTCTTTCTTTCTAATCTATTTTTCTATTTTCTTTCTAACTTTCTTTCTTTTTTAACAAATCTTTCACTTTATTAACTAATCATCTTAATCTGACTATCTTTCAATTCCTAACTATCTAACTATCTTTCTAACTAATCTTTCTTTCTAACTATCTTTCTATCTTTCAAACTAAACTTTCTTCTTCTTTTAACTGATCTTTCTTTCTAACTAGATCTTTCTATTTTTTTAACTAACTCTTTTATGTCATCGTTCAACTATTCTTTCTTTCTAAGTATCTTTCATTCTTTTTTTTTAACAATCTTATTCTTTTTTCTTTCTAGTCTCTTTTTTGATCTTTCTTTTCTTTCTTTTTTTTTCTTTCTTTCTTTCTTTCTTTTCTTTCTTTCTTTCTTTCTTTCTCTTTTCTTTCTTTCTTTCTTCTTTCTCTCTTTCTTTCTTTCATACTAATCTATCTATCTTTTAACTAATCTTTTTCTTTTTTTTGCTTTCTTTCTTTCTAAATAATCTTTCATTATTTTTTCTAAGTAATCTTTTTTTCTAAATAATTTCTTTTCAACTAATCTTTCTTTCTTTCTTTCTTCTTTCTTTCTTTCTTACTTTACTTTCTTTCTTTCTTAAATAATCTTTCTTTCATACTAATCTATCTATCTTTCTAACTAATCTTCTTCTTTTTCTAACTAATCTTTCTTTCTAAATAATTTCTTTTCAACTAATCTCTTCTTTCATACTAATCTATCTATCTTTCTAACTAATCTTTCTTTTTTCTAACTAATCTTTCTTTCTTTCTTTCTTTATAACATCTTTATTTTTAATTAATCTTTCTTTCTTTCTTTCTTTCATACTAATCTATCTATCTTTCTAACTAATCTTTCTTTCTAATTGATCTTTCTTTCTAACTAGTCTTTCTATCTTTTTTAACTAATCTTTCTGTCATCTTTCCTTCTTTCTTTTTAACAAATCTTTCTTTCTTTTTTAACAAATCTTTCTTTCTTTCTTTCTTTCTTTCTTTTTTTTCTTTCTTTTTTCTATCTATCTAATCTTTCTTTCATACTAATCTATTTATCTTTCTAACTAATCTTTCTTTCTTTCTTTTTATCTCTTTCTTTCTAACTAATCTTTCTTTCATACTTTCCTTCTTTTTTCTCTTTCTTTCTCACT
The DNA here is from genome assembly GCA_036326025.1 of Chrosomus eos. Classification (NCBI taxonomy): domain Eukaryota; kingdom Metazoa; phylum Chordata; class Actinopteri; order Cypriniformes; family Leuciscidae; genus Chrosomus; species Chrosomus eos. Next base: position 44,903,985 of record CM070818.1, on the reverse strand, counting down.
AATTTTTCTTTTTTTCTAACTAATCTTTCTAAATAATTTATTTTCAACTAATCTTTCTTTCATTCTAAATTTTTTTTTCTTTCTAACTAATCTTTCTTTCTGTCTAACTAATCTATCTATCTTTCTAACTAATCTTTATTTCTTTCTAACTGATCTTTCTTTCTTTCTAACTAATCTTTCTTTCTAACTAGTCTTTCTTTCTTTTTAAGTCATCTTTCTTTCAAGTAATCTTTCTTTACTTTTTTCAAATCTTTCATTCTTTCTTCTTTCTATCTAATCTTTTTTTCATACTAATCTATCTATCTTTCTAACTAATCTTTCTTCCTAATCTTTCTTTCTTTCTTTTTTTGCTTTCTTACTTTCTAAATAATCTTCATTATTTTTTTTAACTAATCTTTCTTTCTAAATAATTTCTTTTTAACTAATCTTTCTTTCTTTCTTACTTTCTTTTACATCTGTAAAATAAAGTATTTTTTACAGTATTTTTAAAGTATTTTTCTGAAATGTATTGTGTAAGTAATCTTTCTTTTTTAAATCTTTCTATCTTTCTAACTAATATTTCTTTCTTTCTAAGTAATCTTTCTTTCTTTATTAACAAATATTTCATTCTTTCTTTCTTTCTTTTTTACTATCTAATTTTTCTTTCTTTCATACTAATCTTTCTAACTAATCTTTCTTTCTAATTAATCTTTCTTTCTTTGCTTCTTTCTAAATAATCTTTCATTCTTTTTTCTAACTAATCTTTCTAAATAATTTCTTTTCAACTAATCTTTCTTTCTAAGTAATCTTCTTTTTTAACAAATCTTTCTTTCTTTCAACTAATCTTTCTTTCTTTCATACTAATCTATCTATCTTTCTAACTAGTCTTTCTTTCTTTCTTTCTTTCTTTCTGACTAATCTTTCTTTATAACTAATCTTTCTTTCTTTCTTACTTTCTTTTACATCTGTAAAATAAAGTATTTTTTACAGTATTTTTAAAGTATTTTTCTGAAATGTATTGTGTAAGTAATCTTTCTTTTTTAACCCTGTAAGACCCAAATATAGAAAAAAAAGAAAAAAAAATTTCACCTGTCAGATGTTGTTGGCCTCTGATGCAAATAATGAAGGATTTTTTTAAAAATTATGTTTTAGTAAGTTTTTAAGGAAACGTTGTAATATTGCAACGTTGGGCCTATTGGGTAGCAGAATTTCAGCATTTGCACTCACACTTTCAGAACAAATATACAGAATAACTAAGGTCTCATTTGAAGTGTGGATTGCTTACATAGCACCATAACAGTAAATATGAACAATAATAATAATAATAATAATAATCACCCAACAGTCATATTATAATTTATATATTTATATATAATTTATAATTTATTAAAAATAAACATAAAATATAAATATGAAATACAAAACAGATTGAAAACTGTCAAAGAAACAGTGTCCAGTGTTCACTTGCAATGGTAGTCCCAAAAGCAGTTCCTTTCCTCTGAAAAGCAGAGAGGGAGATTGCACTTCCTGCAGAGCGTATTCGAATATACTTTTTTTCAGTGCCTGCAGCGTCCTCTCATTCTGAAATGAAAATAATAGTTATAAGAGTCAGAGTATGTTCAAGTGTAAATAATTTATATGTAAATGAATCCTATTTATGTGATACATTTAATTTTTAATTTTTAAAACCGACTGATTGTGTTAAGGTCTATAAGCAATGTGAGGCGCTGCTGCCGGGAGGCTAGAAAGCTATCGGCTGTTCTAGAAAGGAGACTGATCCAATGCAGCAAAGATATTTAAAGGCTAAAGTAGTATAGCATATTAGCTGTTTTATCCCCAGAATATCATCATGAACTCTGTCTCCGATCTGCGCACAGTGACAAAAATAAATAAATAGCCTAAATAAAATGCACATCGGCAAACCTGACCTTACCTGACTAGGCTACTGTACAATTTTATCATTTCATTTTGAATTTTGTTTAAAAGTAGACCTTATAAGCTTTCTATTTATTTTTCATGTCTGTGAGGCAAGTAGCCTATACGCTGAGTTAAGTTTTATTTATGAGATGCTCCAGTTCCAGTATTTAACGTGGTTTACCGCTATAACCGCGGAATTTCTTGCTTTTCAACCGCGGTCAGAAAAAAATCCATACCGTCCCAGCACTACTGAAGTCACACATTTCTAAAAGGAATATACAAACCCCCAGACCTCTTACATCCCCACATTCCAGAACATTAACACCTGTCCATGAACAATGGACCATGCAACCCCCTACGAACATCCACACCTGTCCTAGAATAACCATCCTCCAAAGCACTCCACAAACAGTGTCTGCTTGCTACAAGCAGATATTTGGGCAAACAAACAAAGCCCAAAAAAAACTGTATATAGTACTGCTAACATACAGGAACAATTTCAAATACTGGTACTGAAAGGACTTGAAACACTGCAACCAGAAATAATTTATTCATTTAAAATGATTAAAATCTGATCTAAACTGAAAATGATAACAAATAACACATTTAGATATTGGGAATCATCAAATACATTGTATTTCTGTAAGTAAATCTCTTATATGTGAACATTTGAGAAGTGCAATGCCTCCATGTAATGTGCAAGGTGCACATGCTATTTTGACTACCATTATATCCCAACGTTGTAAAATTACAACAAAGACATAACAAGCTAAAAATCTAATTTGATGCATGCATTCCACAATAACCAAGTATTTACATGAACTAGACATTCTAACAATCACAAAAAAAAAATATTTCTGGGGTTTTACTTACTTTAATGTTGAGATATCCAGTCCAATGGAACAAGGAGATGCGCTTCCAGGAAAGTTTGCAGGTTGTATGAGTTCATGACCTTATGGCAAGACCTATATACAAATTTACTATCCAATGACATTGTGAGGCTAAACAATAGGACCCATTGGCTATATAAATGTGGTCTTTCAAAAAAAATTTTTTTTGCAGATGTGTTTTTTGAAGAGCTAAAAGTGATGTTGTAATTTTACAACCACGGTCTTACAGGGTTAAATCTTTCTATCTTTCTAACTAATATTTCTTTCTTTCTAAGTAATCTTTCTTTCTTTATTAACAAATATTTCATTCTTTCTTTCTTTCTTTTTTACTATCTAATTTTTCTTTCTTTCATACTAATCTTTCTAACTAATCTTTCTTTCTAATTAATCTTTCTTTCTTTGCTTCTTTCTAAATAATCTTTCATTCTTTTTTCTAACTAATTTTCTAAATAATTTCTTTTCAACTAATCTTTCTTTCTAAGTAATCTATCTTTCTTTTTTAACAAATCTTTCTTTCTTTCTAACTAATCTTTCTTTCTTTCATACTAATCTATCTTTCTAACTAGTCTTTCTTTCTTTCTTTCTTTCTGACTAATCTTTCTTTATAACTAATCTTTCTTTCTTTCTTTCATTCTTTCGTTCTTTCTTTCTTTCTTTTCTTTCTTTCTTTCTTTCTTTCTAAACAATATCTTTCTAAATAATTTCTTCTAATCTTTCTAAGTAATCTTTCTTCCTTTCTAACTAAAGAACTAATATAAACTCGTTGAGTATTTTTTTTTCTACTTATATTCTTTTTTTCTTTCTTTAAAACTATCCTTTCTTTCTTTCTTTCTAACTAATCTTTTTTCTATCTTTCTAACGTATCTATATTTCTTTCTATGTAATCTTTCTTTCTTTTTTAAAGGAGTCTTTTGTATTCATTTCATGTCTCATGTAGTTTACCTTGCTATTTCATTAGAGTTTACTAATGATTCAAAAGCTCTGCCGATGTTGATCCGTGTTTTCGTCCTGAGTCGATCAGATTCACGTTTGGCCTGACGAGCTTCAGCAGATAAAACTCTTTTTTGTTTTTTTATATATTTGTGGAGTCTGTGTTGTGCTGGAGGCAGGTCGTTTTGGAGTGTTATCAGACTCCATGTCGTTAGCTGATAGCTGAAGTGCCGTCGGTCGCATAGACTGTAAACAAGGAGAGAGGGTCGGGAGCGCGCATGCACGTCACTTCCGTTGGATTTCGCGGCAAATCCGACCCGGAGACTTCACATATAAATATAAATATTGGCCTTCAGAAGTAATAGCAAAACTCGACAAGTGGATCATTGTAATGTGCGATTACAATCCCTTCACACACAGGCAATAAAAAAAGGATTCATTTTAGTAGAAAAATTCCATATAGCACCTTTAACTAATCTCTTTCTTTCATTCTAACTAATCTTTCTTCTTTTTTAACTAATCTTTCTTTCTTTATAACTAATCTTTCTTCCTTTCTAACTAATCTTTCTTTCTTTCTAACTAATCTTTCTTTTCTTTCAAGTAATATTTCTTTCTTTTTTAACAAATCTTTCTTTATAACTAATCTTTCTTTCTTTTTTACTTTCTTTCAACTAATCTTTCATTCTTTTTTCTAACTAATCTTTCTTTCAACTAATCTTTCTTTCTTTCTAAGTAATCTTTCTTTTTTAACAAATCTTTCTTTTTTTCTAACGAATCTTTCTTTCTTTCATACTAATCTTTTCTTTCTAATCTTTCTTTCATTCTAACTAATCTTTCTTTCCTTTTTTAACTAATCTTTCTTTTTTAACAAACCTTTCTTTCTTTCTTTCTAACTAATATTTCTTTCTTTTTTTCTAACTAATGTTTCTTTCTAAATAATTTCTTTTCAACTAATCTTTCTTTCTAATTAATCTTTCTTTCTTTTTTCTTTTTTTCTTCAAACTAATCTTTTTTTAACTAATCTTTTTTTCTTTTTTAACAAACCTTTCTTTCTTTCTTTCTAACTAATATTTCTTTCATTCTAACTAATATTTCATTCTTTTTTCTAACTAATCTTTCTTTCTAAATAATTTTTCTTTCTTTTTTAACAAATCTTTTTTTCTTACTTTCTAACTAATCTTTCAGTCTTTTATCTAACTAATCTTTCTATCTTTCTTTCTAACTAATCTTTTTTTCTTTCTTTTTTCTAACTAATCTTTCTTTCTTTCTTTCTTTCTAACTTATCTATATTTCTTTCTATGTAATCTTTCTTTTTTTAACTAATCTCTTTCTTTCATTCTAACTAATATTTCATTCTTTTTTCTAACTAATCTTTCTTTCTAAATAATTTTTCTTTCTTTTTTAACAAATCTTTTTTTCTTACTTTCTTTCTAACTAATCTTTCAGTCTTTTATCTAACTAATCTTTCTATCTTTCTTTCTAACTAATCTTTCTTTCTTTTTTTCTAACTAATCTTTCTTTTTAACTAATCTTTCTTTCTCTCTCTTTCTTTCTTTTTCCTTTCTTTCTTTCTAAATAATCTTTCTTTCTAATTCATTTTCAACTAATCTTTCTTTCTTTCTTTTTTGCTTTCTTACTTGCTTTCTAACTAATCTTTCGTTCTTTTTTCTAACTAATCTTTCTATCTTTCTTTCTAACTAATCTTTCTTTCTCGCTTTCTTTCTTTTTTCCTTTCTTTCTAAATAATCTTTCTTTCTAAATAATTCATTTTCAACTAATCTTTCTTTCTTTTTTGCTTTCTTACTTGCTTTCTAACTAATCTTTCATTCTTTTTTCTAACTAATCTTTCTTTCTAAATAATTTCTTTTGAAATTTCTTTGGAGTCAATGAGCTTGAATGTCCAAGTTTCAGGAGTCTTTGGCCATAAATAATACAGGTCAAATATGAACTACGGTCTGGCTAAGGAATCATCAGACGGAGTCTATGAGTATTTAAAGAGAGTTCAAGATCAAGGAGTCTTTGGGCAGAAAAATGTTCTGTAGGTCAAATATGGACAACTTTTCTTTGAAATACCAGGAGATCTGGTATACATTCTCGTTGACTCCTTTTGATGTTACATCAGCCAGACCAGCCCAGTCTCATCCCAAGGCGTCATCTAACTGACGCTTTTGACCATGTTTGTCAACATGCCGACGCACATGGCACCCTTTAGCCCGAGGATGAGCATCTCATATTGACGCTTAAAGGGTGCCATGTGCGTCGGCATGTTGACGCATGGTCAAAAGCGTCAGTTAGATAACGCCTTGGGATGAGACTGTGTTGGCCAGACAGTTGTCCATATTTGACCCATTGAAAATAATTCTGGCCAAAGGTTCCTCAAAAGTGTTTTTTTAACAATATAAACTCCCAGACTCCTTCTGATGTTAAAGTATTCCACATTTGACCCATTGATAATAATTCTTGCCAAAGAGTCCTCGAAAAGTTTTTTTTTAACAATATGAACTCACAAATTATTATGTATTTTTTTTTTACAATATAAACTCACAGACTCCTTCTGATGTTAAAGTATTCTATATTTGACCTGCTGAAAATATTTCTTCCAAATAGTCCTTGATCTTGATCTTTCTATACATTCTCGATGACTCCTTTTGATGTTACATCAGCCAGACAGTTGTCCATTTTTGACCCATTGAAAATAATTCTGGCAAAAGGGTCCTCAAAAGTTTTTTTAACAATATAAATTCACAAACGTTTTTTTTTTTTAAAGTATATAAACTCACAGACTCCTGATGTTAAAGTATTCTGTATTTGACCGGCTGAAAAAAATCTTCCAAAGAGTCGTTGATCTTGATCTTTCTATACATTCTCGTTGACTCCTTTTGATGTTACATGAGCCAGGCAGTTGTACATATTTATTTTTTAAACAATATAAACTCGGAGGGTATTTTTTTTTTTTTTTTAAATATAAACTCACAGACTCCTTCTGATGTTAAATTATTCCATATTTGACCTGCTTAAAATATTTCTGCCAAAGAGTCCTCGATCTTAATCTTTCAATAAATTCTCGTTGAGTCCTTTTGATGTTACATCAGCCAGACAGTTGTCCATTTTTGACCCATTGAAAATAATTCTGGCCAAAGGGTCCTCAAAAGTTTTTTTTAACAATATAAACTCCCAGAGGTTTTTTTATTATTATTATTATTTTAACAATATAAACTCACAGAATGCTTCTGATGTTAAAGTATTCCACATTTGAGCCATTGATAAAAATTCTTGCCAAAGAGTACTCGAAAGGTTTTTTTAACAATGTGAACTCAGAGATTTTTTTTATTTTTTTTTACAATATTAACTCACAGACTCCTTCTGATGTTAAAGTATTCCACATTTGACCCATTGATAATAATTCTTGCCAAAGAGTCCTCGAAATGTTTTTTTAACAATATGACCTCACAGATTATTTATTTATTATATATATTTTTTTTTACAATATAAACTCACAGACTCCTTCTGATGTTAAAGTATTCTATATTTGACCTGCTGAAAATATTTCTTCCAAATAGTCTTTGATCTTGATCTTTCTATACATTTCTGATGACTCTTTTGATGTTACATCAGCAAGACAGTTGTCCATTTTTGACCCATTGAAAATAATTCTGGCCAAAGGGTCCTCAAAAGTTTTTTTTTAACAATATAAATTCACGTTTTTTTTGTTTTTTTTTTTACAATATAAACTCACAGACTCCTGATGTTAAAGTATTTCATATTTGACCTGCTGAAAATATTTATTCCAAAGAGTCCTCGATCTTGATCTTTAAATACATTCTCGTTGACTCCTTTTGATGTTACATGAGCCAGACAGTTGTCCATATTTTACCCATTGAAAATAATTCTGACCAAAAGTTTTTTTAAACAATATAAACTCGAAGAGTTTTAAAAAAAAAAAAAAAAAAAAAAAAACATATAAACTCAAAGAATCCTTCTGATGTTTAATTATTCCATATTTGACCTGCTGAAAAAAATTCTGGCAAAGAGTCCTCGATTTTAATCTTTAAATACATACTCGTTGACTCCTTTTGATGTTACATTAGCCAGACAGTTGTCCATTTTTGACCCATTGAAAATAAATCTGGCCAAAGGGTCCTCAAAAGTTTTTTTTAACAATATAAACACAAAAAGTGTTTTTTTTTAACAATATATACTCACAGACTCCTTCTGATGTTAAAGTATTCCATATTTGACCTGCTGAAAAAAACATATTTCATATTTCTGCCAAAGAATCTTTCTACATTCTCATTTACTCCTTTTGATGTTACATCAGCCAGACAGTTGTTCATATTTGACTTGCTGAAAATGTTTTTGGCCAAAGAGCCCTCAATATTGAACTTTCTAAACATTCCCATTGGCAACTTCTGATGTTACGTCTTGTATGTGACCTGCTGAAAATATTTCTTCCAAAGACTCAATCTTGATCTTTCTATATTCTCATTGACTCCTTTTGATGTTACATCAGCCAGACAGTTGTCCATATCTGACCCATTGAAAATAATTCTGGCCAAAGGGTCCTCAAAAGTTTTTTCTTAACAATAAAAACACAGATTTTTTTCTTTTTTAACAATATAAACTCACAGACTCCTTTTGATGTTAAAGTATTCCATATTTGACCTGCTGAAAAAATTTCTGCCAAAGAGTCCTCGATCTTGATCTTTCTATAAATTCTCATTTACTCCTTTTCATGTTAAATCAGCCAGACAGTTGTTCAGATTTGACCCATTGAAAATAATTCTGGCCAAAGTGTCCTCAAAAGGTGTTTTTAATATTATAAACTCACAGATTTTTTTCATTGTTTTTTTTTTGTTTGTTTACACAATATAAACTCACAGACTCCTTCTGATGTTAAAGTAGTCCATATTTGACCTGCTCAAAATATTTCTTCCAAAGTGTCCTCAATCTTGATCTTTCTATACATTCTCATTGACTCCTTTTGATGTTACATCAGCCAGACAGTTTTCCATATTTTGATATATTGAAAATAATTCTGGCCTCAAAAGTTTTTTTTTTTTTAACATTTTAAACTTACAGTTTTTTTAATTGTTTTTTTAAACAACTCTCAGACGCTTTTTGATGTTAAAGTAGTCCATATTTTACCTGGTGAAAATATTTCTGCGAAAGAGTCCTCTTATTATAGAAAATAATTAACATAACATATGTGCATTGCATTGTACATACGATCAAACGCTGTTCATTGAAGAATAACATATAAACTATGCACTTTGTTGCAATGCAAATGCATTCAATATCTAACTTCTAAAGTTAAATCATCCAGACATTTTTTCCTATTTTGACCTGCTGAACATATTTCTGCCAAAGAGTCCTCGATCTTGATGTTTCTATACATTCTCATTGACTCCTTTTGATGTTACATCAGCCAGACAGGTGTCCATATCCATACTCAAAATATTTCTGCCAAAGAGTCCTCGATCTTGATCTTTCTATACATTCTCATTGACTCCATTTGATGTTACATCAGCCAGACAGTTTAACCATATTTGACCTATTGAAAATAATTCTGGCCAAAGGGTCCTCACAAGTATTTTGTTAACAATATAAACTCAAAGAGTGTTTTTTTCTTTCTTTTTTTCTTTTTTTTTTCCTTTTTTTACAACATAAACTCACTGACTCCTTCTGATGTTAGTCCATATTTGACCTGCATATAGGCTACCACAGTCAAATATGGACTACTTTCTTTTATCTGATTTAACATCAGAAAGAGGCAATAAGTATGTACCAAATGTTTAAGATTGAGTACTGTTTGACCGGAAATATGTTCAGTAGGTTAAATATGGTCTAACGTATGACTGGCGTAACATCAGAAGGAGTCTATGAGTTTTTATTGTAAAAAATATTTTTAGGAACCTTAGGCCAGAGATAAGTTCAATAGATCATATACGGACTATTGACATCAGAAGGATTCAATGAAATATCAAGATTGAGGACTCTTTAGCCAGAAATATTTTAAACAGGTCAAATGTGGACTAATGTCTAGCTAATGAATCATCAGAAGGAGTCTTAGACAGTGCCATGGGCGGGCATTTGGGGGCCTGGCCCGCCTGTGAGTCACTAGTGCTCTCCCTGAACAAGTCTGTCTCCCTTCACCAACTCCACGTCAAGTCCCACCAGTTGTTTGTTTGCACAATATATATATAGGCTATATATATATATATATATATATAATATATATATATATATATATATATATATATATATATATATATATATATATATATATATATATATATATATATATGTTTTTATCAATAGGCTACTGTTATCAAAAGTTATCGTTTTGAATATACATAACTCCTGAATAAAATAAAAATGAGTTTGGTCAGATTTGTAAAAAAACGGGTTTTATTGTAAACAAATTTGATTGGTTTGTCGATAGTGAGCGTGGAAATGCATGTGATAGGCGGTCTTATTAAGCGAGTCTTTGAGTCATTCATTCAAATGATTCGTTCAAACGGCTGATTTATCAAGAATGAGGCAGTTGCTTAAGAATTGGTCATTGAATCTTTGACTCAACCGATTCGTTCAAAACGCTGTGAGACGGGCTGTGTTTGTGCTGTGATCATTGTTTGATTTGGAACTATTTTCTCTGCTAAAATAGAACAAAAATAGTCAATATTTAGTCTAAAATGTGATTTAATATTAATTACTTGTTTATTGAACTGTCAGTATCAGTATCACATTTTTAATCACTATACTGTCAAAATAGCACCGTCCTTCGGATGAGACGTTAAACCGAGGCCCTGACTCTCTGTGGTCACAAAAAATCCCAGGATGTCTTTCGAAAGAGTAGGGGTGTAACCCCGGCATCCTGGCCAAATTTGGCCCTTGGCCTTTGTCCATCATGGCCTCCTAATCATCCTCATATACTGATTGGCTTCATCACTGTCTCCTCTCCACCAGTAAGCTGGTGTGTGGTGAGCGTTCTGGCGCAATATGGCTGCCGTCGCATCATCCAAGTGGATGCTGCACATTGGTGGTGGTTGAGGAGATTCCCCCTCTTCTATGTAAAGCGCTTTGAGTGTCCAGAAAAGCGCTATATAAATGTAATGAATTATTATTATTATTAATAGTGATGGTAATCAGAACTTTTGGTCGTGCGTTGTTGCTTAACTAAAACTCCACATTTTGAATTTTTACGGCAGTATGTTAACTGAGTTTCTATTTTGTGAGCTCATTTGTTTCGATTTATCCTCGAAAAGAATTTCGGACTCAGTGTTCAAGAACCTTTAGCGTGCTCTATCGATCATTATCATTGTATCATAATCGATTAATGTTATTATGCAAATGAGGATGATCTCATTTGTGCCCCACTGAAAAAAATGTAATGCCCGTCCGTGAATTTGTGTCTGCTTAGAGTAATAAAGAAAGTTCAAGATCGACAAAAGTTTGTCCAGAAATATGTTAAATAGGTCAAATGTGGACTATTGTTTGGCTAATGAATCATCAGAAGGAGTCAATGAGCTTGAATGTTCAAGTTTGAGGAGTCTTTGGGCAGAATTGTCTTGCTAATTAATCATCAGAAGGAGTGTAAGTATTTCTTTGTACAGAAAGTTTTCTGTAGGTCAAATATGGACTACTGTATGGCTGAAATAACATAAGAACAAGTCTATGAGTATGTATAGAAAGTTTAAGATCGACAAATCTTTGTCCAGAAATATGTCCAGTAGGTCAAATATGGACTACTGTATGGCTGATGAAACATCCGAAAGGATTCAATCAGCTTGAATGGTCAAGTTTGAAGTTTCTTTCACCATAAATTTGTTCAATAGCTCAAAAATGCACGGCTAATGAATCATCAGAAGGAGTCAATGAAATGTACTGTATATTAAGTTCAAGATTAACAAATTTTTGTCCATAAAAATGTTAAACAGGTCAAAAATGGACTAATGGTTGGCCAATGAATCATCAGAAGGAGTCTATAAGTATTTATATAGAGTTTCAGATTGAGGACTCCTTTTCCAGAAATATTTTCAGTTATAAACATGTTATGTATTATTATGTTTCAGATTATTTAGAAAGAAAGAAAGCAAAAAAAGGAAGACAGATTAGTTAGAAAGAAAGATTAGTTAGAAAGATAGATAGATTAGTATGAAAGAAAGATTAGATGAAAGAAAAGAAAGAAAGAAGAAAGAGAAGAAAGAAAGAAAAGAAAGAAAGAAAGAGAAAGAAAGAAAGAAAGAAAGAAAGAAAGAAAGAAAAGAAAGAAAAAAAGAAGAATGAAAGATTTGTTAAAAAGAAAGATTACTTAGAAAGAAAAGAAAGATAAGTTAGAAAAAAAAGATTAGTTAGAAAGATAGATAGATTAGTATGAAAGAAAGAAAGATTAGTTAGAAAGATAGATTAGTATGAAAGAAAAAAATATTAGTTAGAAAGAAAGAAAGATTTGTTAAAACAGAAAGAAAGATTAATTAGAAAAAAATGAAAGAAAGATAGATTAGTTATAAAGAAAAATTTGTTATAAAAGAAAGACTAGTTAAGAAAGAACAGTTAGAAAGAAAGAAAGATTATTTAGAAAGATAGATAGATTAGTTAGAAAGAAAGAAAGATTAGCTAGAAAGAAAGATTTTTTTAGAAAGATAGAAAGATAACTTAGAAAGAAAGATCAGTTAGAAAGAAAAGAAAGAATGATTAGTTAGAAATAAAGAAAGATTAGTTAGAAAGATAGATTGATTAGTTAGATAGAAAGAAAAATTAGTTAAAAAGAAAAAGAAAAAAGAAAGAAAGATTAGTTAGAAAGAAAGATAGAAAAATTAGTTAAAAAGAAAGACTACTTAGAAAGAAAGATCAGTTAGAAAGAAAGAAAGAACAATTAGTTAGAAAGAAAGATAGATAGATTAGTTAGAAAGAAATAAAAATTAGTTAGAAAGAAAAATAAAAAGAAAGAAAGATTAGCTAGAAAGTAATAAATAAAACTTAGTTAGAAAAAAAAGAAAAAAGAAAGATTCTTCAGAAAGATAGAAAAAATTGTTATAAAGAAAGACTAGTTAGAAAGAAAGATCAGTTCGAAAGATTAGTTATAAAGATAGATAGATTAGTTAAAAAGAAAGAAAGATTAGTTAGAAAAAAGAAAAAATAGTTAGAAAAATAGATTACTATGAAAGAAAGAAAGATTAGTCAGGAAGAAAATAGAAAAATTAGTTAAAACGAAAGACTAACTTGTTCTAGAAAGAAAGATCAATGAAATGAAAAGGAATGAAATGTTAGAAAGAAAGATTAGTTAGAAAGATAGATAGATTAGTTAGAAGAACTATTAGAAGAAATATTAGTTAGAAAGATAGATAGATTAGTTAGAAAGAAATATTAGTTAGAAAGAAAGAACAATTATTTAGAAAGAAAGAAAAATTAGTTAAAGAGAAATTATTTAGAAAGAAAGATTAGTTAGAAAGAAAGATTTAGTTAGAAGATAGATAATTATAAAGAATTAGTTAGAAGAAGATTTAGTTAGAAGATAGATATTAGTATGAAAGAAGAAAGATTAGTTAGAAATAAAGATTTGTTTAAAAAGGAAAAAAGATTACTTAGAAAGAAAAAAAGATGGAAAGAAAGAAAAAAGGAAAGAAAAGAAAGAAAGAAAGGAAAGAAAGAAAGAAAGAAAGAAAGAAAGAAAGAAAGAAAGAGAAAGAAAGAAAGAAAGAAAGAAAGAAAGATTAGTTGAAAATAAATAATTTAGAAACAACGATCAGTTAGAAATAATGAAAGATTATTTAGAAAGTAAGAAAGCAAAAAAGGAAGAAAGACAGATTAGTAAGAAAGAAAGATTAGTTAGAAAGATAGAGTAGTATGAAAGAAAGAAAGATTAGTTAGAAAGAAAAATATTTAGAATGAAAGATTAGTTAGAAAAAAGAAAGATAGATAGATTAGTATGAAAGAAAGAAAATTTGTTAAAAAAGAAAGAAATATTAATTAGAAAGAATGAAAGAAAGAAAGATTAAAGAAAGATAGAAAATTTTGTTATAAAAGAAACATTAGTTAGAAAGAAAGAAAGATTATTTAGAAAGATAAATAGATTAGTTTGAAAAGGAACAATTATTTAGAAAGAAAGAAAGATTAGTTAAAGATAAATTACTTAGAAAGATTAGTTAGAAAAAAAGAAAGATTAGTTAGAAAGATAGATTAGTACGAAAGAAATATTAGTTAGAAAGAAAGCAAAAAAGAAATAAAGAAAAATTTGTTAGAAAGAAAGATTAGTTAGAAAGATAGATTAGTATGAAAGAAAGAAAGATTAGTCAGAAAGAAACAAGGAAAAATTAGTTAAAAAGAAAGACTAGTTAGAAAGAAAGATCAGTTAGGAAGAAGATAGATTAGTATGAAAGAAAGAAATATTAGTTCTTTCTATTTCTAGTTCTTAGAATTCTAAAGATGACAGAAAAATTAGTTAAAAAAGAAAGACTAGTTAGAAGAAAAAAATTATTAGTTAGAAAGAAAGAAACAAAGATTAGTTAGAAAAAAGAAAGATTAGTTAGAAAGATTGATAGATTATTATGAAAGAAAAATTAGTTAGAAAGAAAGATTAGCTAGAAAGATAGATTAGTATGAAAGAAAAATAAGAAAAATTAGAAAGATAGATTAGTTGAAATAAAGAAAAATTTGTTAGAAAGAAAGATTTCTTAAAAAAGAAAGAAAGATTAGTCAGAACGAAAGCTAGAAAAATTACGTAAAAAGATTTCTTAAAAAAGAAAGAAAGATTAGTCAGAACGAAAGCTAGAAAAATTACTTAAAAAGAAAGACTTAGAAGTTAGAAAGAAAGATAGATAGATTAGTTAGAAATAAAAATTAGTTAGAAAGAAAAAGAAAAAAGAAAGGTTAGAAAGGTGAAAAAATTGTTAGAACGAAAGACTAGTAAGAAAGAAAGATCAGTTAGAAAGAAAAAGGATTAGATAGAAAGAAAGAAATATTCGTTAAAAAAGAGAGATTATTAAGAAAGAAAGAAAGATGACAGAAAATTAGTTAAAAAGAAAGAAAGACTGGTTAGAAAGAAAGATAAGTTAGTAAGAAAGATAGATTAGTTATAAAGATAGATAGATTAGTTAGAAAGTAAGAAAGTTCATTTAGAAAGAAAGAACAATTAGTTAAAAAGAAATATTGGTTAGAAAGATAGACTAGTTAGAAAGAAAGAAAAATTAGTTAGAAAAAAAATAATAAAGATTAGATGAACGATAGATTAGTTAGAAAAAAAGAAAGATTATTTAAAAAAGGATGATTATTTAGAAAGAAAGATTAGTTGAAAAAAAATTATTTAGAAAGAAAGATTAGTTAGAAAAAAAGAAAAATTACTTAGAAAGATAGATTAGTAAGAAAGAAGGAAAGATTAACAAAAAAAAGAAAGAAAAACAAGAAAGAAAGATTAGTTAGAAAAAAGAAAGAAAGAAAGATGACATATCTCTTCAAGCACTTCAGAATGAGATCTTAAATGCATTGCAATGCAACAAAGTAAATTATGCTTATGTTAGTCTTCATTGCACAAGGCTTGTATATATATGCAATGCAATGCAACAGCAGATTGCATTGCAAACTCTTCAATGAACATAATGGTTCTTGAATGCATTGCAATGCAACAAAAGTGCATATTGCTTATGTTATTCTTCAATGCAAAATGCTTCTTCTCTTTAATGCACAACGGAGTGAGTTAGTTATTAATGCATTGCAATTCAACAAGTTATTAATGCATTTCTAATTCATTGCAATTCAACAAAGTGCATATTACTTATATATTATTCTTCAATGCACAAGGCTTGATTATAAGCCGATTACAATGGCACAATGTAATAGCCGATTGCAATGCACATCTCTTTAATGCACTACGAAATGAGATAGTTCTTGAATGCATTGCAATGAAACAAAGTGCTTATGCTTATCCTTCAATGCACAACTCTTGATCGTATGTGCAATGCATTGCAATATCAGACTGCATTGCACATCTCTTCAATGCACTAAGGAATGAGATAGTTCTTGAATGCATTGCAATGCAACAAAGTAAATAAGGCTTATATGTTATTCTTCAAATTGATTATGTGCAATGCAATGTAATAGCCGATTGCATTGCACATCTCTTTAATGGACTACGAAATTAAGTTTGCTATGCCACAAAAGTGCATGTTGCTTATGTTATTCTTCAATGCAATACACTTGATTGTAAGTGCAATGCAAAAAGCAACAGCAAATTGCATTGCAAATCTCTATAATGCACTACGGAGTGAGAAAGTTCTTGAATGCTTTGCAATGCAACAAAGTGCATATTGCTTATATGTTATTATTCACTGCACAACGCTCATATGTGCAATTCAATTCAACAGCAGACTGCATTGTATGTCAATGCACAACGGAATGTTATTTCTTGAATGCATTGCAATGCAACAACGTGCTTCTGCTTGATCGTATGTGCATTGCATTGCAATATCTTCAATGCACCACGGAATCAGTTAGTTCTTGAATGCATTGCAATGCAACAAAGTAAATAAGGCTTATATGTTATTCTTCAATGCACAAGGGTTGATTATAAGTGCAATGCAATGTAATAGCCGAAAAAGTGCATTATTGCTTATGTTATTTTTCAATGCAAAACACTTGATCGTAAAAGTGCAATGCAAAAGGCAACAGCAGATTGCATTGCAAATATCTTTAATGCACTATGGAATGAGAAAGTTCTTGGATGCATTGCAATGCAACAAAGTGCATGTTGCTTATATGTTATTATTCACTGCACAACGCTCATATGTGCAATTCATTTCAACAGCGGACTGCATTGCACATCTCTTCAATGCACAACGGAATGAGTTATTTCTTGAATGCATTGCAATGCAAAAAAGTGCTTATTACCTATATGTTATTCTTCAATGCACAACTCTTGATCGACTGTGCAATAGCAGAATGCATTGCAATCCCGTCAATGCACTTCGGAATAGTTCCTGAATCCAATGCATTTGCATGTGCATATTGCTTATATGTTATTCTTCACTGCACATCGCTTAGAACTATGTGCAGTGCATTGCAACAGCAGACTCCTCTGCACATCTCTTCAATGCACTACGGAGTGAGTTAGTTCTTGAAATCATTGCAATGCAACAAAGTAAATACGGTAATGCTTATGTGCTATTCTTCAATGCACAAGGCTTGATAATATGTGCAATGCAATCCCACAGCAGATTTATTACCTACTTACAACTAATATTTCTTTCTCTTTCTTTCTTTCTTTCTTTCTTTCTTTCTTTCTTTCTTTCTTTCTTTCTTTCTTCAATTGTTTCATTTTTGACTAATCTTTCTAACTAATCTTTATTTATACTAATCTTTCTTTCTAACTAAACTATCTATCTTTCTACTAATCTTTCATTCTTTATAACTGATCTTTCTAACTAGTCTTTCTTACTGATCTTTCTAAATAATCTTTCATTATTTTTTCTAAGTAATCTTTTTTCTAAATAGTAAAATTAAATCTTTCTTTCTTTTTTTTTAACAAATTCTTTCTAACTAATCTTTCTTTCTTTCTTTCCTTCATACTAATCTATTTAGCTTTCTAACTAATCTTTCTTTCTTTCTAACTAATTTTTCTTTCTTTTTTGCTTTTTTTCTGAGTAATCTTTCTTTCATACTAATCTATCTATCTTTCTAACTAATCTTTCTTTTTTTCTAACTAATCTTTCTTTCAAAATAATTTCTTTTCAACTAATCTTTCTTTCTTTCTTTCTTTCCTTTTTTTGCTTTCTTTCTAAATAATCTTTCATTCTTTTTTCTAAGTAATATTTTTTTCTAAATATTTTTTTTCAACTAATCTTTCTTTTTTTCTTTATTTCTTTCTTTCTTTCTAACTAATCTTTCTTTCTTTCTTTCATACTAATCTATCTATCTTTCTAACATTTCTTTCTAACTAATTTTTCTTTCTTTTTTACCTAATCTTTTTGTCATCTTTCTTTCTATGTAATCTTTCTTCCTTTTTTAACGAATCTTTATTTCTTTCTAACTGATCTTTTTTTCTAACTGATCTTTCTTTCTTTCCTTCTTTCTTTCTAATTGATCTTACTTTCTAACTAATCTTTCTTCCTTTTTTAACGAATCTTTATTTCTTTCTAACTAATCTTTCTTTCTAATTCTTTTTTTGAATAATCTTTCCTTCTAACTAATTCATTTCTAACTAATCTTTCTTTCCTTATAACTGATCTTTCTAACTAGTCTTTCTTTCTTTTTTTAACTAATCTTTGTGTCATCTTTCTTTGTTTCTTTATAAGTAATCTTTCTTTCTTTATAATTGATCTATCTTTCAAACTAATCTTTCTTTCTTTCTAACTGGTCTTTCTTTCTAACTAGTCTCTATCTTTTTTAACTAATCTTTCTGTCATCTTTCATTCTTTCTTTCTGAGTAATCTTTCTTTTTAACAAATCTTTCTTTCTGTCTTTCTTTCTTTTTAACAAATCTTTCTTTCTTTCTTTCTTTCTTTTTAACAAATCTTTCTTTCTTTCTGTCTTTCTTTCTTTTTAACAAATCTTTCTTTCTTTCTTTCTTTCTTTCTTTCATACTAATCTATCTATTTTTCAAATTTTTCTTTCTTTCTTTTTAGCTTTCGAACTAATCTTTCTTTCTACTAATAACTACAGTTTTTTTTATTCGCTTTGGTACTATTTCTTGTAGGTGTACAAGTAAGGTGTACATTTTCAAAACTCTTAGTACAAAAATCCAAACTGATCACACTTGTAACGCAGCTAGTCATTCTTTCAAAACATGATCCCATGCTTTAAATACAGTTATACATTTCTCAGTCCACAAAATCATTGTTTCAAACACAAGATTATTGTAATATGTAATGAGAACATTTGGTTTAATCACAGAAACACAACAGTATGATCTTCTTTCAATTTAGTACTTTTAACAATCAGTTAATTCAACAGCAAACAATGCAATACACATGTTTCAAATCACACTTGTGCTGAAATAATTACAGTAGTATAATACAGGCTACAGTTGTCACATTAGAAAATACACATGCATTACCTAACTTATGTAATTGAATCCATAATGTTTGTAATAGTATCTGCAGTTAGTTATGAAAAGCTGTGATGAAGTATGACACAGCCATGAGGATCTGTGCTAGAACAGAGTTTGCTGGAAATACAGTAAATGATTTCACTCTATATCATTTTCATACATACCCTTTAACTGATTCTAGTTGACCTTTACGGATGAAGGTTGGGTTACAGTAATGTGGCAGTCTCTACCATGGTAATCTGTTTACAGTATCACATGGCATACATACTGTAATGTAAAATGCTGTATTTGATGCTTTTATTGATGCATCTCTAATCAATCTAATGTTTTACAGTCATCGACCATTTATCTCCCTTATAACTCTATTCTGCTTTACAGTGTTTTCACAAATTTCTCTGTATCTCTCTCACACACACATGCGTGTACACACACTTTGAACATGGTGGTTGTTATCTATACTAAATCACTTACAGTTTTTTTTATTCGCTTTGGTACTATTTTCACAAGTAATCTTTCATTTTCAGAACTCTTAGTCCAAAAATCCAAACTGATCACACTTGTAACGCAGCTAGTCATTCTTTCAAAACATGGCCTCATGCTTTCATTACAGTTATACACTTTTCAGTCCACATAATCATTGTTTCAAACATAAAATTATTGTAATATGTAATGAGAACGTTTGGTTTAATCCCAGAAACACAACAGTATGATCTTCTTTCAATTTAGTACTTTTAACAATCAGTTCATTCAACAGCAAACAATGCAAGACACATGTTTCAAATCACCCTTGTTGCTGAAATAATTACAGTAAGACAGGCTACAGTCGCCACATTAGAAAATACACATGCGTTACCTAACTTATGTAATTGAATCCATAATGTTTGTAAGTATATCTGCAGTGAGTTATCTTAAGCTGTGATGAAGTATGACACAGCCATGAGTTTCTGTGCTAGAACTGAGTATTCTGGCAATACAGTAAATGATTTCACATATACCATTTTACTGAATCTCTACAGTAGTGAACTTTTACAGTTGGGTTACAGTAATGTGGCAGTCTCTATGGTAATCTGTTTACAGTATCACATGGCATACATACTGTAATGTAAAATGCTGTATATAGTTTCATGTACTAAATGTATTGATTTCACCTTTTATAATTTGAATTACTGAAATACATAAACTTTTGCACATTCAAATTTTTCAAGTTTCATTTGTATAGAAATCTATGTGTACCAAATGATTTATTGATTAACCATTAAGATCAGTTGGATTAAATAATAGACAAATGTATTAAACTGAAGAAAAAGAGATGCAAATCAAAAGTTTGATAGTAAGAGCTTTATGAAAGGCAGTTACTGTGAATGAAACAATAATGTAGATGAAACACTTATTTTGTGTTGTGAAAAGGATACTTTGTGATTTTGTGAATTGTACTAACACATTTGAAAACATGATGAAATGTTTGAAAAAAGTGCACTTTTGATGATCTTTTGTGATAGCACTAAGTTTTGAAAATGCACACCTTACTTGTGAAAATAGTACCAAAGCGAATAAAAAAAACTGTAATCTATCTATCTTTCTAACTAATCTTTCTTTTTTTCTAACTAATCTTTCTTTCAAAATAATTTGTCTTTCTAACTAATCTTTCTTTCAACTAATCTATCTATCTTTCTAACTGATCTTTCTTTCTTTCTGACTGATCTGTTACTTTCTAACTGATCTTTCATTCTAACTATCTTTCTTTCTTTTTTACCTAATGTTTTTGTCATCTTTCTTTCTAAGAAATCTTTCTTTCTTTCTTTCTTTCTTTTTCGTTCGTTCTTTCTTTCATACTAATCTGTCTATCTTTCTAATATTTCTTTCTAACTAATTTTTCTTTCTTTCTTTTTTGCTTTTTTTCTGACTAATCTTTCTTTCATACTAATCTATCTATCTTTCTAACAAATCTTTCTTTTTTTCTAACTAATCTTTCTTTCAAAATAATTTCTTTTCAGCTAATCTTTCTTTCTTTCCTTTTTTTGCTTTCTTTCAATCTAAATAATCTTTCATTCTTTTTTCTAAGTAATATTTTTTCTAAATATTTTTTTTCGACTAATCTTTCTTTGTTTCTTTTGAAGTCATCTTTCCTTCTTTCTAAGTAATCTTTCTTTCTTTCTAACTAATCTTTCTTTCTTTCTTTCATACTAATCTATCTATCTTTCTAATATTCTTTCTAACTAATTTTTCTTTCTTTCTTTTTTGCATACTATCTATCTTTCTAACTAATCTTTCATTCTTTATATTTGATCTTTCTAACTAGTCTGTCTTTGTTTCTTTCTAAGTAATTTTTTCCTTTTTTTATAATTGATCTTTCTTTCTAACTAGTCTTTCTTTCTTTTTTCTCTAATCTTTCTGTCATATTTCTTTCGTTTTCTTTCTAAGTAATCTTTCTTTTTTAACAAATCTTTCTTTCTTTCTTTCTTCTTTCTTTCTTTCTTCTTTCTTTCTTTCTTTCTTTCTTTCTTCATCTAATCTTTCTTTCTTTCATACTAATATTTCTAACTAATCTTTCTTTCGTTCTAACTGGTCTTTCTTTCTAACTAGTCTTTCTTTCAACTAAATTTTATATCTTTCTTTCTAACTAATCTTTCTTTTTAACAAATCTTTCCTTCTTTCTTACTAATCTATCTTTCTAACTAATCTTTCTTTTTCTAGCTAATCTTTCTTTCTTAATAATTTTTTTTCAACTAATCTCTTCTTTCATACTAATCTATCTATCTTTCTAACTAATCTTTCTTTCTTTCTTTCTTTCTTTCATACTAATCTATCTTTCTAACTAATCTTTCTTTCTTTTTTGCTTACTTTCTAAATAATCTTTCATTCTTTTTTCTAACTAACCTTTCATTCTTTTATATTAATCTCTCTATCTTTCTATCTAATCTTTCTTTCTAACTAATCTATCTTTCTATCTAATCTTTCTTTCTAACTAATCTATCTTTCTAACTGATCTTTCTTTCTAACTGATCTTTCTTTCTAAATAGTCTTTCTTTCTAACTCATTTTTCTATCTTTCTTTCTAACTAATCTTTCTTTTTTAACAAATCTTTCCTTCTTTCTTACTAATCTTTCTAACTAATCTTTCTTTTTTCTAACTAATCTTTCTTTCTAAATAATTTCTTTTCAACTAATCTCTTCTTTCATACTAATCTATCTATCTTTCTAACTAATCTTTCTTTTTTCTAACTAATCTTTATTTCTTTATAACATCTTTATTTATAACTAATCTTTCTTTCTTTCTTTCTTTCTTTCTTTCTTTCATACTAATCTATCCTTTCTAACTAATCTTTCTTTCTAACTGATCTTTCTTTCTAACTAGTCTTTCTATCTTTTTTAACTAATCTTTCTGTCATCTTTCATTCTTTCTTTCTTTCTATCTAATCTTTCTTTCATACTAATCTATTCATCTTTCTAACTAATCTTTCTTTCTTTGTTTTTTCTCTTTCTTTCTAATCTTTCTTTCATACTTTCCTTCTTTTTTCTCCTTCTTTCTAACTAATCTTTCTTTCATACTAATATATCTATCTTTCTAACTAATCTTTCTTTTTTTACTATTCTATCTAAATAATTTCTTTTCAACTAATCTTTTTTTTAGTTTAGTTTTTTAAAAATTAGAAAAAAGATTTTTTTCTAATCTTTCTTTCTGTCTAACTAATCTATCTCTCTTTCTAACTAATCTCATTCTTTATTCTAGTTCATTCTAGTCTTTCTTTCTTTTTTATCTAATCTTTCTGTCTTTCTGTCTTTCTTTCTTTCTTTCTTTCTTTCTTTCTTTCATACTAATCTATCTATCTTTCTAAATAATCTTTCTTTCTTTTTTGCTTTCTTTCTTTCTAAATAATCTTTCATTCTTTTTTCTAAGTAATCTTTTTTTCTAAATAATTTCTTTTCAACTAATCTTTCTTTCTTTCTTTCTTTCTTTCTTTGTTTCTTTTTTCTTTGTTTCTTTCTTTCTTTTCTTTCTTTTCTTTCTTTCTTTCTTTCTTTTTCTTTCTTTCTTTTCTTTCTTCTTCTTTCTTTCTTTCTTTCTTTCTTTCTTTCTTTTTTCTAAATAGTCTTTCTTTCATACTAATCTATCTATCTTTCTAACTAATCTTTCTTTTTTCTAACTAATCTTTCTTTCTAAATAATTTCTTTTCAACTAATCTCTTCTTTCATACCAATCTATCTATCTTTCTAACTAATCTTTATTTTTTTCTAACTAATCTTTCTTTATAACATCTTTATTTATAACTAATCTTTCTTTCTTTCTTTCTTTCTTTCTTTTTTCTTTCATACTAATCTATCTATCTTTCTAACTAATCTTTCTTTCTAACTGATCTTTCTTTCTAACTAGTCTTTTTATCTTTTTTAACTAATCTTTCTGTCATCTTTCTTTCTTTCGTTTTTAACAAATCTTTCTTTCTTTTTTAACAAATCTTTCTTTCTTTCTTTCTTTTTTTTCTTTCTTTCTTTCTTTCTTTCTTTCTTTCTTTCTTTCTTTCTTTCTTTTTCTTTCTTTTCTTCTATCTATCTAATCTTTCTTTCATACTAATCTATTTATATTTCTAACTAATCTTTCTTTCTTTTTTTGCTTTCTTTCTAAATAATCTTTCACTATTTTTTTAACTAATCTTATCTTTCTAAATAATTTCTTTTTAACTAATCTTTTTTCTTACTTTGTTTTACATCTGTAAAATAAAGTATTTTTTACAGTATTTTTAAAGTATTTTTCTGAAATGTATTGTGTAAGTAATCTTTCTTTTTTAAATCTTTCTATCTTTCTAACTAATCTTTCTTTCTTTCTAACTAATCTTTCTTTATTAACAAATCTTTTCTTTCTTTCTTTTTTACTATCTAATTTTTCTTTCTTTCATACTAATCTGTCTAACTAATCTTTCTTTCTAATTAATCTTTCTTTCTTCCTTTTTTTTGCTTCTTACTTTCTAAATAATCTTTCATTCTTTTTTCTAACTAATCTTTCTATCTAAATAATTTCTTTTCAACTAATCTTTCTTTCTAAGTAATCTATCTTTCTTTATTAACAAATCTTTCTTTCTTTCTAACTAATCTTTCTTTCTTTCATTCTAATCTATCTATCTTTAGATAAAAAAGGAGACCATGGTTGCTTAAAGAACTGGCGCCCCGTTTCCCTGCTGTGTGTGGATCTAAAAATCTTTTCGAAAGCCTTAACCAACAGATTGAAAAACTGTATAGGAACTATTATTCACAATGATCAGTCTTACTGTATTCCTAACCGAACAATATTTGACAATCTTTTTTTGGGTAGAGATATCATTTCAGTGGCAAAAATATATAACTTGGACATTGGGCTGCTCTCTTTGGACCAAGAAAAAGCCTTCGATAGAGTGGACCACTCTTATTTATTTAAGACTCTGGAGGCTTTTGGCTTCGGTCATCATTTTGTGTCTTTTGTCAAGCTCATGTACAGCGATATTTATAGCATGTTAAGAGTAAATGGAACATTAACTAGACCTTTTTCAGTGATGAGAGGAATAAGACAAGGGTGTCCTCTATCAGGTCTACTCTATGCTATTTCTATTGAGCCTTTTTTAAGTCTGTTGAGAAAAAGATTATGTGGTATTGGTGTTCCTGGTTTCCCCAAAGTACCCCAAGTAAAACTTTTAGCATATGCAGACGATGTAACTCTGATAATTAGAAACTCAAACGATATTGATAATATTATTTCATGTCAGAATATTTTTCAGAAAGCTACCTCTGCACGCATAAATTGGGGAAAATGTGATTCTTTTCTAATGGGAGATTGGCATAGTTCAGGACCTCCTAGCTTGCCAAATCATTGTAAATGGGCACAGGATGGTTTAAAAGTTCTTGGCATTTATTTTGGAACTGACCAGTACATGGAGAAGAACTGGGAAGGAGTCGTTGACCGGGTTATTGGTAAAATCCAAAAGTGGAAGTGGATTCTCCCTCAGCTTTCATATAGAGGGAGATGCCTGGTGATTAATAATCTGGCTGCTTCAATGCTGTGGCATAAGGTTACAGTGTTAGATCCCCCTAAAGACTTGCTTTTAAAGGTTCAAAAGGCATTTGTTGATTTCTTTTGGAATGGCCATCATTGGCTTCCTCCTGGAGTGCTGTATCTTCCCGTTGCAGAAGGAGGTCAAGGCCTGATACATGTTGAATCCAAAATTGCAGCAATGAGACTGCAAACACTGCAAAAACTGCTGTACTGCTCTGATGGCATGCCATGGATTGATTATTGTTTGTATATTCTTAAAGAACTTGGAGCAACAGATCTTGACAAAGATTGAAAGACAAATTCTTACAGTAATTGAGAAGCCTTGTGTTAAAAATGTGTATGGTTCCTTTTTCAAGTTCTATGAATCAATTTTTCAATCATGGAGT
This sequence comes from Chrosomus eos, assembly GCA_036326025.1. Classification (NCBI taxonomy): domain Eukaryota; kingdom Metazoa; phylum Chordata; class Actinopteri; order Cypriniformes; family Leuciscidae; genus Chrosomus; species Chrosomus eos. The sequence continues at coordinate 44,878,825 of CM070818.1, read as the reverse complement.
TTGTTAAAATTTTCAAGACGTTGTGAAGACGGTCAGTGTGTTGGCTAAACAAACAGCAAAAAATGGAAAAAACTTCAGAAATGTCCAAGGAAAATTTTCATTTAATTTCAGGGTGCCACAAATTCCAAAAAAGTGCAACACAGTCCAAGCAAAATGTCCTTGGTAAATCCAGGCTACTCAGAAATTCAGTGGGAAAGCAAATGAACAAAATAATTTGGTCAGAGTACAACTCATCCCAAAGAAAAACAAAACAAAACAAAAAGAACTAAAACGAGCTCATTGAAAGAGTAAGTTACACAATTGGCTACTGATCCAACCAAACAGCCCTTTCTTTTCTCTCCAACAGTTCAACTGCTCTTTTATAGTTTTAAATCTCCTCCTTCATTTTCAAACTCCTCCAGCATTTTCAAACTGACTCATCAGTTATTAACTATAATTTCCATAGTTCACAAAGTATTGTCAAGCTTACCAACTATACATTGATAATGTCTATCTACAAGCAGTTACATTATCATTTAGTAAACCTTCACACTCAAACATTCATGAGTTTTAAGTCTAAATACTCTTAATAGAATAACTCCGCCCCTTCAGGATGATATATAGTTGGTTTCCTGTTCGCGGCCCCTCCTACTAGGCATTTCCAGGAACCGGTAAGACAAAGGGAAAAGCACATGATTATTAAAATATTGTTTGCTCCACTTAACCTTGTATGTTCTACTTTTAATAACAGTCACCATGGAATGTGCACCTTTCATGTGACTGCCACTAGAATAAAACAAACACAGATTAACAAACGGTTTCATGTGGTTATTTAATGTTGGCACATATGTGCCTCATCACATTTTCTCCCCTTCACCCCTTCTGGATGGTTTAAATTAGGCAAACGGGATAAATAGTCAGCGATAAGATTTTTTTTTACCTGGACAGTGCTCAATTGAGAAGACATAAGGTTGCAGAGACAGACACCAGCGCAGTATCCTTGAGTTACTGTTCTGCATGGTTTGCATCCATTTCAGTGCACGATGATCAGTTCTCAATGTGAAATCACGCCCAAGCAAGTAGTACCGCAGGGAGTCCACAGCCCACTTGATGGCAAGACCTTCCTTCTCAATGGTTGAGTATTTCCGCTCTCTTTCAAAGAGTTTTCTGCTCAGAAATAACACCGGTCTCTCATTGTGAGCCTCTCCTTGGACTAGTACCGCTCCCAAGCCCACATCAGAGGCGTCCACCTGTACAATAAATCTCTTAGAGAAATTAGGACTCTGCAAAACTGGTTCATGACATAGTAAGTCTTTCAATGATTTAAAGGCTTCTTCACACTCATTCGTCCAACAAAATTTAGCCGGACTCTTTTTGGTCAGATCAGTCAGAGGTGTAGCCAGTGATGCAAAATGGGGAATAAACCTGCGGTACCAACCAATTAACCCCAGAAAAGACCTCACTTGTTTTTTCGTTTGGGGCCGAGTAATGTTTTGGATGGCCTGCAGCTTTTCCACTTGTGGTTTAATCTGGCCATGCCCCAGTAAATAGCCCAAATACTTCACTTCTGTCCGAGCCCATGAACATTTGGTGGTGTTAATCGTGAGCCCAGCTCCCTGAAGCTTCCTCAGAATATCTGCAAGATGTTGTAAATGTTCTTGCCAAGACCCACTGTATACCACCACGTCATCGAGATATGCTGCTGCATACTGCTCACATCCCGCAAGTACCCGATCCATCAATCTTTGGAACGTGGCCGGTGCTCCATGTAATCCAAAGGGCATAACTGTATACTGATATAACCCTGTGGGAGATCGAAAGGCAGTGAAGGGCTTGCAAGATGGGTCAAGGGGCACTTGCCAATATCCTTTACATAGATCTAAAGTAGTCATAAAGGATGCTTTACCCAGTCTCTCGATCAACTCGTCGATACGAGGCATTGGATAAGAGTCAAAACAAGATACACTGTTTAATTTTCTGAAGTCAGTGCAGAACCGGATTCCTCCATCCTTTTTAGGGACGAGTAGTATGGGACTTGACCACTCACTGTTGGACGGTTCTATAATCCCCATTTCCAACATGGCCTCGATCTCACTCTTTAATTGTCCCACCATCTTCTCTGGGACTCGATAGGGTTTTTGTCGAACCGGAGCAGTGTCTTTCAAGATGATATTATGTGTGAGGATTTCGGTACGGCCTGGTCTTTCCTGGAAAAGAGAGGGAAATGTTTGAAGTACCTCGGTTAGTTGTTGTTGTTGCTGAGGGTTATTCAAATGTGCCGACCATCCTGGAGCCTTTTCCGGTGATCGCACTGGTTCCATATCGGTTTCATCCTCTTCCTCCACTATGGCCCTCACCATCATCGCTTGTTCTTTAACACCTGCTGGACCATTAAGATCAGACACCCTCTCCTTGAATTCCCTCAGAAGATTAACATGTAGAACCTGTTTTGTCTTCTTCCTTTCGGGACACAAGATCTCATAGGTTACTGGGCCCAGTTTTCGTGTCACGACATACGGACCCTGCCACTTGGCCAACAATTTACTGGTACCTGATGGAAGCAGTACCAGAACCTTCTGTCCCGGTTCCAAGTCCCTTTTCCTGGCATGTACATCGTACCATACCTTTTGCTTTTTCTGGGCAGCAGATAAATTCTCTTTAGCCAGAGTCCTAAAGTTCTCCAACTTGTCCCTCATCTGTAATATATATGAGGCGATACTGCACTGGGCTGGTTCCTCTGCTGTCCATCCCTCTTTGAGCACGTCCAGGGGACCACGAACTTGCCTGCCAAACAGAAGTTCAAAGGGTGAGAAACCGGTTGAGCATTGAGGAACCTCTCTATAGACAAAAAGTATGAAAGGAAGCCATTTATCCCAATCCCTTCCAGACTCATCAACAAACTTCTTAAGCATGTTTTTCAATGTTCCATTGAACCGTTCTACCAAACCATCTGTTTGAAGGTGAAATGGTGTAGTTCTGATTCCCTTAATGCCTAGCTGTTTGTACAGTAGCTTCATCACTTTAGCCATAAAATTTGTTCCCTGATCAGTGATAATTTCAGAAGGAACTCCAACTCTTGAAATCAAATCAACCAAACATCTCACAATGTGCTTAACTTGGACTGAACGCAAAGGATACACCTCCGGATATCTGGTAGCATAATCACAGATCACCAATGCAAATTGATGGCCCGCACTACTCTTTACCAATGGACCTATTATATCCATCCCTATGCGATCAAATGGAGTTCCAATAATAGGCAGAGGTTGCAGATAACTTCTATCAGCTTTTCGAATTGGCGCTACCCTTTGACATTCAGTACAAGTTTTACAGTATTCCTGCACATCTTGATACATTCTTGGCCAATAAAATCGCTGACTAACCCGTTCGTATGTTTTCTGTTGGCCTAGATGCCCTGACCAAGGAATGGTATGCCCCAGATGTAAAATCATCTGATGCAGAGCTTTGGGTAGAACTAGTCTAGGGATCTCCATATCGTCCAGGTACAAAAGATTGTTCTTTAAAATGTACCTGTCCCCCCCCACCTTTGTTACTCCCACAGCATTGCCATCTACCTCACACACTTTTTGAAACAGGGTTTGTAGACCAGCGTCTGCTTTTTGTAACTCCCTAAAATTATCAGGGACCTGCCAACGGTCGTTAATCATCTCAGATCCAGGGTGGTCAGTAAAACTGCGGATGCTCCCTTGTATCTTATCCTTCCCTCTATGCTTTTCTTGTCGCCTCTGTCTTCTACTTTTTTTTTTCTTTCCTACTGGAGAAAACAAATCCGCATCAGCATTAGGAAGGGGTTGTAAACCTTTGGTCTGGGACCGTGTAACCACTGCACACATTTTGGATGCTAAACCAATCAAATCAGTTAAACCAGGAAAATCTTCCCCGATCACCACATCGTATGCTAGTTTTTCAACCACCCCCACCCTTAACAGATATGCTTGTTCTTCTATCACCACAGAGACATCGGCAGTAGGATAGATTCTTTCATCCCCATGTACGCACCCCAAACATACGGTATCTTCGTAGTTTAGCATCTCACAATTCAACAAGTCAGATTTCACCAAAGTTTGTGTACTACCTGTATCGACCAAGGCCTGAACTGGTTGACCATTAACGGTTACCGTTATAAGGTGGCTATGTTTCTCTGTAGGTTTTACAGCTTCCCCAAAGCACTCATTCCTGGGAACATAACACATGTTAGTCATTTTTGGCTTTCTTAAGGGACAAAGAGAAGCCTTATGCCCTGGTTGTTGACAATAGAAACAAATGAATGTTACATTAGATTGTTTCCCTGACAGTCCAACAGTCTTATCAACAGGTTCCTCCAATTTTCCCTTCCCCATAGTCACAGTACCTTTGATGGTTCGTGGTAGCTCTCGATGAGCAGCCATATACCTTTCAGCCAGCCTTGCAGCTTCCTCGCCAGTCTGTGGTTGGTTTTCTTTGACCCAAACTCTCACGTCGGGACGCAACACTCGCAAATACTGTTCCAAGATGATGGTTTCTCCCACCTGTTCCTTACTCTTCGTTTCGGGTCGCATCCACCTCTTATACAAGCCTTTTATGCGATTGTAAGTCTCTCTCACACTCTCTCCAGTTGGTATCATAAGGCTTCGGAAACGCAGACGATATGTCTCCTCAGTCACGTTGTATTTGGACAGGACCGCAGCCTTGATGTCATCGTAGGAACCGGCGCATAGTTCATCCATGCCCGCATAGGCCTCCAAAGCTTTGCCTGTCAATAAAGTTACAACTCGTACTGCCCACTCATCAATGTGCCATCCCCATGTTCTAGCAATGCGTTCGAACCGCACAAAGAAGCTCTCCACATCCTCACCCTCTACGAAATCAGGAATTCGAGGTTCATGATGGCGTCTAATAAATGGTACCGGTAGCGGTGACCCAGTCGTCACATGGTCTTCCAGTAGAGCCTGAGGAGGTTCTGGAAGCAACGGTTCCAGGAGGTTCTTCTACTGCCAGTTACTCCACAAAGACAACAATCCCACTTCTGACACCATTTGTTGTGAAGACGGTCAGTGTGTTGGCTAAACAAACAGCAAAAAATGGAAAAAACTTCAGAAATGTCCAAGGAAAATTTTCATTTAATTTCAGGGTGCCACAAATTCCAAAAAAGTGCAACACAGTCCAAGCAAAATGTCCTTGGTAAATCCAGGCTACTCAGAAATTCAGTGGGAAAGCAAATGAACAAAATAATTTGGTCAGAGTACAACTCATCCCAAAGAAAAACAAAACAAAACAAAAAGAACTAAAACGAGCTCATTGAAAGAGTAAGTTACACAATTGGCTACTGATCCAACCAAACAGCCCTTTCTTTTCTCTCCAACAGTTCAACTGCTCTTTTATAGTTTTAAATCTCCTCCTTCATTTTCAAACTCCTCCAGCATTTTCAAACTGACTCATCAGTTATTAACTATAATTTCCATAGTTCACAAAGTATTGTCAAGCTTACCAACTATACATTGATAATGTCTATCTACAAGCAGTTACATTATCATTTAGTAAACCTTCACACTCAAACATTCATGAGTTTTAAGTCTAAATACTCTTAATAGAATAACTCCGCCCCTTCAGGATGATATATAGTTGGTTTCCTGTTCGCGGCCCCTCCTACTAGGCATTTCCAGGAACCGGTAAGACAAAGGGAAAAGCACATGATTATAAAAATATTGTTTGCTCCACTTAACCTTGTATGTTCTACTTTTAATAACAGTCACCATGGAATGTGCACCTTTCATGTGACTGCCACTAGAATAAAACAAACACAGATTAACAAACGGTTTCATGTGGTTATTTAATGTTGGCACATATGTGCCTCATCACAAGTGGCTGATGAAAATTATGGATGTGCAGAACCTTTGTTTTTTAGCCCTTTTTTCAAGTTACAGCCTCCACTATCGAGATATATCCAGCTGCAGACCCGCAGCACCACCAGTTTCAGAACCCCAGCGCCAGAACCCCAGCGCCAGAACCGGAAGTGAGGGAGGGGCGGAATTATTATTTTTGCATTATAGTTATTTTTGCAAGAATGTAAGGACAAAATGGGCCTGAGAGTGAGTTCCTCATTTGATACATTGTAAGTTAAATTTATACAGGATTGTTGTGATAAAATAGGGGTGAATTGGTCATTTGTTTTATACATATATTGTTTCTTTTAAAACAATGCCGAATTTTCTCTCTTTAAGATTTTTGACATTATTTTTTTACATAAAGAAAAATGCATGCTGCACATGTTCTCGTGAAATAAAGTATATTTTATATAAAAAAAAATATTAAACAATCAATATCAGGCATTACAAATTCATATTAACAACACATAGCCTACCTTCAATATCAAAACAATTTAAGATTTTGTAAACACAATAAATAAATAAATAGAACATAAAATATCACAGAGGTCTAATTAGTTATCAAATTGTATGATTTTAAAAAACATCCAAGGCTTGTCTTGTTTTTATATCTTTCAAAGCTTTCTTATACAGAGTTAACTCCTTCATAAAAACCAAAAACAAAGGTCTTACCTTCATAAATCTATACTTATGTATAAACTGCTTAGCTAAAACAATTAAACTGTTATGCATTAAAATGCCCATAAGTTTCAAGCATTATTTTTCACCATTATGATCAGGAAGTAACTCTCATAATACAATGAAACGGATAACTACAATTATATTACACAAAATCAATGTTTTAAAATGCTTATTGCTGTACCTTAACATTATAACACATATAAAGTATGTTTCGTGTGTAATAAAAGCATGCCGTTTCGTGTCTAAGCAAATTATGCTCCAAAACGTTAGGTGGCGTTACTCAGTTTAAAACGTAAGCTCCGCCCCTCACTTCCGGTTCTGGCGCTGGTGTTAGAACGTAAGCTCCGCCCCTTACTTCCGGTTCTGGCGCTGGTGTTCTGAAACTGGTGGTGCTGCGGGTCTGCAGCTGGATACTATAGCCACTATCAGGTTCTGTAATTGAAATGTTTCTGAATGCTGGAATAACTAGAGTTTTAGATCTGCTTGACATAACAAGAGGTCAGTGGCGAACGGCTCAGTCACTGGCTGACCAGGTTGGGATGCGGTCAGTAAGAACAGTGGAAGGGGTAGTTAAGAGCTTTAAGGCCTGTTTCCCCCAGATTTCACAGCATTTGTAGACTCGGTTTTAAATAATGGCTTTTTATCAAAGTCTTTTCCGGTATTAAAAGTTGTCCCTAAAAATTTGGAAATTGAAGAGAACACTAAGGTTCTTTTGTTAAAGGGGTTTGAACTTTTGGATTTCCAAAGTATGGGGAAGAAAACGGTTTATCATGTTTGTGCTAAATCGGCACAGTTTGGACAGTTGAAGGAAAGGGTAGACACTAAATGGAGGATGTACCTTTCAGTGCCCAGAGATGTGGATCCCTCATGGAGGCTGTTGTATAAGCCTCCGATTCCAAAAAGATCCGGAGATCTAGAGTGGAGAATACTTCACAGTGTGGTGGCTACAAACAACTTTGTTTCAAAATTTAATGAAGAGGTTTTACCTGAATGTCCTTTCTGTAAGGCTTCCGATACTGTATTTCATTTATTTTGTGAGTGTTCAAGGCTGGTTCCACTTTTTGTACTTTTGGAAAAACTAATAATGAAATTGGGTTTTTCTTTTACAAACACCCTTTTTATTTTTGGTTGCAAGTATAAGCAGTCATGGCGCGATCAGTGTGTGCTTGGCAATTTTTTAATGGTTCAAGCCAAGTTAGCAATCCTGAAAACACATCAATGTAAAAATGCTGCTCAAGATGTTGATTTGTTGGTTATTTTTAAATCATTGGTAGAATTTAGGGTTGCTATTGAATTTGCATATTACCAACAGATTGATAAAGTACCTTTTTTTACAATGAGGTGGGGCGTGAGAGATGCTTTAAGTGACAATTAGTGAGTTTGGAAATTTGCTTTTTAATTGGTAATACCAATTGCCAATTAGACTTGTATTTTATATTTTTATTTTATGTGTGTGTTTTGTATATTAGCTCTGTAATGTTTTGGAGAATGGGGTAAATTAAAAGGGTTTTAAAAGTCAATCTATCTATCTTAGTCTTTCTTTCTTTATTTCTTTCTTTTTTTTCTTTCTTTCTTTCTATCTTTCTTTCTTTCTTTCTTTCTTTCTTTCTTTCTTTCTTTCTTTCTTTCTGACTAATTTTTCTTTATAACTAATCTTTCTTTCGTTCTTTCGTTCTTTTTTTCTTTCTATCTTTCTTTCTTTCTAAACAATATCTTTCTAAATAATTTCTTTCTTCTAATCTTTCTAACTAATCTTTCTTCCTTTCTAACTATCTATAACTACTTATATCCTTTCTTTCTTTAAAACTATCCTTTCTTTCTTTCTTTCTTTCTTTCTAACTAATCTTTCTTTCTATCTTTCTAACGTATCTATATTTCTTTCTATGTAATCTTTCTTCTTTTTTAGTAACTAATCTCTTTCTTTCATTCTAACTAATCTTTCTTTCTTTCTAACTAATCTTTCTTCCTTTCTAACTAATCTTTCTATCTTTCTAAGTAATCTTTCTTTTTTAAAAAATCTTTCTTTTTTTCTAACTAATCTTACTTTCTTTCATACTAATCTTTTCTTTCTAATCTTTCTTTCATTCTAACTAATCTTTCCTTTTTTAACTAATCTTTCTTTCTTTTTTAACAAACCTTTCCTTCTATCTTTGTAACTAATATTTTTTTCTTTTTTTCTAACTGTTTCTTTCTAAATTTCTTTTCAACTAATCTTTCTTTCTAATTAATCTTTCTTTCTTTTTTTCTTTTTTCCTTTCTTTCTTACTTTCAAACTAATCTTTTTTTAACTAATCTCTTTCTTTTTTAACAAACCTTCTTTCTTTCTTTCTTTCTTTCTTTCTTTCTTTCTTTCTTTCTTTCTAACTAATATTTCTTTCATTCTAACTAATATTTCATTCTTTTTTCTAACTAATCTTTCTTTCTAAATAATTTTTCTTTCTTTTTTAACAAATCTTTTTTTCTTACTTTCTTTCTAACTAATCTTTCAGTCTTTTATCTAACTAATCTTTCTATCTTTCTAACTAATCTTTCTTTTTTTCTAACAATCTTTCTTTCTACTAATCTTTCTTTCTTTTTTACTTTCTGGGGGAGGAGGAGGAGGAGGAGGGGAGGAGGAGGAGGAGGAGGGGGAGGAGGAGGGAGGGAGGAGGAGGAGGAGGAGGGAGGGAGAGGGGAGGAGGAGGGAGGAGGGGAGGGGAAGAGGAGGAGGGAGAGGGAGGAGGGGAAGGGGAGGGGAGGGGAAGGGGAGGAGGAGAGAGAGGAGAGTGAGAGGAAGGTAGAGAGGAGGAGGAGAGGAGAGGGGCAGATGAGGTGAAGAGGAGGAGGCAGGGCATGGAGGAAGCCAGGGAAGGAGAGGGCAAGGGCAAGGGCAAGGGCAAGGGCAAGGGCAAGGGGAAGGGGAAGGGGAAGGGGAAGGGGAAGGACAAGAAGACAAGCAGTAAATAAGCCACTTTAGTTGACCATGTCTTTGTCAATGGTATGACTGAGGAAGGGCCGGGCTACAAGTAAGGCCAGATTTGAGTGCTTCACCGTCGCCTCCATCATCAGAACCTTCAGGGAGGTGTGGTGGCAAAGAAAATTATTTCACTGAATAAGAGACAAACATTTCCAATTGTCTTTGATGAGGTTTATTTTCTTGCAGGAAAAGGCCAGCAGTTGTACAGTCACACAGAGTGGCTGCAGAGCGTGACAGTGAAGGAGGACATCCTTTCTACTTCAGTGGAACTACTACAGTCTTGAGTCCCAGAATGTTATCTTTCTAGGCCAATGATGGTATTTCAACCATATGTGGAACATTCTTAGACTTGTTCATCATATTGCATCCTTGAGTGGAGGCCCTCCTGTCACGTACCAACACTCTTTACCATTCCAATATACAACTCCATAGGTTTGTGTGTGCTCTTTTACTGTCATATGATGGTCACACACATTTTACGTAAGTAAATATAAAACATTTTTTAAAGGAGAGAGAAGAAAGAAAAAAAAGAAGAAGAGTATAAATCCATTGGTTATATCTGTCCATCATGTGAAAAGGTTTGTGAAGGGGGGAACCACAAGCAACATAACTTACCAGTTTTGGAAATGTTGTTTTAAATTTATAGCGCCAGTGTGTTAGACTATGTTGTAGTGTGTGTGATTTTGAGGGCTTGTGTGTCCTGTCTGAGGGCAAAGTTTGGTTTTTCAGCAAGAGAGAATGGTTTTGAGTGTAGAGCTTAATTTTGACCCGAAAATAGGATGTTTGGGGAATTGGGTGAGACGTTATGGATTTGTGTTACCTGTTTTGAGAATACGAGGTATAGTTTCAAGAAATGTGTTTAAGCAATCGAGAAAAACCGTAGTTAGAAAGAAAGAAAGGTTTGTTAAAAAGAAAGAAAGATTAGTTAAAAAAAGATGAGTTTGAAAGTAAGAAAGAAAGAAAAAAAGAAAGAAAGATTAATTAGAAAGAAAGATTAGTTGAAAAGAAATTATTTAGAAAGAAACATTAGTTAGAAAAAAAGAAAGAAATATTAGTTAGAAAGAAAGAAAGAAAGGTTTGTTAAAAAAGAAAGAAAGATTAGTTAACAAAGGAAAGAAAGTTTAGTTAGAATGAAAGAAAGATTAGAAAGAAAAGATTAGTATGAAAGAAAGAAAAATTAGTTAGAAAAAAAGAAAGATTTGTTAAAAAAGAAAGATTATTTAGAAAGAAAGAAAGATTAGTTGAAAGAAAGTAAAAAAGAAAGAAAGAAAGAAAGATTAGTTAGAAAGAAAGATTAGTTAGAAAAAAAGAAAGATTAGTTAGAAAGATAGAAAGATTAGTTAGATAAAAGACTGAAAGATTAGTTAGAAAGAAAGTAAGAAAAAAGATTTGTTAAAAAAGAAAGAAAAATTATTTAGAAAGAAAGATTAGTTAGAAAAAAGAATGAAATATTAGTTAGAATGAAAGAAATATTAGTTAGAAAGAAAGAAAGAAAAAGAAAGAAAGAAAGAAAGAAAGAAAAGAAAGAAAGAAAGAAAGAAAGAAAGGTTTGTTAAAAAAGAAAGAGATTAGTTAAAAAAAGATTAGTTTGAAAGTAAGAAAGAAAGAAAAAAAGAAAGAAAGATTAATTAGAAAGAAAGATTAGTTGAAAAGAAATTTAGAAAGAAACATTAGTTAGAAAAAAAAGAAAAAAATATTAGTTACAAAGATAGAAAGAAACGTTTGTTAAAAAAAGAAATAAAGATTAGTTAAAAAAGGAAAGAAAGATTAGTTAGAATGAAAGAAAGATTAGAAAGATTAGTATGAAAGAAAGAAAGATTAGTTAGAAAAAAGAAAGATTTGTTAAAAAAGAAAGATTACTTAGAAAGAAAGAAAGATTAGTTAGAAAGAAAGAAAGATTAGTTAGAAAGGAAGAAAGATTAGTTAGAAAAAAAGAAAGATTAGTTAAAAAAGAAAGAAAGATTAGTTAGAATGAAAGAAAGAGATTAGTTAAAAAAGAAAGAAAGAGTACATAGAAAGAAATATAGATACGTTAGAAAGATAGAAAGAAAGATTGGTTAGAAAGAAAGAAATAAAGAAAGGATAGTTTTAAAGAAAGAAAGGATATAAGTAGTTATAGATAGTTAGAAAGAAAGAAAGATTAGTTAGAAAGATTAGAATAAAGAAATTTTTAGAAAGATATTGTTTAGAAAGAAAGAAAGAAGAAGAAAGAAAGAAAGAAAGAAGAAAGAAAGAAAGATAGAAGAAGAAAGAAGAAAGAAGAAAAGAAAGAAAGAAAGAAGAAAGAGCTAGTTAGAAAGATAGATAGATTAGTATGAAAGAAAGAAAGATTAGTTATAAAGAAAGATTTGTTAAAAAAGAAAGATAGATTACTTAGAAAGAAAGATTAGTTGAAAGAAATTATTTAGATAGAAAGATTAGTTAAAAAAAGAATGAAAGATTATTTAGAAAGTAAAAAGCAAAAAAAAAGAAAGAAAGATTAATTAGAAAGAAAGATTAGTTAGACAGATTAGTATGAAAGAAAGAAAAATTAGATAGTAAAAAAGAAAGAAAGAAAGAAACGATTTGTTAAAGAAAGATTACTTAGAAAGAAAGAAAGATTAGTTAGAAAGATAGAAAGATTTAAAAAAGAAAGATTACTTACACAATACATTTCAGAAAAATACTATAAAAATACTGTAAAAAATACTTTATTTTACAGATGTAAAAGAAAGTAAGAAAGAAAGATTAGATAAAAAGAAATTATTTAGAAAGAAAGATTAGTTAAAAAAGAAGAAGAAAGAAAAGAAAAAGAAAGAAAAAAAGAAAGAAAAAAGAAGAAAAAGAAGAAAGAAGAAGAGAAAGAAAGAAAGAAAGAAGAAGAAAGAAAGAAAGGATTTGTTAAAAAAGAAAGAAAGATTTGTTAAAAACGAAAGAAAGAAAGATGACAGAAAGATCAGTTAGAAAGAAAGATTAGTTAGAAAGGATAGATAGATTAGTATGAAAGAAAAAGAAAGAAAGAAAGAAAGAAAAGAAAGAAAGAAAGAAAGAAAGAAGAAAGAATAGAAAGAAAAAAAGATTAGTTAGAAAAAAAAAGTTAGAAATGATAGATTGGTATGAAAGATAGATAGACTGGTATGAAAGAAGAGATTAGTTGAAAAGAAATTATTTAGAAAGAAAGATTAGTTAGAAAAAAGAAAGATTAGTTAGAAAGATAGATAGATTAGTATGAAAGAAAGACTATTTAAGAAGAAGAAAGAAAGAAAGAAAGAAAGAAAGAAAGAAAGAAGAAAGAAAGAAAGAAAGAAAGAAAGAAAAAAGAAAGAAGAAGATTAGTTGAAAAGAAATTATTTAGAAAAAAAGATTACTTAGAAAAAAGAATGAAAGATTATTTAGAAAGAAAGCAAAAAAAAAAGAAAGATTAGTTAGAAAGATAGATAGATTAGTATAAAAGAAAGAAAGAAAGACAGAAAGACAGAAAGATTAGATAAAAAAGAAAGAAAGACTAGTTAGAAAGAAAGATCAATTATAAAGAAAGAAAGATTACTTAGAAAGAAACAAAGATGACACAAAGATTAGTTAAAGTAGAAAGAAAGATCAGTTATAAAGAATGAAAGATTAGTTAGAAAGATAGATAGATTAGTTAGACAGAAAGAAAGATTAGTTAGAAAGAAAAAAATATTTAGAATGAAAAAAAGATTAGTTGAAAAGAAATTATTTAGAAAGATTAGTAAAAAAAGAAAGATTAGTTAGAAAGATAGATATATTAGTATGAAAGAAAGATTAGTTAGAAAGAAAGAGAAAAAAGAAGGAAAGTATGAAAGAAAGATTAGAAAGAAAAAGAAAAAAGAAAGAAAGAAAGATTAGTTAGAAAGATGAATAGATTAGTATGAAAGAAAGATTAGATAGACAGAAAGAAAGGATGAAAGATGACAGAAAGATTAGTTAAAAAAGATAGAAAGACTAGTTAGAAAGAAAGATCAGTTAGAAAGAAAGATTAGTTAGAAAGGATAGATAGATTAGTATGAAAGAAAGAAAAAGAAAGAAAGAAAGAAAAGAAAGAAAAAGAAAGAAAGAAAGAAAGAAAGAAAGGAAAGGAGGGAAAGAAAGAAAGAAAGATTAGTTATAAATAAAGATGTTATAAGAAATAAAGAAAGAAAGATTAGTTAGAAAAAAGAAAGATTAGTTAGAAAGATTAGTATGAAAGAAAAGATTAGTTGAAAAGAAATTATTTAGAAAGAAAGATTAGTTAGAAAAAAGAAAGATTAGTTAGAATGATAGATTAGTAAGAAAGAAGGAAAGATTTGTTAAAAAAGAAAGATTAGTTAGAGAGATAGATTAGTATGAAAGAAGGATTAGATGAAAGAAGAAAGAAAGAAAGAAAGAAAGAAAGAAAGAAAGAAAGAAGAAAGAAAGAAGGAAAGGAAAAGAAAGAAAGATTAGTTATAAATAAAGATGTTATAAAGAAATAAATAAAGAAAGATTAGTTAGAAAAAAGAAAGATTAGTTAGAAAGATTAGTATGAAAGAAAAGATTAGTTGAAAAGAAATTATTTAGAAAGAAAGATTAGTTAGAAAAAAGAAAGATTAGTTAGAATGATAGATTAGTAAGAAAGAAGGAAAGATTTGTTAAAAAGAAAGATTAGTTAGAGAGATAGATTAGTATGAAAGAAAGAAGGATTAGATGAAAGAAAGAAAGAAAGAAAGAAAGAAAGAGAAAGAAAGAAAGAAAGAAGAAAGAAAGAAAGAAAAGATTTGTTAAAAAGAAAGATTACTTAGAAAGAAACGAAAGAAATATGACAGAAAGATTAGATAAAAAAGAAAGAAAGACTAGTTAGAAAGAAAGATCAGTTATAAAGAATGAAAGATTAGTTAGAAAGAAAGATTACTAAGGAAAGATGACTTCAAAAGAAACAAAGAAAGATTAGTCGAAAAAAAAAAATATTTAGAAAAAAATATTACTTAGAAAAAAGAATGAAAGATTATTTAGATTGAAAGAAAGCAAAAAAAGGAAAGAAAGAAAGATTAGCTGAAAAGAAATTATTTTTGAAAGAAAGATTAGTTAGAAAAAAAGAAAGATTAGTTAGAAAGATAGATAGATTAGTATGAAAGAAAGATTAGTCAGATAAAAAGCAAAAAGAAAGAAAGAAAAATTAGTTAGAAAGAAATATTAGAAAGATAGACAGATTAGTATGAAAGAAAGAACGAGAAAGAAAGAAAGAAAGAAAGAAGAATAAAGAAAGAAAGAAAGATTAGTTAGAAAGAAAGAAAGATTACTTAGAAAGAAAGAAAGATGACTTAAAAATATTAGGTAAAAAAGAAAGATAGTTAGAATGAAAGATCAGTTAGAAAGAAACAGATCAGTCAGAAAGAAAGATCAGTTAGAAAGATAGATATATTAGTTAGAAAGAAAGATTAGTTAGAAAGACAAATTATTTAGAAAGAAAGATTAGTTGAAAAGAAATTATTTTGAAAGAAAGATTAGTTAGAAAAAAAGATAGATTAGTTAGAAAGATAGATAGATTACAGTTTTTTTATTCGCTTTGGTACTATTTTCACAAGGTGTGCATTTTCAAAACTCTTAGTGCTATCACAAAAGATCATCAAAAGTGCACTTTTTTCAAACATTTCATCATGTTTTCAAATGTGTTAGTACAATTCACAAAATCACAAAGTATCCTTTTCACAACTCAAAATAAGTGTTTCATCTACATTATTGTTTCATTCACAGTAACTGCCTTTCATAAAGCTCTTACTATCAAACTTTTGATTTGCATCTCTTTTTCTTCAGTTTAATACATTTGTCTATTATTTAATCCAACTGATCTTAATGGTTAATCAATAAATCATTTGGTACACTTATAGATTTCTATACAAATGAAACTTGAAAAATTTGAATATCGTGCAAAAGTTTATGTATTTCAGTAATTCAAATTATAGAAGGTGAAATCAATACATTTAGTATATGAAACTATATACACATGCATGATTATACTTTTCAGAGGGCCGACATTTCTGTACTTACATAAAATTCTTTTTTATTTTTTTATTTCATGTAATATTCTAATTTTCTGAGATTTTGAATTTGGATTTTTCATAAACTGTAAGCCATAATCATCAAAATTATCACTTTTCACAATATTTTTTTAGTTTCACCTGTAGATATTGATACAGTTTCTATAGAACTTGTTTGCAATTTCCGATATGGATAACCAAATGTAATGAATTCTTTTTACATAAGTGATTTAGTATAGATAATAACCACCATGTTGAAAGTGTGTGTACACGCATGTGTGTGTGAGAGAGATACAGAGAAATTTGTGAAAACACTGTAAAGCAGAATAGAGTATAAGGGAGATAAATGGTCGATGACTGTAAAACATTAGATTGATTAGAGATGCATCAATAAAAGCATCAAATACAGCATTATACTTTACAGTATGTATGTCATATGATACTGTAAACAGATTACCATGGTAGAGACTGCCACATTACTGTAACCCAACCTTCATCCGTAAAGGTCAACTAGATTCAGTTAAAGGGTATGTATGAAAATGATATAGAGTGAAATCATTTACTGTATTTCCAGTAATTATGGATTACGGAATCCATTATGGATTCAATTACATAAGTTAGGTAATGCATGTGTATTTTCTAATGTGACAACTGTAGCCTGTATTATACTACTGTAATTATTTCAGCACAAGTGTGATTTGAAACATGTGTCTTGCATTGTTTGCTGTTGAATTAACTGATTGTTAAAAGTACTAAATTGAAAGAAGATCATACTGTTGTGTTTCTGTGATTAAACCAAATGTTCTCATTACATATTACAATAATCTTGTGTTTGAAACAATGATTTTGTGGACTGAGAAATGTATAACTGTAATGAAAGCATGGGATCATGATTAGTAATAAAGAATGACTAGCTGCGTTACAAGTGTAATCAGTTTGGATTTTTGTACTAAGAGTTTTGAAAATGTACACCTTACTTGTGAAAATAGTACCAAAGCGAATAAAAAAAACTGTAGTATGAAAGATTAGTTAGAAAGCAAAAAAGAAAGAAAGAAAAATTGGAAAAATAGATAGATTAGTATGAAAGAAAGAAAGAAAGATTAGTTAGAGAGAAAGAAAGATTTGTTAAAAAAGAAAGATTACTTGGAAAGATAAATAGATTAGTATGAATGAAAGATTAGATGAAATAAAGAAAGGAAAGAAAGAAAGAAAGAAAGAAAAGAAAGAAAGAAAGAAGAAAGAAAGAAAGAAAGAAAGAAAGAAAGAGTTTGTTAAAAAGAAAGAAAGATTACTCAGAAAAAAAAATGAAAGATGACAGAAAGATTAGTTAAAAAAGATAGAAAGACTAGTTAGAAAGAAAGACCAGTTAGAAAGAAAGATTAGTTTGAAAGATAGATCAATTATAAAGAAAGAAAGATTACTTAGAAAGAAACAAAGAAAGATGACACAAAGATTAGTTAAAAAAAGAAAGAAAGACTAGTTAGAAAGATCAGTTATAAAGAAAGAAAGATTAGTAAGAAATGAATTAGTTAGAAGGAAAGATTATTCAAAAAAAAGAATTGGAAAGAAAGATTAGTTAGAAAGAAATAAAGATTCGTTAAAAAAGGAAGAAAGATTACTTAGAAAGAAAGATGACTTAAAAAGATTAGGTAAAAAAGAAAGAAAAATTAGTTAGAAAGAAATGTTAGAAAGATAGATAGATTAGTATGAAAGAAAGAAAGAAAGAAAGAAAGAAAGAAAGAAAGAAAGAAAGAAAGAAAAGAAAGAAAAGAAAGAAAGAAGAAAGAAAGAAAAGAAGAAAGAAAGAAAGATTATTAAAAAGGACAAATTAGTTGAAAGGAAGAAAAAAAGAAAGAAAGAAAGAAAGAAAGATTAGTGAGAAAGAAATAAAGAAATATTAGTTGTAAGTAGGTAAAATAAATCTGCTGCATTGCACATATTATCAAGCCTTGTGCATTGAAGAATAGCACATAAGCATTACCGTATTTACTTTGTTGCATTGCAATGATTTCAAGAACTAACTCACTCCGTAGTGCATTGAAGAGATGTGCAGAGGAGTCTGCTGTTGCAATGCACTGCACATAGTTCCAAGCGATGTGCAGTGAAGAATAACATATAAGCAATATGCACATGCAAATGCATTGGATTCAGGAACTATTCCGAAGTGCATTGACGGGATTGCAATGCATTCTGCTATTGCACAGTCGATCAAGAGTTGTGCATTGAAGAATAACATATAGGCAATAAGCACTTTGTTGCATTGCAATGCATTCAAGAAATAACTCATTCCGTTGTGCATTGACATACAATGCAGTCTGCTGTTGAATTGAATTGCACATATGAGCGTTGTGCAATGAAGAATAACATATAAGCAATATGCACTATGTTGCATTGCAAAGCATTCAAGAACTTTCTCACTCCGTAGTGCATTATAGAGATTTGCAATGCAATTTGCTGTTGCCTTTTGCATTGCACTTACAATCAAGTGTATTGCATTGAAGAATAACATAAGCAACATGCACTTTTGTGGCAAAGCAATTGCATTCAAGAACTTAATTTCGTAGTCCATTAAAGAGATGTGCAATGCAATCGGCTATTACATTGCATTGCACATAATCAATTTGAAGAATAACATATAAGCCTTATTTACTTTGTTGCATTGCAATGCATTCAATAACTAACTCATTCCTTTGGTGCATTGAAGAGATGTGCAATGCAATCTGCTATTGCAATGCATTGCACATACGATCAAGCAGAAGCACTTTGTTGCATTGCAATGCATTCAAGAAATAACTCATTCCGTTGTGCATTGACATACAATGCAGTCTGCTGTTGAATTGAATTGCACATATGAGCGTTGTGTAATGAAGAATATCATATAAGCAATATGCACTTTGTTGCATTGCAAAGCATTCAAGAACTTTCTCACTCCGTAGTGCATTATAGAGATTTGCAATGCAATTTGCTGTTGCCTTTTGCATTGCACTTACAATCAAGTGTATTGCATTGAAGAATAACATAAGCAACATGCACTTTTGTGGCATAGCAATTGCATTCAAGAACTTAATTTCGTAGTCCATTAAAGAGATGTGCAATGCAATCGGCTATTACATTGCATTGCACATAATCAATTTGAAGAATAACATATAAGCCTTATTTACTTTGTTGCATTGCAATGCATTCAATAACTAACTCATTCCTTAGTGCATTGAAGAGATGTGCAATGCAATCTGACATTGCAATGCATTGCACATCCGATCAAGAGTTGGGCATTGAAGGATAAGCATAAGCACTTTGTTTCATTGCAATGCATTCAAGAACTATCTCATTTCGTAGTGCATTAAAGAGATGTGCAATGCAATCGGCTATTACATTGCATTGCACTTATAATCAAGCCTTGTGCAGTGAAGAATAATATATAAGTAATATACACTTTGTTGAATTGCAATGCATTAATAATGCATTAATAACTTGTTGAATTGCAATGCATTAATAACCAACTCACTCCGTTGTGCATTAAAGAGAACAAGCATTTTGCATTGAAGAATAACATAAGCAATATGCACTTTTGTTGCATTGCAATGCATTCAAGAACCATTATGTTCATTGAAGATATTGCAATGCAATCTGCTGTTGCATTGCATATATATTCAAGCCTTGTGCAATGAAGACTAACATAATCATTATTTACTTTGTTGCATTGCAATGCATTCAGGAACTATCTCATTCTGAAGTGCTTGAAGTGATAGAAACAAAGAGTTAAAAAATCTTTCTTTTTTTCTAACTAATCTTTCTTTCTTGTTTTTTTTCTTTCCTTTTTCTTTCATTCTTTCTTTGTTTCTTTCTTTCTTTCAGTAACCTTTCTTTCATACTAATCTATCTATTTTTCTAACTAATCTTTATTACTAAATAAATTCTTTCTAACTGATCTTTCTTTCTAACTAGTCTTTCTTTTATAACAAATTTTTCTCTTTCTTTCTAACTAATCTTTCTTTCATACTAATCTATCTATCTTTCTAACTAATCTTTCTTTTTTAACTAATCTTTCTTTCTAAATATTTTTTTTCAACTAAACTTTCTTTCTAAATAACTTTTCTTTCTTTCAACTAATCTATCTAATTAATCATTCTTTCTTTTCTAATTGATCTTTTTTTCTCACTAGTCTTCTTTCTTTTTAACTAATCTTTCTGTCATCTTTCTTTCTGTCTTTCTTTCAAGTAATCTTTCTTTTTAACAAGTCTTTCTTTCTTTTTTAACAAATCTTTCTTTCTTTTCTTTTCTTTTCTTTCTTTCTTTCTTTCTTCTTTCTTTCTTTCTTTCTTTCTTTCTTTCTTTCTTTCTTTCTATCAATCTTTCTTTCTTTCATACTAATCTATCTATCTTTCTAACTAATCTTTCTTTCTAAATCATTTCTTTTTAACTAATCTTGCTTTCTAAATAATTTATATTCAATCTTTCTTCCTTTTTTGCTTTTTTACTTTCTAAATAATCTTTCATTCTTTTTTCTAGCTAATCTTTGTTCAACTAATTTTCTTTGTTTCTTTCCTTCTTTCTTTCTTTCTAAGTAATGTTTCTTTCCTTTTTTAATATTTATATATTTAAATATTTATTTCTAACTATCTTTCTTTCTTTCATACTAATCTATCTTTCTAACTAATCTTTCTTTCTAACTAATTTTTCTTTCTTTCTTTTCTGTTTTTTTCTAACTAATCTTTCTTTCTTTCATACTAATCTGTCTATCTTTCTAACTAATCTTTCTTTCTAAATCATTTCTTTTTAACTAATCTTCTTTCTTTCTTTCAATTAATTTTTCTTTCTTTCTAACTAATCTTTCTTTTTTAACTAATCTATCTATCTTTCTAACTAGTTTCAATCTTTCTAACTGATCTTTCTTTCTAACTAGTCTTTCTTTCTAACTAATTTTTCGATCTTTCTTTCTAACTAATCTTTTTTTCTTTTTTCTTTTCTTTCTAACTAATTTTTCTGTCTTTCTAACTAATCAATCTTTCTAACTAATCTTTCTTTCTAACTAATCGTTCTTCTTTCTAACTAATCGTTCTTTCTTTCTATAACTGATCTTTCTTTCTTTCATACTAATCTTTCTTTCTAACTAATCTTTCTTTTAACTAATCTTTCTTTCTTTCTTCTTTTGCTTTCTCTCAAATAGTCTTTCATTCATTTCTTATAAAATAATTTCTTTTCTTTAAAGTAATCTTTCTTTCTTTTTTTTTACAAATCTTTCTTTCTATCTATTCCAACCAATCTTTCTTTCTAACTAATCTCTTTTATTCTAACTAAGTCTTTTTTGCTATCTTACTTTGTAAGTAATCTTTCATTCTTTTTCTAACTAATCTTTCTTTCTAAATAATTTTTTTTAACTAATCTTTCTTTCATTCTTTCTAATTTTTTTCTTTCTTTTTTTTGCTTTCTTTCTAAACTAACATTCTTTATTTCTAACTAATCATTCTCTCTTTCTTTCTAACTGATCTTTCTTTCTTTCTTTATCTTTCTTTTAACAATCTTTCTTTCTAACTAATCTTTCTTTCTTTCATACTAATATATCTTTCTAAAAAAATCTTTCTTTCTAACTAATCTTTATTTCTTTCTAACTAATCTATCTTTCTAAATAAACTGTTCTTTCTTTCTAACTAGTCTTTTTTTTTAACTAATCTTTCTGTCATCTTTCTTTCTAAGTAATTCTTTCTTTCTTTTTTAACGAATCTTTCTTTTTTCTAACAATCTTTCTTTCTTTTTTAACAAACATTTCTTTCTTTCTATCTAATCTTTCTTTCTTTCATACTATATTTATCTTTCTAACTAATCTTTCTTTCTGACTAATCTGTCTTTCTTCCTTTTTTACTTTCTTACTTTCTAAATAATCTTTCATTCTTTTTTCTAACTGATCGTTGTTTCTTTTAACTAATCTTTCTTTCTAACTCATTTTTCTTTCTTTCTTTTTTGCTTTCTAAATAATCTTTCTTTCTAAATAATTTCTCTTTAACTAATCTTTCTTTCGTTCTAAGTAATCTTTCTTTCTTTCTTTTTTAACAAATCTTTCTTTTTTTCAACTATAATCTATCTATCTTTCTAACTAATATTTCTTTTTTTCTAACTAATTGTTCTTTCTAACTAATCTTTCTTTCTTTCTAACTAATCTATCTATCTTTCTAACTAATCTTTCTTTCTTTCTAACTGATCTTTCTTTCAACTAATCTTTCTTTCTTTCTAAGTAATCTTTCTTTCTTTTTTAACAAATCTTTCTTTTTTTCATACTATAATCTATCTATCTTTCTAACTAATCGTTCTTTTTTTCTAAATAATCTTTCTTTCTACGTAATTTCTTTTCAACTCATCTTTCTCTCTTTCTTTCTAAAGAATTTTTCTTTATTTCTAACTAATCTTTCTTTCTAACTAATCTATCTATCTTTCTAACTAATCTTTCTTTCTTTCTAACTTATCTTTTTTTTCTTTCTAAGTAATCTATCTTTTTTAACAAATCTTTCATTCTTTCTTTCTTTCTGTCTTTCTTTCTTTCTTTCTTTCTTTCTTACTTTCTTTCTATCTAATCTTTCTTTCTTTCATACTAATCTATCTATCTTTCTAACCAATCTTTCTAACTAATCTGTCTTTCTTCCTTTTTTGCTTTCTTTCTTTCTAAATAATCTGAAACATAATAATACATAACATGTTTATAACTGAACATATTTCTGGAAAAGGAGTCCTCAATCTGAAACTCTATATAAATGCTTACAGACTCCTTCTGATGATTCATTGGCCAGCCATTAGTCCATTTTTGACCTGTTTAACATATTTATGGACAAAAATTGTTTAATCTTGAACTTAATATACAGTACATTTCATTGACTCCTTCTGATGATTCATGACTAATGTACATTAGTCCATTTTTGAGCTATTGAACAAATTTATTGTGAAAGAAACTTCAAACTTGACCATTCAAGCTAATTGAATCCTTTCGGGTGTTTCATCAGCCATACAGTAGTCCATATTTGACTTTATGGACAAAGATTTGTCGATCTTAAACTTTCTATACATACTCAGACTTGTTCTTATGTTATTTCAGCCATACAGTAGTCCATATTTGACCTACAGAAAACTTTCTGTACAAAGAAATACATACACTCCTATCATATGTGTTACCTCTTCGTTGGACAACAGAATGAGGTAGTGATTAATTATAATGCAATAGCTATTGCAATTATTTCCTTTCAATATACAACAGAAAAAGTTAGCTGTAGTTTGTAAATACAATGCAAACGCATATGTCATTTCCATGGCACAGAGTAATAAGTTAGATATTTTATGCTATTGCAATTTTTCTTCCTTTCTTTTTTGCTTTCTAAATAATCTTTCTTTCTTTCATACTAATCTATCTATCTTTCTAACTAATCTTTCTTTTTTCTAAATAATCTTTCTTTCTAAATAATTTCTCTTTAACTAATCTTTCTTTCTTTCAAATAATTGTTCTTTCTTTCTAACTAATCTTTCTTCTTTCTAACTAATCTATCTATCTTTCTAACTAATCTTTCTTTCTTTCTAACTGATATTTTTTTCTAACTAGTCTTTCTTTCTAAATAATTTTTCTATCTTTTTTCTAACTAATCTTTCTTTTTTCTTTTTCTTTCTAACTAATGTTTCTGTCTTTCTAACTAATCCATTTATCTATAACTAATCTTTCTTTTTAACTAATCTTTCTTTCTTTCTAAGATTAGTTAGAAAGAAAGAAAGAATGAATGAAATGTTAGAAAGAAAGAAAGATTAGTTAGAGAGATATCTCTCTAACTAATCTTTCTTTCTTTCTAACATTTCATTCATTCTTTCTTTCTAACTGATCTTTCTTTCTAACTAGTCTTTCTTTTTAACTTATTTTTCTATCTTTCTTTCTGACCAATCTTTCTTTCTTTCATACTAATCTATCTTTCTAACTAATTTATCTTTTTTCTAACTAATCTTTCTTTCTAAATAATTTTTCTTTCTTTCTAACTAATCTTTCTTTCTTTCTAACTAATCTATCTATCTATCTATCTATTTATCTATCTATCTATCTATCTATCTATCTATCTATTCTATCATCTATCTATCTATCTATCTATCTATCTATCTATCTATCTATCTATCTATCTATCTATCTATCTATCTATCTATCTATCTATCTATCTATCTATCTATCTATCTATTCTATCTATCTATTATAACTTTACTGAAACTCTATATAAATACTTATAGACTCCTTCTGATGATTCATTGGCCAGCCATTAGTCCATTTTTGACCTGTTTAACATATTTATGGACAAAAATTTGTTAATCTTGAACTTAATATACAGTTCATTTCATTGACTCCTTCTGATGATTCATTAGCCGTACATTAGTCCATTTTTGAGCTATTGAACAAATTTATGGTGAAAGAAACTTCAAACTTGACCATTCAAGCTGATTGAATCCTTTCGGATGTTTCATCATCCATACAGTAGTCCATATTTAAAGTACTGGACATATTTCTGGACAAAGATTTGTCGATCTTAAACTTTCTATACATACTCATAGACTTGTTCTTATGTTATTTCAGCCATACAGTAGTCCATATTTGACCTACAGAAAACTTTCTGTACAAATAAATACATACTATTTTAGGTATACATGCTAAGATGATTAATTAGCAAGACAATTCTGCCCAAAGACTCCTCAAACTTGAACATTCAAGCTCATTGACTCCTTCTGATGATTCATTAGCCAAACAATAGTCCACATTTGACCTATTTAACATATTTCTGGACAAAGTTTTGTCGATCTTGAACTTTCTTTACTCTAAGCAGACCCGGCGCCAGACACAAATTCACGGATTTTGCGATTACATTTTTTTCAGTGGGGCACAAATGAGATCATCCTCATTTGCATAATAACATTAACCGATTATGATACAATGATAATGATCGATAGAGCACGCTAAAGGTTCTTGAACACTGAGTCTGAAATTCTTTTCGAGGATAAATCGAAACAAATGAGCTCACAAAATAGAAACTCAGTTAACATACTGCCGTAAAAATTCAAAATGTGGAGTTTTGATACAGTTAAGCAACAACACACGACCAAAAGTTCTGATTACCATCACGATTAATAATAATAATAATTCATTACATTTATATAGCGCTTTTCTGGACACTCAAAGCGCTTTACATAGAAGAGGGGGAATCTCCTCAACCACCACCAATGTGCAGCATCCACTTGGATGATGCGACGGCAACCATATTGCGCCAGAATGCTCACCACACACCAGCTTACTGGTGGAGAGGAGACAGTGATGAAGCCAATCAGTATATGAGGAATGATTAGGAGGCCATGATGGCGGAGGCCAAGGGCCAAATTTGGCAGGATGCCGGGGTTACACCCCTACTCTTTCGAAAGACATCCTGGGATTTTTTGTGACCACAGAGAGTCAGGGCCTCGGTTTAACGTCTCATCCGAAGGACGGTGCTATTTTGACAGTATAGTGATTAAAAATGTGATACTTATACTGACAGTTCAATAAACAAGTAATTAATATTAAATCACATTTTAGACTAAATATTGACTATTTTTGTTCTATTTTAACAGAGAAAATAGTTCCAAATCAAACAATGATCACAGCAGAAACACAGCGCGTCTCACAGCGTTTTGAACGAATCGGTTGAGTCAAAGATTCAATGACCCATTCTTAAGCAACTGCCTCATTCTTGATAAATCAGCCATTTGAACGAATCATTTGAATGAATGACTCAAAGACTTGCTTAATAAGACCGCCTATCACATGCATTTCCGCGCTCACTATCGACAAACCAATCAAATCTGTTTACAATAAAACCCATTTTTTTACACATCTGACCAAACTCATTTTTATTTTATTCAGGAGTTATGTATATTCAAAACGATAACTTTTGATAACAGTAGCCCATTGATAAAAACATATATATACAGACTTGTTCAGGGAGAGCACTAGTGACTCACAGGGCGGGCCAGGCCCCCAAATGCCCGCCCATGGCACTGTCTAAGACTCCTTCTGATGATTCATTAGCTAGACATTAGTCCATATTTGACCTGTTTAAAATATTTCTGGCTAAAGAGTCCTCAATCTTGATATTTCATTGAATCCTTCTGATGTCAATAGTCCGTATATGATCTATTGAACTTATCTCTGGCCTAAGGTTCCTAAAAATATTTTTTACAATAAAAACTCATAGACTCCTTCTGATGTTACGCCAGTCATACGTTAGACCATATTTAACCTACTGAACATATTTCCGGTCAAACAGTACTCAATCTTAAACATTTGGTACATACTTATTGCCTCTTTCTGATGTTAAATCAGCCAGAAAGTAGTCCATATTTGACTT
Organism: Chrosomus eos; assembly: GCA_036326025.1. Classification (NCBI taxonomy): domain Eukaryota; kingdom Metazoa; phylum Chordata; class Actinopteri; order Cypriniformes; family Leuciscidae; genus Chrosomus; species Chrosomus eos. The sequence continues at coordinate 44,852,946 of CM070818.1, read as the reverse complement.
GCTGAACATATTTCTGCCAAAGTGTCCTGGATATTGATTGTCATTCGTTACTGGCTGAAGAGTTGTAAAAAGGCAACAATATATTATCATGTGTTACCTCTTCGTTGGACAACAGAATGAGGTAGTGATTAATTATAATGCAATAGCTATTGCAATTATTTCCTTTCAATATACAACAGAAAAAGTTAGCTGTAGTTTGGAAATACAATGCAACAGCATATGTCATTTCCATGGCACAGAGTAATAAGTTAGATATTTTATGCTATGCAATGCAACAAGCGCACTTAAATGTTATTTTTCAATGCAAGACGTTATTGTTTGTACAATGTAATGCAAAAGCAGTAGCTATATGTGGTAGCCTATAATGCAGGTCAAATATGGATTAACATGAGAAGGAGTCAGTGAGTTTATGTTGTAAAAAAAGAAAAGAAAAAAGAAAAAAAGAAAGAAAAAACACTCTTTGAGTTTATATTGTTAACAAAATACTTGTGAGGACCCTTTGGCCAGAATTATTTTCAATAGGTCAAATATGGATAAACTGTCTGGCTGATGTAACATCAAATGGAGTCAATGAGAATGTATAGAAAGATCAAGATCGAGGACTCTTTGGCAGAAATATGTTCAGCAGGTCAAAATAGGAAAAAATGTCTGGATGATTTAACTTTAGAAGGAGTCATGAGTTCATATTGTAAAAAAAAACTTTTTGAGGACCTTTGTCCAAAGATATGTTCAATGGATCAGATATGGACTATTGTATGATCTGCTGATTTACAATCAAAAGGAGTCAATGAGAATGTATAGAAAGATCAAGATTGAGGACACTTTGGAAGAAATATTTGGAGCAGGTCAAATATGGACTACTTTAACATCAGAAGGAGTCTGTGAGTTTATATTGTGTAGTATGAACTATAATATAGTTAGCTGTAGTTTGGAAATAAAATGCAAAAGCATATGTCATTTCCATGGCACAGAATAATGTTAGATATTTTATGCTATGCAACGCAACAAGCGCATTGCTTAAATGTTTTTTTTCAATGCGCAATGTTATTGTTTGTGCAATGTAATGCAAAAGCACATGTGGTAGCCTATATGTTGTCTTTTCATTGCACAGATAAATAAGTTAGATATTGAATGCATTTGCATTGCAACAAAGTGCATAGTTTTATATGTTATTCTTCAATGAACAGCGTTTGATCGTATGTACGTTTGAAATGTTAAAAAAAAAAAAAAAACTTTTGAGGCCAGAATTATTTTCAATATATGGAAAACTGTCTGGCTGATGTAACATCAAAAGGAGTCAATGAGAATGTATAGAAGGATTGAGGACACTTTGGAAGAAATATTTTGAGCAGGTCAAATATGGACTACTTTAACATCAGAAGGAGTCTGTGAGTTTATATTGTGTAAACAAAAAGAAAAAAATCTGTATTTATATTTTTAAGAAAAAACTTTTGAGGACCCTTTGGCCAGAATTATTTTCAATGGGTCAGATATGGACAACTGTCTGGCTGATGTAACATCAAAAGGAGTCAATGAGAATGTAGAAAGATCAAGATCGAGTCTTTGGAAGAAATTTTTCAGCAGGTCACATACAAGGCTGGCTGACGTAACATCAGAAGTTGCCAATGGGAATGTTTAGAAAGTTCAATATTGAGGGCTCTTTGGCCAAAAACATTTCCAGCAAGTCAAATATGAACAACTGTCTGGCTGATGTAACATCAAAAGGAGTAAATGAGAATGTAGAAAGATTCTTTGGCAGAAATATGTTTTTTTTCAGCAGGTCAAATATGGAATACGTTAACATCAGAAGGAGTCTGTGAGTTTATATTGTTAAAAAAAAAAAAAACTTTTTGTGTTTATATTGTTAAAAAAAACTTTTGAGGACCCTTTGGCCAGATTTATTTTCAATGGGTCAAATATGGACAACTGTCCGCCTAATGTAACATCAAAAGGAGTCAACGAGAATGTATTTAAAGATTAAAATCGAGGACTCTTTGCCAGAATTTTTTTCAGCAGGTCAAATATGGAATAATTAAACATCAGAAGGATTCTGTGAGTTTATATGTTTTTTTTTTTTTGTTTTGTTTTTTAAAAACTCTTCGAGTTTATATTGTTTTAAAAAAACTTTTGAGGACCCGTTGGCCAGAATTATTTTCAATGGGTCAAAAATGGACAACTGTCAGGCTGATGTAACATCAAAAGGACTCAACGAGAATTTATTGAAAGATTAAGATCGAGGACTCTTTGGCAGAAATATTTTAAGCAAGTCAAATATGGAATAATTTAACATCAGAAGGAGTCTGTGAGTTTATATTTAAAAAAAAAAAAACCGAGTTTATATTGTTTAAAAAAAAACTTTTGAGGACCCTTTGGTCAGAATTATTTTCAATGGGTCAAATATGGACAACTGTCTGGCTCATGTAACATCAAAAGGAGTCAACGAGAATGTATAGAAAGATCAAGATCAACGACTCTTTGGAAGATTTTTTTCAGCAGGTCAAATATAGAATACTTTAACATCAGGAGTCTGTCAGTTTATATACTTTAAAAAAAAACATTTGTGAATTTATATTGTTAAAAAAACATTTTGAGGACCCTTTTGCCAGAATTATTTTCAATGGGTCAAAAATGGACAACTGTCTGGCTGATGTAACATCAAAAGGAGTCATCGAGAATGTATAGAAAGATCAAGATCAAGGACTATTTGGAAGAAATATTTTCAGCAGGTCAAATATAGAATACTTTAACATCAGAAGGAGTCTGTGAGTTTATATTGTAAAAAAAATACATAATAATTTGTGTTGTGAGTTCATATTGTTTAAAAAAAACTTTTCGAGGACGCTTTGGCAAGAATTATTATCAATGGGTCAAATGTGGAATACTTTAACATCAGAAGGAGTCTGGGAGTTTATATTGTTAAAAAACACTTTTGAGGAACCTTTGGCCAGAATTATTTTCAAGGGTCAAATGTGGACAACTGTCTGGCCAACACAGTCTCATCCCAAGGTGTCATCTAACTGGACTTTGACCATGAGTCTAAATCCGACGCACATGGCACCATTTGGCGTCAGTTAGATGATGGACGCCTTAAACCTACCGTTATGGGTAGGTTTAGGTCTAGGGTAGGGTAAGGGTTACACCACTAGGAGGCGCGTCTCATATTGACGCTTAAAGGGTGCCATGTTGACGCCAGGTCAAACATGGTCAAAAGCGTCAGTTAGATGACGCCTTGGGATGAGACTGGGCTGGTCTGGCTGATGTAACATCAGAAGGAGTCAACGAGAATGTATACTAGATCTCCTGGTATTTCAAAGAAAAGTTGTCCATATTTGACCTACAGAACATTTTTCTGCCCAAAGACTCCTTGATCTTGAACTCTCTATACATTCTCATAGACTCTTAGATGTTGATTTAATAGCCAGACATTTATCCATAATGACCAAATAACATATCCAAATAACATATATATCTGGCCAAAGACTCCTCTAACTTGAACATTCAAGCTTCTGATGATTCATTAGCCAGACAGTAGTCCACAATTGACATATTTAACATATTTCTGGACAAAGATTTGTCGATCTTGAACTTTCTATATATACTCATATTCTCCTTCTGATGGTTTATTAGCCAGACATTTATCCATATTTGACCTATTTAACATATTTAACATATTACTGTACAAAGATTTGTCGATCTTGAACAATCTTTACATACTCATAGACTCTGTCTGATGATTCATTAGCCAGACCGTAGTTCATATTTGACCTGTATTATTTATGACCAAAGACTCCTGAAACTTGGACATTCAAGCTCATTGACTCCAAAGAAATTTCAAAAGAAATTATTTAGAAAGAAAGATTAGTTAGAAAAAAGAATGAAAGATTAGTTAGAAAGCAAGTAAGAAAGCAAAAAAGAAAGAAAGAAAGATTAGTTGAAAATGAATTATTTAGAAAGAAAGATTATTTAGAAAGAAAGAAAGAAAGAGAGAAAGAAAGATTAGTTAGAAAGAAAGATTAGTTAGAAAAAAGAAAGAAATAAAGATTAGTTAGAAAGAAAGATAGAAAGATTAGTTAGAAAAAAGAATGAAAGATTAAATAGAAAGCAAGTAAGAAAGCAAAAAAGAAAGAAAGAAAGAAAGATTAATTGAAAATGAATTAGAAAGAAAGATTATTTAGAAAGAAAGGAAAGAAAAAAGAAAGAAAGAGAGAAAGAAAGATTAGTTAAAAAGAAAGATTAGTTAGAAAAAAGAAAGAAAGATTAGTTAGAAAGAAAGATAGAAAGATTAGTTAGATAAAAGACTGAAAGATTAGTTAGAAAGAAAGTAAGAAAAAAAAGATTTGTTAAAAAAGAAAGAAAAATTATTTAGAAAGAAAGATTAGTTAGAAAAAAGAATGAAATATTAGTTAGAATGAAAGAAAGAGATTAGTTAAAAAAAGAAAGATTACATAGAAAGAAATATAGATAAAAGAAAGAAAGAAAGAAAGAAAGAAAGAAAGATTAGTTAGAAAAAAAGAAAGAAAGAAAGATTAGTTAGAAAGAAAGATAGAAAGATTAGTTGATAAAAGACTGAAAGATTAGTTAGAAAGTAAGAAAAAAAGATTTGTTAAAAAAGAAATAAAAATTAATTAGAAAGAAAGATTAGTTAGAAAAAAGAATGAAATATTAGTTAGAATGAAAGAAATATTAGTTAGAAAGAAAGAAAGAAAGGTTTGTTAAAAAAGAAAAAAAGATTAGTTAAAAAAGATTAGTTTGAAAGTAAAAAAGAAAGAAAAAAAGAAAAAAGAAAGAAAGATTAATTAGAAAGAAAGATTAGTTGAAAAGAAATTATTTAGAAAGAAACATTAGTTAGAAAAAAAGAAAGAAATATTAGTTAGAAAGAAAGAAAGAAAGGTTTGTTAAAAAAGAAAGATTAGTTAAAAAGGAAAGAAAGATTAGTTAGAATGAAAGAAAGATTAGAAAGAAAAGATTAGTATGAAAGAAAGAAAGATTCGTTAGAAAAAAAGAAAGATTTGTTAAAAAAGAAAGATTACTTAGAAAGAAAGAAAGATTAGTTGAAAGAAAGAAAGCAAAAGAGAAAGAAAGAAAGATTAGTTAGAAAAAATAATGAAAGATTAGTTGAAAGTAAGAAAGTTAAAAAGAAAGAAAGAGAGAAAGAAAGATTAGTTAGAAAGAAAGATTAGTTAGAAAAAAAAGAAAGAAAGAAAGATTAGTTAGAAAGAAAGATAGAAAGATTAGTTAGATAAAAGACTGAAAGATTAGTTAGAAAGAAAGAAAAAAAGATTTGTTAAAACAGAAAGAAAAATTATTTAGAAAGAAAGATTAGTTAGAAAAAAGAATGAAATATTAGTTAGAATGAAAGAAATATTAGTTAAAAAAGAAAGAAAGAAAGGTTTGTTAAAAAAGAAAGAAAGATTAGTTAAAAAAGATTAGTTTGAAAGTAAGAAAGAAAGAAAAAAAGAAAAAAAGAAAGAAAGATTAATTCGAAAGAAAGATTAGTTGAAAACAAATTATTTAGAAAGAAACATTAGTTAGAAAAAAAGAAATAAATATTAGTTACAAAAAAAGAAAGAAAGGTTTGTTAAAAAAAAAGAAAGATTAGTTAAAAAAGGAATGAAAGATTAGTTAGAATGAAAGAAAGATTAGAAAGAAAAGACTAGTATGAAAGAAAGAAAGATTAGTTAGAAAAAAGAAAGATTTGTTAAAAAAGAAAGATTACTTAGAACGAAAGAAAGATTAGTTGAAAGAAAGCAAAAGAGAAAGAAAGAAAGATTAGTTAGAAAAAAGAATGAAAGATTAGTTGAAAGTAAGAAAGTAAAAAAGAAAGAAAGATTAGTTAGAAATAAAGATTTGTTAAAAAGAAAGAAAGATTACTTGAAAGAAAAGAAAGATTAGTTAGAAAGAAAGAAAGATTAGTTAGAAAGATAGAAAGATTTTAAAAAAGAAAGATTACTTACACAATACATTTCAGAAAAATACTTTAAAAATACTGTAAAAAATACTTTATTTTACAGATGTAAAAGAAAGTAAGAAAGAAAGAAAGATTAGTTAAAAAGAAATTATTTAGACAGAAAGATTAGTTAAAAAAAATAATGAAAGATTATTTAGAAAGTAGAAAGCAAAAAAGAAAGAAAGAAAGATTAGTTAGGAAGAAAGATTAGTTAGAAAGATAGATAGATTAGTATAAAAGAAAGATTAGATAGAAAGAAAGAAAGAATGAAAGATTTGAAAAAAAATAAAGAAAGATTACTTAGAAAGAAAGATGGTTTAAAAAGATTAGGTAAAAAAGAAAGAAAGACTAGTTAGAAAGAAAGATTAGTTAGAAAGAAAGAAAGATCAGTTAGAAAGAAAGAAAGATTAGTTAGAAAGATAGATAGATTAGTTAGACAGAAAGAAAGATTAGTTAGAAAGAAAAAAAATATTTAGAATGAAAGAAAGATTAGTTGAAAAAAAATTATTTAGAAAGATTAGTTAAAAAAAAAGAAAAATTAGTGAGAAAGAAAGAGAAAAAAGAAGGAAAGTATGAAAGAAAGATTAGTTAGAAAGAAAGAGAAAAAATAAAGAAAGATTAGTTAGAAAGATAAATAGATTAGTATGAAATAAAGATTAGATAGATAGAAAGAAAGAAAAAAAAAAGAAAAAGAAAGAAAGAAAGATTTGTTAAAAAAGAAAGAAAGAATGAAAGATGACAGAAAGATTAGTTAAAAAAGATAGAAAGACTAGTTAGAAAGAACGATCAGTTAGAAAGAAAGATTAGTTAGAAAGATAGATAGATTAGTATGAAAGAAGAAAGAAAGAAAGAAAAGAAAAGAAAGGAAGAGAAAGAAAGAAAAGAAAGAAAGAAAAGAAAGAAAGATTTGTTAAAAAGTAAGAAAGATTACTTAGAAAGAAAGAATGAAAGATGACAGCGTGATGAAGAATGAACGCACATTCCCCCTCTTCTATGTAAAGCGCTTTGAGTGTCCAGAAAAGCGCTATATAAATGTAATGAATTATTATTATTATTAATCGTGATGTAATCAGAACTTTTGGTCGTGCGTTGTTGCTTAACTAAAACTCCACATTTTGAATTTTTACGGCAGTATGTTAACTGAGTTTCTATTTTGTGAGCTCATTTGTTTCGATTTATCCTCGAAAAGAATTTCGGACTCAGTGTTCAAGAACCTTTAGCGTGCTCTATCGATCATTATCATTGTATCATAATCGATTAATGTTATTATGCAAATGAGGATGATCTCATTTGTGCCCCACTGAAAAAAATGTAATGCCCGTCCGTGAAAAGATAAAAAGATTAGTTAGAAAAAAGAATGAAAGATTAGTTAGAAAGCAAGTAAGAAAGCGAAAAAGAAAGAAAGAAAGATTAGTTGAAAATGAATTAGAAAGAAAGATTATTTAGAAAGAAAGAAAGGAAAAAAGAAAGAAAGAGAAGAAGAAGAAAGATTAGTTAAAAAGAAAGATTAGTTAGAAAAAAGAAAGAAAGATTAGTTAGAAAGAAAGATAGAAAGATTAGTTAGATAAAAGACTGAAAGATTAGTTAGAAAGAAAGTAAGAAAAAAAGATTTGTTAAAAAAGAAAGAAAAATTATTTAGAAAGAAAGATTAGTTAGAAAAAAGAATGAAATATTAGTTAGAATGAAAGAAAGAGATTAGTTAAAAAAAGAAAGATTACATAGAAAGAAATATAGAAATTAGAAGAATAGAAAGAAAGGAAAGAAAAGAAAGAAAGAAAGAAAGAAAAGAAAAGAAAGAAAGAAGAAGGAAAGAAAGAAAGAAAGAAAGATTAGTTAGAAAAAAAGAAAGAAAGAAAGATTAGTTAGAAAGAAAGATAGAAAGATTAGTTGATAAAAGACTGAAAGATTAGTTAGAAAGTAAGAAAAAAAGATTTGTTAAAAAAGAAAGAAAAATTAATTAGAAAGAAAGATTAGTTAGAAAAAAGAATGAAATATTAGTTAGAATGAAAGAAATATTAGTTAGAAAGAAAGAAAGAAAGGTTTGTTAAAAAAGAAAAAAAGATTAGTTAAAAAAGATTAGTTTGAAAGTAAAAAAGAAAGAAAAAAGAAAAAAGAAAGAAAGATTAATTAGAAAGAAAGATTAGTTGAAAAGAAATTATTTAGAAAGAAACATTAGTTAGAAAAAAAGAAAGAAATATTAGTTAGAAAGAAAGAAAGAAAGGTTTGTTAAAAAAGAAAGATTAGTTAAAAAGGAAAGAAAGATTAGTTAGAATGAAAGAAAGATTAGAAAGAAAAGATTAGTATGAAAGAAAGAAAGATTCGTTAGAAAAAAAGAAAGATTTGTTAAAAAAGAAAGATTACTTAGAAAGAAAGAAAGATTAGTTGAAAATGAATTAGAAAGAAAGATTATTTAGAAAGAAAGAAAGGAAAAAAGAAAGAAAGAGAGAAAGAAAGATTAGTTAAAAAGAAAGATTAGTTAGAAAAAAGAAAGAAAGATTAGTTAGAAAGAAAGATAGAAAGATTAGTTAGATAAAAGACTGAAAGATTAGTTAGAAAGAAAGTAAGAAAAAAAGATTTGTTAACCCTCTGAGGTCTGAGCTGTTTTGGGGCTCTTTCGGTGTTTTGGTATGCCCTGACATTTGTGCTTATTTCAGCTACTTAAAACATACCATTTGCCAACATATAAATTTGCTGTATTCAGCACAAACTCTGCTACAATAATATGTGAGCAAAATTGATGTACTTGTTTGCATTTTATAGAAAAAAAATAATATGCGTGGTTAGTACGTTTTGGAAAAAAAAATGGCACTGCAATAAGGCCATTTAACACATAATGAATAGTTGTCCACAATACTTTTGAGTTACTATTCTTGTAGGCTAGAATTTTTACTTCAAAATGAAGTGAAAATCATTCTGACCACTCTTTCAGAAACATCAATATAACGATTTGAATTTCTTACATCAGTTTTTGGGTCAGCAGTGCTGTATGCGTGGGAGTGTTAATGCCCATGAATATTAATGTGATTTACACCTGGGAAGACTAAAGACACTCCCCCAATGGCTAATGGGCCATCAAGGTGCTTTGAGGCAGCCTGAACAAAGAATGATTCACTGGTGAACAAAAAGTTAAAAAGAACAGCATTTATTCAAAATAGAATTTACGTTCTTTCCTAAGAATGTAAAGACTTAAAGTCATTACTATCACTTAACACATCCTTTCAAAAAAACAAACATAAAAATACCAAACTTGTTTTTTTTATAAAAAAAATATTTTTATTCAAAGAATACTAAAAAAAAACTACCGCAGGTTTAAAAAACTGTTTGAATAGACTCATGGGCGAATGCGAGTCTACAGAGCTCAGTTGCGGTCCAGTTTCCCGTGCAGGAAGAAATCACAGTGTCTGTGGAACCATGTCAACATCGGTCTCTGTTTTCCATGACAGCGTGGACTGCATGTTGCTCGTCTGCTTGTTTGCCTTGGCTCTCTTCGGAACTGGTGCTTGGACATTGTCACATCTGTTATAAAAAAAGAAGAAAGAAAAAGTGTGAGCATGCTGATAAGACAATCAAAGAAACTGTATTATTATCATTATCAATCACTAATTACCATGGATTTAAAAAAGACATATTTGTAATTTCACACAAGAATGGGAACTTTTACATTATGACGATGTAAACACAATTAGGCTACATTTCATCTGTAAAATATTACGTCTATGCACTTACTCAGTATTATTCTCGATCGCACTGAGAACTGAACGACACCTGCGTGTCCCTCTGCGAGGTGCTGGAGAAGGAGAACGTGATGCAGCCAATTTCCTAAAAAACAAAACAAAATAACTGTTAGCATACATTATGTATACAACAGAGTTATTGAATATTCTGTACTGAATATGCATCTGTTACTGAATATTCTATATAGGTATTATTGTTTTTTTTGTATTATGTTTTGTTATTGAGTGTTAAAGCTGCCGTGACAATATAATTTCCTGCAAAGGATCAATAAAGTATCAACAACAACAACAACATCTGTTGATGGCCCATATAGAATGCATGCTGATAACACAATCAAAGAAAATGTATTATTATTACGCTTATCAATCACTAATTACCATGGATTAATTTCACACAATAATAGGAACTTTTACATTATGACGATGTAAACGATATTACGTCTATGCACTTACTCAGTATTATTCTCGATCGCACTGAGAACTGAACGAGACCTGCGTGTCCCTCTGCGATGTGCTGGAGAAGGAGAGCATGATGCCACATTCCTAAAAACAAAACAAAATAACTGTTAGCATACATTATGTATACAACAGAGTATCTGTTGATGGCCCATATAGAACGCACGCATTTATTATGTACACTCAATGAACGGATCGTTCGCGATCGACACATCGCTACATTTCAAACATTTACACCTGTATTCACAGTGCATAAGGCAGTAAGCATGATAATTAGTGTCATAGGCTAACTAAAACTGAACATTTGCGAGTATCTATGGCCCATATAGACAGCACGCATTTAGGGATAGGCTACACAATGAACGGATTGTTCGCGAACGAACGACACATCACTAACTTACATTTCAAACATTACACCTGTATTCACAAACAAGTATTTACGCATGATGAAGTGTCATAGGCTAAACAAAACTGAACATTTATATATAACATATTGTATTTAGACAGAATCTATCACGTTTTTACCAGAGTCTGAAATATCACATATAACCTAGCAGTTATTCCCCAAAAAATGCATTACACATAGGCTAAGGCAGTAGGCTATTTTAGCATGATAAGTCATGGGCTAACCAAAACTGAACATTTATATATAAAATATATTGTATTTAGACAGTATCACGTATTTTACCGGAGTCTGAAATATATTTATCTCAATCACATAACCTAGAAGTTATTCTCGAACAAAATGCACTACACATAAGGCAGTAGGCTATTCAGCATGATAATCAGTGTCATAAACTAATCAAAACTGAGTGAAAAATATGTATGCTATATACAAATATGTTCAGAGAATATCACATTTAAAAAGTTTACACGAGCATACAATGTTAGGGATATTGTGAGGTATTTCCTATGTCAAAAGCTAGCCAAAACTAGGCAAAATATAAAATTCATTTGAGCTCTATATGATAAGAAAACGAATTATAACACTAAAAAACTTACTCCGAACTTCTATCCTCGGTTGGATCAATTCGTTCTTGAAAATGCAGCCTTTTCGTCGTCCGAATTGCAATCTTCCTCTGAAGAAAATGTGAATTCGTCATCACTGTCCAGAATCATCTGAAGGGCCTCTCTGTCGGAGTAGCGTGCTGCTGCCATCCTCCAAACGCGATGAACTAACAGTGAATGATCTGATGAAGAAGCTTCATGTTTTTGTGGCTTAATCGCGGGGCGTGCCGCGTGTGCGATGCATAGATCACCTATTTTACCATGTGAAAAGCGCTGGGGGCGTGGCGATCTGAGCTGATTAATGATAATGAGGGGAGAACGAAACAACTGTAACTCTCCTTGGTTTCAAACGGATTACATAAACTGGAAATATAATTTTTTTTAGTAGCTTACTTCATTTAAAAGAAGAGAATCTCAGCTTCATAAAGAGACATCTCTCGTATCTCTGTGACAAGTATTAACAGAGTTACAGTTATTTTTCAGACGCGTTTCAGAATGGACTTCACTGACGGAGAGAAGGTAAAACGCGCATCATGTTTATTATTCTTTATTTGACGAAAAGCACAACACTTTGTTTTTATTGTGAGTACCCTAAAAAAAATAGAAACTAAACAGGATCTAATGATGTACAACACTTAAATGTAAGATAAAAATCAACAGAGTAATTTGAGTCTCTTTTGCACTGATAAGGAAAAAAGTGAGCTCATCACGCCCCCGTGACGGCCGACCTCAGAGGGTTAAAAAAGAAAGAAAAATTATTTAGAAAGAAAGATTAGTTAGAAAAAAGAATGAAATATTAGTTAGAATGAAAGAAAGAGATTAGTTAAAAAAAGAAAGATTACATAGAAAGAAATATAGATAAGTTAGAAAGAAAAGAAAGAAAGAAAGAAAAGAAAGAAAGAAAGAAAGAAAGAAAGAAAGAAAGAAAGAAAGAAAGAAGAAAGAAGGAAAGAAAGAAAGAAAGAAAGAAAGATTAGTTAGAAAAAAAAAAAGAAAGATTAGTTAGAAAGAAAGATAGAAAGATTAGTTGATAAAAGACTGAAAGATTAGTTAGAAAGTAAGAAAAAAAGATTTGTTAAAAAAGAAAGAAAAATTAATTAGAAAGAAAGATTAGTTAGAAAAAAGAATGAAATATTAGTTAGAATGAAAGAAATATTAGTTAGAAAGAAAGAAAGGTTTGTTAAAAAAGAAAAAAAGATTAGTTAAAAAAGATTAGTTTGAAAGTAAAAAAGAAAGAAAAAAAGAAAAAAGAAAGAAAGATTAATTAGAAAGAAAGATTAGTTAAAAAGAGATTATTTAGAAAGAAACATTAGTTAGAAAAAAAGAAAGAAATATTAGTTAGAAAGAAAGAAAGAAAGGTTTGTTAAAAAAGAAAGATTAGTTAAAAAGGAAAGAAAGATTAGTTAGAATGAAAGAAAGATTAGAAAGAAAAGATTAGTATGAAAGAAAGAAAGATTCGTTAGAAAAAAAGAAAGATTTGTTAAAAAAGAAAGATTACTTAGAAAGAAAGAAAGATTAGTTGAAAGAAAGAAAGCAAAAGAGAAAGAAAGAAAGATTAGTTAGAAAAAATAATGAAAGATTAGTTGAAAGTAAGAAAGTTAAAAAGAAAGAAAGAGAGAAAGAAAGATTAGTTAGAAAGAAAGATTAGTTAGAAAAAAAGAAAGAAAGAAAGATTAGTTAGAAAGAAAGATAGAAAGATTAGTTAGATAAAAGACTGAAAGATTAGTTAGAAAGAAAGAAAAAAAGATTTGTTAAAAAAGAAAGAAAAATTATTTAGAAAGAAAGATTAGTTAGAAAAAAGAATGAAATATTAGTTAGAATGAAAGAAATATTAGTTAAAAAAGAAAGAAAGAAAGGTTTGTTAAAAAAGAAAGAAAGACTAGTTAAAAAAAGATTAGTTTGAAAGTAAGAAAGAAAGAAAAAAGAAAAAAAGAAAGAAAGATTAATTCGAAAGAAAGATTAGTTGAAAACAAATTATTTAGAAAGAAACATTAGTTAGAAAAAAAGAAATAAATATTAGTTACAAAAAAAGAAAGAAAGGTTTGTTAAAAAAAAAGAAAGATTAGTTAAAAAAGGAATGAAAGATTAGTTAGAATGAAAGAAAGATTAGAAAGAAAAGACTAGTATGAAAGAAAGAAAGATTAGTTAGAAAAAAAGAAAGATTTGTTAAAAAAGAAAGATTACTTAGAAAGAAAGAAAGATTAGTTAAAAGAAAGAAAGCAAAAGAGAAAGAAAGAAAGATTAGTTAGAAAAAAGAATGAAAGATTAGTTGAAAGTAAGAAAGTAAAAAAGAAAGAAAGATTAGTTAGAAAGAAAGATTTGTTAAAAAAGAAAGAAAGATTACTTGAAAGAAAAGAAAGATTAGTTAGAAAGAAAGAAAGATTAGTTAGAAAGGAAGAAAGATTAGTTAGAAAGAAAGAAAGATTAGTTAAAAAAGAAGAAAGATTAGTTAGAATGAAAGAAAGAGATTAGTTAAAAAAGAAAAAAAGATTACATAGAAAGAAATATAGATACGTTAGAAAGATAGAAAGAAAGATTAGTTAGAAAGAAAGAAAGAAAGAATATAAGTAGTCAGAAAGAAAGAAAGAAAAAAAAGAAAGATTTGTTAAAAAAGAAAGATAGATTACTTAGAAAGAAAGATTAGTTGAAAAGAAATTATTTAGAAAGAAAGAAAAAGAAAAGAAAAAATAAAGAAAGATTAGTTAGAAAGATAAATAGATTAGTATGAAATAAAGATTAGATAGATAGAAAGAAAGAAAAAAAGAAAAGAAAGTAAGATTTGTTAAAAAAGAAAGAAAGAATGAAAGATGACAGAAAGATTAGTTAAAAAAGATAGAAAGACTAGTTAGAAAGAACGATCAGTTAGAAAGAAAGATTAGTTAGAAAGATAGATAGATTAGTATGAAAGAAAGAAAGAAAGAAAGAAAAGAAAGAAAGAAAGATTTGTTAAAAAGAAAGAAAGATTACTTAGAAAGAAAGAATGAAAGATGACAGCGTGATGAAGAATGAACGCACATTCCCCCTCTTCTATGTAAAGCGCTTTGAGTGTCCAGAAAAGCGCTATATTAATGTAATGAATTATTATTATTATTAATCGTTATGGTAATCAGAACTTTTGGTCGTGCGTTGTTGCTTAACTAAAACTCCACATTTTGAATTTTTACGGCAGTATGTTAACTGAGTTTCTATTTTGTGAGCTCATTTGTTTCGATTTATCCTCGAAAAGAATTTCGGACTCAGTGTTCAAGAACCTTTAGCGTGCTCTATCGATCATTATCATTGTATCATAATCGATTAATGTTATTATGCAAATGAGGATGATCTCATTTGTGCCCCACTGAAAAAAATGTAATGCCCGTCCGTGAATTTGTGTCTGGCGCCGGGTCTGCTTAGAGTATATAAAGAAAGTTCAAGATCGACAAAAGTTTGTCCAGAAATATGTTAAATAGGTCAAATGTGGACTATTGTTTGGCTAATGAATCATCAGAAGGAGTCAATGAGCTTGAATGTTCAAGTTTGAGGAGTCTTTGGGCAGAATTGTCTTGCTAATTAATCATCAGAAGGAGTGTAAGTATTTCTTTGTACAGAAAGTTTTCTGTAGGTCAAATATGGACTACTGTATGGCTGAAATAACATAAGAACAAGTCTATGAGTATGTATAGAAAGTTTAAGATCGACAAATCTTTGTCCAGAAATATGTCCAGTAGGTCAAATATGGACTACTGTATGGCTGATGAAACATCCGAAAGGATTCAATCAGCTTGAATGGTCAAGTTTGAAGTTTCTTTCACCATAAATTTGTTCAATAGCTCAAAAATGCACAGCTAATGAATCATCAGAAGGAGTCAATGAAATGTACTGTATATTAAGTTCAAGATTAACAAATTTTTGTCCATAAAAATGTTAAACAGGTCAAAAATGGACTAATGGCTGGCCAATGAATCATCAGAAAGAGTCTATAAGTATTTATATAGAGTTTCAGATTGAGGACTCCTTTTCCAGAAATATGTTCAGTTATAAACATGTTATGTATTATTATGTTTCAGATTATTTAGAAAGAAAGAAAGCAAAAAAAGGAAGACAGATTAGTTAGAAAGAAAGATTAGTTAGAAAGATAGATAGATTAGTATGAAAGAAAGATTAGATAGAAAGAAAGAAAAAAAGAAAGAATGAAAGATTTGTTAAAAAGAAAGATTACTTAGAAAGAAAAGAAAGATAAGTTAGAAAGAAAGAAAGATTAGTTAGAAAGATAGATTAGTTAGAAAGAAAGAAAGATTAGTTAGAAATAAAGAAAAATTATTTAGAAAGAAAGAAAGATTAGTTGAAAAGAAATTACTTAGAAAGAAAGATTATTTAGAAAAAAATAAAGATTAGTTAGAAAGATAGATAGATTATAGTATGAAAAAAAGAAAGATTTGTTAAAAAGAAAGAAAGATTACTTAGAAAGAAAGAAAGAAAGAAAGATTAGTTGAAAGAAAGTTCAGTTAGAAAGAAATAAAGATTAGTTAGAAAGATAGATAGATTAGTTGAAAGAAAGAAAAATTAGTTAGAAAGAAAAATAAAAAAATAAAGAAACATTAGTTAGAAAGAAAGACAGAAAAATTAGTTAGAAAGAAAGACTACTTAGAAAGATCGTTTAGAAAGAAAGAAAGATTAGTTAGAAAGATATATAGATTAGTTAGAAAGAAAGAAAGAAAGAAAGATTGGTTAGAAAGATAGATTTCAGATAGATAGATAGATAGAATGCAATGCATTGCAAGATTTGTTAGAAAGAAAGATTTTTTTAAAAAGAAAGAAAGATTACTTAGAAAAAAAATAAAAATTAAAGAAACATTAGTTAAAAAGAAAGATAGAAAAATTAGTTGAAAGAAAGACTAGTTAGAAAGATCAGTTAGAAAGAAAGAAAGATTAGAGAGATATGTAGATTAGTTGGAAAGAAAGAAAGATTGGTTAAGAAAGAAAGAAGAAAGAAAGAAAGAAAGAAAGAAAGAAAGAAAAAAAGAAAGAAAAGAAAGAAGATTAGTTAAAAAGAAAGAAAGACTAGTTAGAAAGAAGGATAAGTTAGAAGGAAAGAAAGATTAGTTATAAAGATAGATAGATAGATAGATAGATAGATAGATAGATAGATAAATAGATAGATAGATAGATAGATAGATAGATTAGTTAGAAAGAAAGAAAAATTATTTTGAAAGAAAGATTAGTTAGAAAAAAGAAAAATTAGTTAGAAAGATAGATTAGTGTGAAATAAAGAAAGATTGGTCAGAAAGAAAGATAGAAAAATTAGTTAAAAAGAAAGACTAGTTAGAAAGAAAGATCATTTAGAAAGAAAGAATGAATGAAATGTTAGAAAGAAAGATTAGTTATAAAGATAAATGGATTAGTTAGAAAGACAGAAACATTAGTTATAAAGAAAAAGAAAAAAGAAAGATTAGTTAGAAAGATAGATAGATAGGATAGATAGATAGATAGATAGATAGATAGATAGTATAGATTAGTGTTAGAAAGAAAAAGAAAGATTAGTTAGAAAGAAAGAAAATTTATTTAGAAAGAAAGATTAGTTAGAAAAAAGAAAAATTAGTTAGAAAGATAGATTAGTATGAAATAAAGAAAGATTGGTCAGAAAGAAAGATAGAAAAATTAGTTAAAAAGAAAGACTAGTTAGAAAGAAAGATCAGTTAGAAAGAAAGAATGAATGAAATGTTAGAAAGAAAGAAAGATTAGTTATAAAGATAAATGGATTAGTTAGAAAGACAGAAACATTAGTTAGAAAGAAAAAGAAAAAAGAAAGATTAGTTAGAAAGAAAGATAGAAAAATTATTTAAAAAGAAAGACTAGTTAGAAAAAAAGATCAGTTGGAAAGAAAGAAAGATTAGTTAGAAAGATAGATAGATTAGTTAGAAAGAAAGAAAGATTAGTTAGAAAGAAAGAACAAATTATTGAAAGAAAGAAAGATTAGTTAAAGAAAAATTATTTTAAAAAAAAGATTAGTTAGAAAAAAGAAAGATTAGTTAGAAAGATAGATAGATTAGTATGAAAGAAAGAAAGATTATTTAGAAAGCAAAAAAGAAAGAAAGAAAAATTAGTTAGAAAGAAAGATTAGTGAAGAAACATCGATCAGTTAGAAAAAAGAATGAAAGATTATTTAGAAAGCAAAAAAGAAAGAAAGAAAAATTAGTTAGAAAGAAAGATTAGTTCGAAGAAACATCGATCAGTTAGAAAAAAAGAATGAAAGATTATTTAGAAAGTAAGAAAGTAAAAAAGGAAGAAAGACAGATTAGTCAGAAAGAAAGATTAGTTAGACAGATAGATAGAGTAGTATGAAAGAAAGAAAGATTAGATAGAAAGAAAGAAATGTTTGTTAAAAAAGAAAGAAAGATTAGTTAGAAAAAAAGATCATTTAGAAAGAAAGAAAGATTAGTTAGAAAGATAGATAGATTAGTTAGAAAGAAAGATTAGTTAGAAGAAAGAAAAAAATATTTAGAAAGAAAGAAAGATTAGTTGAAAAAAAATATTTAGAATGAAAGATTAGTTAGAAAAAAAAGATTAGTTAGAAAAAAAAGATTAGTTAGAAAGATAGATAGATTAGTATGAAAGAAAGAAAGATTAGTTAGAAAGATAGATTAGTATGAAAGAAAAAAATAGTTAGAAAGAAAGATTTGTTAAAAAAGAAAGAAAGATTAATTAGAAAAAATGAAAGAAAGATAGATTAGTTATAAAGAAAAAATTGTTATAAAAGAAAGACTAGTTAAGAAAGAACAGTTAGAAAGAAAGAAAGATTATTTAGAAAGATAGATTGATTAGTTAGAAAGAGAAAGAAAGATTAGTCAGAAAGAAAGATTTTTTTAGAAAGATAGAAAGATAACTTAGAAAGAAAGATCAGTTAGAAAGAAAGAAAGAATGATTAGTTAGAAATAAAGAAAGATTAGTTAGAAAGATAGATTAAATAGTTAGATAGAAAGAAAAATTAGTTAAAAAGAAAAAGAAAAAAGAAAGAAAGATTAGTTAGAAAGAAAGATAGAAAAATTAGTTAAAAAGAAAGACTAGTTAGAAAGAAAAATCACTTAGAAAGAAAGAACGATTAGTTAGAAAGAAAGATAGATAGATTAGTTAGAAATAAATAAAAATTAGTTAGAAAGAAAAAGAAAAAGAAAGAAAGATTAGCTAGAAAGTAATAAATAAAACTTAGTTAGAAAAAAAGAAAAAAGAAAGATTCTTCAGAAAGATAGAAAAATTTGTTATAAAGAAAGACTAGTTAGAAAGAAAGATCAGTTAGAAAGATTAGTTATAAAGATAGATAGATTAGTTAAAAAGAAAGAAAGATTAGTTAGAAAAAAGAAAAATAGAAAAATAGATTACTATGAAAGAAAGAAAGATTAGTCAGGAAGAAAATAGAAAAATTAGTTAAAACGAAAGACTATCTAGTTCTAGAAAGAAAGATCAATTAGAAAGAAAGAAGGAATGAAATGTTAGAAAGAAAGATTAGTTAGAAAGATAGATAGATTAGTTAGAAAGAAAGAAATATTAGTTAGAAAGATAGATAGATTAGTTAGAAAGAAAGAAATATTAGTTAGAAAGAAAGAACAATTATTTAGAAAGAAAGAAAAATTAGTTAAAGAGAAATTATTTAGAAAGAAAGATTAGTTAGAAAGAAAGATTTAGTTAGAAAGATAGATAGATTAGTATGAAAGAAAGAAAGATTAGCTAGAAAGAAAGATTTAGTTAGAAAGATAGATAGATTAGTATGAAAGAAAGAAAGATTAGTTAGAAATAAAGATTTGTTAAAAAAGGAAAAAAAGATTACTTAGAAAGAAAAAAAGATGGAAAGAAAGAAAGAAAGAAGAAAGAAAGAAAGAAAGGAAAGAAGAAAGAAAGAAGAAAGAAGAAAGAAAGAAAGAAAGAAGAAGAAAGAAGAAAGAAAGAAAGAAACATTCGTTGAAAATAAATAATTTAGAAACAACGATCAGTTAGAAATAATGAAAGATTATTTCAAGCAAAAAAGGAAGAAAGACAGATTAGTTAGAAAGAAAGATTAGTTAGAAAGATAGAGTAGTATGGAAGAAAGAAAGATTAGTTAGAAAGAAAAATATTTGAATGAAAGATTAGTTAGAAAAAAGAAAGATAGATAGATAAGTATGAAAGTAAGAAAGATTTGTTAAAAAAGAAAGAAATATTAATTAGAAAGAATGAAAGAAAGAAAGATTAGTTAAAGAAAGGTAGAAAATTTTGTTATAAAAGAAACATTAGTTAGAAAGAAAGAAAGATTATTTAGAAAGATAAATAGATTAGTTTGAAAGAAGGAACAATTATTTAGAAAGAAAGAAAGATTAGTTAAAGATAAATTACTTAGAAAGATTAGTTAGAAAAAAAGAAAGATTAGTTAGAAAGATAGATTAGTACGAAAGAAATATTAGTTAGAAAGAAAGCAAAAAAAAAGAAAGAAAAATTTGTTAGAAAGAAAGATTAGTTAGAAAGATAGATTAGTATGAAAGAAAGAAAGATTAGTCAGAAAGAAAGATGGAAAAATTAGTTAAAAAGAAAGACTAGTTAGAAAGAAAGATCAGTTAGGAAGAAGATAGATTAGTATGAAAGAAAGAAATATTAGTTCTTTCTATTTCTAGTTCTTAGAATTCTAAAGATGACAGAAAAATTAGTTAAAAAAGACAGACTAGTTAGAAGAAAAAAATTATTAGTTAGAAAGAAAGAAACAAAGATTAGTTAGAAAAAAGAAGAATTAGTTAGAAAGATCGATAGATTATTATGAAAGAAAGATTAGTAAGAAAGAAAGAAAGCAAAAAAGCAAAAAAAGAAAAATTAGTTAGAAATAAAGATTAGCTAGAAAGATAGATTAGTATGAAAGAAAAATAAGAAAAAATAGAAAGATAGATTAGTTGAAATAAAGAAAAATTTGTTAGAAAGAAAGAAAGATTTCTTAAAAAAGAAAGAAAGATTAGTCAGAACGAAAGCTAGAAAAATTACTTAAAAAGAAAGACTAGTTAGAAAGAAAGATAGATAGATTAGTTAGAAATAAAAATTAGTTAGAAAGAAAAAGAAAAAAGAAAGGTTAGAAAGGTAGAAAAAATAGTTAGAAAGAAAGACTAGTAAGAAAGAAAGATCAGTTAGAAAGAAAGAAGGATTAGTTTTCTTTCTAGGATTAGCAAATATTCGTTTAAAAAAGAAAGAGATTATTAAGAAAGAAAGAAAGAAAGAAAGATGACAGAAAATTAGTTAAAAAGAAAGAAAGACTGGTTAGAAAGAAAGATAAGTTAGTAAGAAAGATAGATTAGTTATAAAGATAGATAGATTAGTTAGAAAGAAAGAAAGATTAGTTAGAAAGAAAGAAAAATTATTTAGAAAGAAAGAAAGATTAGTTGAAAAGAAATTATTTAGAAAAAAAGAATAGTTAGAAAAAAGAAAATTAGTTAGAAAGATAGATTAGTATGAAAGAAAGAAATATTAGTTAGAAAGAAAGCAAAAAAGAAAGAAAGAAAAATTAGAAAGAAAGAAATATTTGTTAAAAAAGAAAGAAAGATTAGTCAGAAAGAAAGATAGAAAAATTAGTTAAAAAGAAAGACTAGTTAGAAAGTTCAGTTGAAAGAAAGAAAGAATGAAATGCTATAAAGAAAGATTAGTTATAAAGAAAGATAGAAAAAATTAGTTAGAAAGAAAGACTAGTTAGAAAAAAAAGATCAGTTAGAAAGAAAGAAAGAAAAATTAGTTAGAAAGAAAGATTAGTTAGAAATAAAGATTTGTTAAAAAAGGAAGGAAAGATTACCTAGAAAGAATGAAAGAAAGTTAGAAAGATTAGTTGAAAATAAATAATTTAGAAAGAAAGATTAGTTAGAAAAAAGAATGAAAGATTACTTACAAAGCAAAAAAGACAGATTAGTTAGAAGAAAGATTAGTTGGAAAGTTAGATATAGTATAGTATCTAATCTTCTATAAAGATTAGATAGAAAGAAAGATTTGTAAAAAAGAAAGATTATTTTAAAGAAAAGAAATTATTTTATAAGAAATGAATGAAAGATTATTTGAGAGGAAGCAAAAAAAGAAAGAAAGATTAGTTAGAAAGAAAGATTCGTTAGAAAGAAAGATTAGTATGAAAGAAAGAAAGATCAGTTATAGAAAGAAAGAACGATAAGTTAGAAAGAAAGACTAGTTAGAAAGAAAGATCAGTTAGAAAGATTGAAACATTAGTTAGAAAGATAGATAGATTAGTTAGAAAGAAAGAAAGATCAGTTATAGAAAGAAAGAAAGAAAAATTAGTTAGAAAGACTAGTTAGAAAAAGATCAGTTAGAAAGATTGAAACATTAGTTAGAAAGATAAATAGATTAGTATGAAAGAAAGAAAGATTAGTTAGAAAAAAAAGAAAAGAAAGAAAGAAAAATTAGTTAGAAAGAAAGATTAGTTAGAAAGTAGATTAGTATGAAAGAAAGATTAGTTAGAAATAAATATTTGTTAAAAAAAGGAAAGAAACATTACTTGAAAGAAAGAAAGGAAAGAAACAAAGAAAAATTAGTTGAACAAAGATTAGCTAGAAAAAAGAAGAAAGATTATTTAGTTAGTAAAAAAGCAAAAAAAGGAAGAAAGATTGAATAGAAATTATTTAGAAAGAAAGCAAGATTAGTTAAAAAAAATGATTTAGAAAGAAAAATTAGTTAGAAAGATAGATAGATTAGTATGAAAGAAAGATTGATAGAAAAAAGAAAAAGAAAGAAAGAAGACAGAAAGAAGAAAGAATGAAAGATTTGTTAAAAAAGAAAGAAAGATTTGTTAAAAAGAAAGATTACTTAAAGAAGAGAAGAAAGAAAGAAAAAGAAAGAAAAAGAAAGAAAGAAAGAAAGAAAGAAAAAGAAAAAAGAAAGAAAGAAAGTGACACAAAGATTAGTTAAAAAAAAGAAAGACTAGTTAGAAAAAAAGATCAATTAGAAAGAAAGAATGATTAGTTAGAAAGATAGATTAGTTGAAAGAAAAGTTATGTAGAAAGAAAGAAAGTTTAGTTGAAAAAAAATATTTAGAAAGAAAGATTAGTTAAAAAAGAAAGATTAGTTAGAAAGATAGATAGATTAGAATGAAAGAAAGAAAGATTAGTTAGAAAGAAAGATAGAAAAATTTGTTATAAAGAAAGACTGGTTAGAAAGAAAGATCAGTTAGAAAGAAATTATTTAGTAAGAAAGATTAGTTAGAAAAATAGATAGATTAGTATGAAAGAAAGGTTACTTGAAAGAAAGAAAGAAAGAAAGAAAGAAAAGAAGAAAGGAAATGAAAGAAAGAAAGAAAAGAAAGAAAGAAAGAAGAAAGAAAGAAAGAAAGAAAGAAAAGAAAGAAAAATTAGTTGAAAAGAAATTATTTAGAAAAAAGATTAGTTGGAAAAAAAGAAAGATGATTTAGAGAGAAAACAAAAAAGAATATTTAGAAAGAAAGATTAGTTATATAGATAGATTAGTATGAAAGAAAGATTAGATGAAAGAAAGAAAGAAAGAAAGATGACCTTAGAAAAAAGAAAGATTAGTTAGAAAGATAGATAGATTAGTATGAAAGAAAGAAAGATTACTTAGAAAGAAAGATTTGTTAAAAAAAGAAAGAAAGATTATTAGAAAGAAAGAAAGATCAGTTAGAAAGAAAGAAAGAATGATTGTTAGAAAGAAAGAAAGATTAGTTAGAAAGATAGATAGAATAGTTAGAAAGAAAGATTAGTTAGAAAGATATATAGAGTAATATAAAAGAATGAAAGGTTAGTTAGAAAAAAGAATGAAAGATTATTTGAAAGTAAGCAAAAAAAAGAAAGATTAGTTAGAAAGATAGATTAGTATGAAAGAAAGAAAGATTAGATAAAAGAAAGAAGAAAGAAAGAAAGAAAGAAAGAAAGAAAGAAAGAAAAAGAAAGAAAAGAAGAAAGAAAGAAAGAAAGAAAGAAAAGAAAGAAGAGAAGAAAAGAAAAAGAAAGAAGAAAGATTTGTTAAAAAAGAAAGAAAGATTTGGTAAAAAAGAAAGAAAGAATGAAAGATGACAGAAAGATTAGTTAAAAAAGATAGAAAGACTAGTTAGAAAGAAAGATCAGTTAGAAAGATTAGTTAGAAAGATAGATAGATTAGTATGAAAGAAAGAAAGAAAGAAAGAAAGAAAGAATGAATGAAAGAAAGAAAGAGAAAGAAAGAAGAAGAAAGAAAAAAAGAAAGAAAGAAAGAAAGAAAGAGAAAGAAAGAAAGAGAAAGAAAGAAAGAAGAAAGAAAGAAAGAAAGAAAGAAAGAAAGAAAAGAAAGAAAGAAAAAGAAAGAAAGAAAGAAAGAAAGAAAGGTTAATAATAAATAAAGATGTTATAAAGAAAGAAAGAAAGAAAGAAAAGAAAGAAGAAAGAAAGAAAGAAAAGTTAGTTAGAAAAAAAGAAAGATTAGTTAGAAAGATAGATAGATTAGTATGAAAGAAGAGATTAGTTGAAAAGAAATTATTTAGAAAGAAAGATTAGTTAGAAAAAAGAAAGATTAGTTAGAAAGATAGATAGATTAGTATGAAAGAAAGATTATTTAAGAAGAAAGAAGAAAGAAAGAAAGAAAGAAAGAAAGAAAGAAAGAAAGAAAGAAGAAAGAAAGAAAGACAGAAAGAAAAGAAAGATTAGTTGAAAAGAAATTATTTAGAAAAAAAGATTACTAGAAAAAAGAATGAAAGATTATTTAGAAAGAAAGCAAAAAAAAAGAAAGATTAGTTAGAAAGATAGATAGATTAGTAGTGAGAGAAGAAAGAAAGAAAGAAGAAAGAAAGAAAGAAAGAAAGAAAGAAAAAAGAAAAGAAAGAGAAAAGAAGAAAGAAAAGAAAAAAGAAAGAAAGAAAGACAGAAAGAGATTTGTTAAAAAAGAAAGAAATATTACTTAGAAAGAATGAAAGATGACAAAGATTAGTTAAAAAAATAGAAAGACTAGTTTTAGAAAGAAAGATCAGTTAGAAAGAAAGAAAGTTTAGTTTGAAAGATAGAAAGATTAGTTAGAAAGAAAGATTAGTTAGAAAGATAGATAGATTAGTATGAAAGAAAGACAGATTAGATAGATGAAAGAAAGAAAGAAAGAAAGAAAGAAAGAAAGAAAAGAAAGAAGAAAGAAAGAAAAGAAAGAAAAGAGAAAGAAAGAAACAAAGAAATAAAGAAAGAAAGAATGAAAGAAAGAAAGAAAGAAAGATTAGAAAAAAAGAAAGATTAGTTAGAAAGATAGATAGATTAGTATGAAAGAAGAGATGAGTTGAAAAGAAAATATTTAGAAAGAAAGATAAGTTAGAAAAAAGAAAGATTAGTTAGAAAGATAGATTAGTAAGAAGGAAAGATTTGTTAAAAAGAAAGATTAGTTAGAAAGAAAGATAGAAAAATGAGTTAGAAAGAAAGACTAGTTAGAAAGAAAGATCAGTTAGAAAGAAAGAAAGATTAGTTAGAAAGATAGATAGATTAGTTAGAAAGAAAGATTAGTTAGAAAGATATATAGATTACGTAATATAAAAGAATGAAAGGTTAGTTAGAAAAAAGAATGAAAGATTATTTAGAAAGTAAGCAAAAAAGAAAGAAAGATTAGTTAGAAAGATAGATTAGTATGAAAGAAAGAAAGATTAGATAAAGACTAGAAAGACTAGAAGACTAGATTTAAAGACTAAAGATTAGAAAGAAACGAAAGAAATATGACAGAAAGATTAGATAAAAAAGAAAGAAACCGTAGTTAGAAAGGAAGATCAATTATAAAGAAAGAAATATTACTTAGAAAGAAACAAAGAAAGATGACACAAAGATTAGTTAAAAAAAGAAGTGAGAAAGAAAGAGTAAAAAGAAGGAAAGTATGAAAGAAAGATTAGTTAGAAAGAAAGAGAAAAAATGAACAAAGAAAGATTAGTTAGAAAGATAAATAGATTAGTATGAAAGAAAGATTAAATAGATAGATAGATAGAAAGAAAGAAAGAAAAAAATAAAAGAAAGAAAGAAAGAAAGATTTGTTAAAAAAGAAAGATTTGTTAAAAAAGAAAGAAAGAATGAAAGATGACAGAAAGATTAGTTAAAAAAAGATAGAAAGACTAGTTAGAAAGAAAGATCAGTTAGAAAGAAAGAAAGAAAGAAAGAAAGATTAATTATAAATAAAGATGTTATAAAGAAAGAAAGAAAGAAAGAAAGAAAGAAAGAAAAGAAAGAAAGAAAGAAAGATTAGTTAGAAAGAAAGATTTAGTTAGAAAGATAGATAGATTAGTATGAAAGAAAGAAAGATTAGTTAGAAAGAAAGATTTAGTTAGAAAGATAGATAGATTAGTATGAAAGAAAGAAAGATTAGTTAGAAATAAAGATTTGTTAAAAAAGGAAAAAAAGATTACTTAGAAAGAAAAAAAGATGGAAAGAAAGAAAGAAAGAAAGAAAGAAAGAAAGAAAGAAAGAAAGAAAGAAAGAAAGAAAGAAAGAAAGAAAGAAAGAAAGAAAGAAAGAAAACATTCGTTGAAAATAAATAATTTAGAAACAACGATCAGTTAGAAATAATGAAAGATTATTTCAAGCAAAAAAGGAAGAAAGACAGATTAGTTAGAAAGAAAGATTAGTTAGAAAGATAGAGTAGTATGGAAGAAAGAAAGATTAGTTAGAAAGAAAAATATTTGAATGAAAGATTAGTGTTACGGAGTAGTTTTTGTTTTGGGTTTTTTCTGTTTGTCTTTTCTTTCTTTTGATAGGTTGCCAGATAAGGATCCACACCTGTCTTGAGTTTGTGGATGGATATAAGATCCCTCTGTCTACCGGGGAACTGGAGTTGGGCTGAGGAGCTGGACCTTCATATTGTTTTTCTCTTAATTGTTTGTTTATTTACTGTTGAACAACTTTTTTCTTTATTATTTACCCCTAGACTTAAATAAATATATTGTTAAATATATTTTTGGACTCTGAACCCTTTCTTTTGTTACTTCCTTGAGCCGGAACGTAACAATTGGGGGCTCGTCCTCAAAGTTTTTTTGGTTAGAATTCGGAAGGTCCAGCTTCTATTGAAAAAAAAAAAGTATTGTTTGTAAATTTTTCGCTAGCGCCTGTACATGGGTAGGCGGAGCGTATTTGACTGCTATTCGATTCACCTGCGTGTTGATTGGCGTGCTAGCGCTAGCAAGCAGTGGATGTTTTGTTTGTTACTGGGAAATGTGCGCGAGAGCTTTTCGGTGTCTTTGAAACAGTGGATTTGCTTCATTGATGTGATCATTTGATCCACTCAAAGTGGAAACCGAAATAGACCATATTAAAGATGGTAAGTGTATTGACTTCTCTTAAAATTTCCCCTTGAGAAAAACGTTTTTGTTTTTCTCTTTGATTCTTTGATAGTAGGCTATACAGTGCAAGTTCCCTCTGGCAGGATTTTGTTGTGTGTTTACTCTACTCGTTAAGCTAATATTGCTTAATTTGTCAGCGAACTCTGTATTTTGTTACACTAATGGTGATTTTCCCCGGTAGGTTTAGCAACGCATTGCGTTGATTTTTTTTTTTTAGTTTGTTGTTTTTGTGCTGACGCTGAGTTGAGAGCACTGCCGCGATTGTATGTCTCACTGGTTTGTCCGTGAGTTTTTACATCTGACGGTATTTGAGTGCTTAAAAATACTCGACTCTTGGTTGAGGCATGAAGACTAGGGTTGAGTTATTTTAGGGGGAAGGAGAGAGAGTAGGGGGAATTATCACTTGTTGGTGTTTGTAAATTCGAGTGAACGATTACGAGTTCTGCTGAATAGAATAAAGTAGAGAATGGCTACTCATTTAGACTTATTTTTTGAGTCTCCTAGTGAGGAACTGTTTGACCAACTGACGAAAGAACAGTTGTTGGCGGTGGCCGCTAAGTATGATATCTGTTTAACCACCAAAGAAAGAAAGTTAAAGGAGTCTGTTGCACTAAGTGTGAAAGCTGCTCTAGTTAAGTTAGAGGTCTTTGATCTTGATGAGCCTGCTGGTTCTGATGAAGATGATGATGATAGCGCTGCACAAACTTCAGGTATTGCTTCCAAGTTCTCTTTTGAGCAACAAAAAGAACTAATGCTTTTAGAGTTAGAAAAGGCGAAAATGAATCGAGAAATTGAAATTCGTAGATTGGAGGTTGAGGCTTTGCGGTTTCAGTTAATTGAGGAGGGTAAACTGGGGGACAGTGCAAGTGGTCTAACCAGATCTGTCAGAAAAGGGTTGGATGTAGCCAATAATATTAAGCTGATACCCAAATTTAGTGAAACTGATGTAGACACATTCTTTAGTTTGTTTGAGCGCTTGGCAGATGTTATGAAATGGCCAGATTCTGAACAGACTTTGATGTTGCAGTGTGTGTTAACTGGTAAGGCACAAAAAGCTTACTCCTCTTTAAGTGTTCGTGATAGTCAGAATTATCATAAGGTTAGGGAGGCTGTTCTGAAAGCTTATGAGCTGGTACCAGAAGCCTATCGGCAGAAATTTAGAAACATGCGGAAACCTGCAGAACAGACGTATTGTGAGTTTGTGAGAGACTTAAAAATCCAGTTAGATCGCTGGTGTGCTGCTTCAGGTGTAACTAGTCGTGAAGATCTTCACGAGTTGTTCCTGTTAGAACAGTTTAAAAGCACTCTGCCTGAGCATGTTTCCATCTTTCTGACTGATCGTAATGTTACATCTACGGAAGAGGCTGCCATTCTTACTGATGAGTATGTACTCACTCATAAATGTGAGGTCAAGAAAAGTAGGTTCAAGTTCAGTGATAGTCCAACAGAGAGTGTAACTGTCCGTCAGGCCTGGGCTGATACTAATAAGAGTGGGAGGAATTTTAAAAGTTGCGCTGATAAAGATGACCGGTGTGCTTATTGTCATTTAAAGGGACACTGGAAAAAGGATTGTTTAGCGCTTAAAGGAAAACTGATGCGTATTAAATCTGAACCCAAGCCTGCTCTTGCTGTTTCATCTGTTCAAACAGATAATAATTCTGACTGCTGTCTTGATATTTTGCAGAATCTGGAGAAACCAGCGGTACGTTGCAATGTTGGAGATGTTGGATATGCTCCCTTTATTACAGAAGGCTATGTGTCATTGCTTGGAAGTACTGAGAAGTTTCCTATTAAGATTCTCCGAGACACGGGAGCATCGGAATCATTCATTTTGCAATCTGTTCTGCCTTTTACTCAGGAGTCCAATACAGGGAACAGTGTGCTGATTCGCGGTATTGGGTTGCAAACATTGTCTGTACCCCTGCATAACATGTTTCTCCAATCTGATTTAGTAAATGGAGCAGTTGTGATGGGAGTCCGTCCTTCACTACCAATGGAAGGAGTTTCAGTGATCTTGGGGAATAATCTGGCGGGTGACCGTGTGTGGCGTGATGTTCCACCTCCACCTGTGGTTGCTACTTGTCCTGCTCCATTGGGCGACACTGATATCTCCCAGCAGTATCCAGAGGTATTTGTGTCTTGTGCACTCACGCGTGCAATGCGCAAACAGTCAGCCGATGCAAAACTAAGTGATGTGAAGGATTTGTTAACCTCTAAGAGAGTAGTGCCAGGTCTCCTTGCTTTGCCTTCTATTCCCCATCAGGTTTGGGTGTCTGCTCAGAAAGAGGATTCATCTCTGAACTCGCTGTTTGATGCTGCTTTGTCTCCTGATGTAGCAGAGAGTTCCGTTAATGGGTACTTCATTGAAAATGAGGTACTATTGCGGAAGTGGACTTCTAACACAGAGGGAGGTTTGACTGAACCAATTATACAGGTAGTTGTGCCTGTTTCTTTGCGAAATTCTGTATTGGAATCTGCTCATGGCGGGGTGTCTGGACATTTGGGCGTAAATAAGACCTACCAACATTTGCTGCAGTACTTTTACTGGCCTCGTATTAAGAGTGACGTAAGGCAGTTTATTAAGACTTGTTCGATCTGTCAGCTGACTGGAAAACCAAATCAAACCATAAAACCTGTGCCTTTGTATCCCATACCTGTTATGGAACAGCCTTTTCAGCATCTTCTAGTGGATTGTGTTGGGCCTTTACCCCCTTCAAAGTCTGGTAGCGTTTACTTATTGACCGTGATGTGTCAGAGCACTCGGTATCCTGCGGCTTTTCCTTTGCGTTCAATCACCACACGATCAGTTGTAAAAGCCTTGTCCCAGTTCATTTCTATTTTTGGAATTCCAAAGGTTGTTCAGAGTGATCAGGGGACGAACTTTACATCTAATATGTTTCAAGAGGTTCTGCGGCAGCTTGGCATTAGGCACAATAAATCCAGTGCGTACCATGCAGAAAGTCAGGGGGCCCTAGAGCGTTTTCACCAGACGTTAAAATCTTTGTTGAGGGCATATTGCACTGAGTTAAAAGGTGATTGGGAGGAGGGGTTACCTTGGTTGTTGTTGGCCACACGTGAGGTTATCCAGGAGAGTTTGGGATTTAGTCCCAATCAGTTAGTCTTTGGACATTGTGTACGAGGACCTATGGCAGTACTGAGTAAAGCTGCTCTACCGGAGGAGCCACCACAGAGTCTGATTCAGTATATACAGGGTTTTCGTCGACGTCTAGTCCTGGCTGGGGAATTGGCAAGAGAAAAGTTGAAAAAGACTCAGGGAAAGATGAAATGCTGGTTTGATCGCAAGTCCGAGATTCGCATGTTCAGTCCAGGAGATCAGGTGTTAGCCTTATTTCCTTTACCAGATTCTCCTTTCTGTGCAAAGTTTTTAGGACCTTACACTGTGCTTAAAAAAGTGTCTGATCAAAATTATATTCTTTCTACCCCTGAGCGCAGGAAACATACACGGTTGTGCCATGTGAATTTGCTAAAACCATTTTATTCTCGTGATGCTGCTCCTGAAGCCATTCCTTCCTCAGTTGCGCTAGCTAGTTTAAGTCAAACAGGTGACGTTCAACAGGATGTGAAACCACCTGATGATGTCATTTTACAACCTCGTCTAAAAAACTCTGAGACCTTGGCCAATTTAGAAGGATGGATAAAACATTTATCTTGCAAACAACGTTCTGAGTTAAATTCTATGCTGACTGAATTTTCTGTTCTCTTTTCAGATACTCCTTCTCGTACACACTTGATTGAACACGACATTGATGTAGGCGATGTTAAACCTGTCCGACAACGATTCTATCGTGTATCATTTGATAAACGTCAGAAATTGGAGGCTGAAGTTAACTATATGCTTGAAAACAACATAGCAAAGCCTTCCTTTTCAGATTGGGCTTCGCCTTGTTTGTTAGTGGGAAAACCAGACGGCACTCAGCGTTTTTGCACAGATTATAGGCGAGTAAATATTCTAACTAGACCTGACTCTTATCCATTGCCTAGAATGGAAGACTGCGTTGACCAAGTTGGATCAGCTACTTTTGTCAGTAAATTTGATTTGCTCAAAGGGTACTGGCAAGTGCCTTTGACCGCCCGCGCACAGGAAATTTCCTCTTTCATTACACCATTTGGATTATATTCTTATACTGTAATGAGTTTTGGACTCAGAAATGCTCCAGCTACATTTCAGCGTCTAATGAACAGAGTGACAGCTGGATTAGAGGGTTGTGCCGTATATCTGGATGACATTGTTGTTTATAGTGACACATGGGATCAACACCTTATCCGAATTCGCGCACTGTTTGAACGTTTGTCAGATGCCAAATTAACAGTTAACCTGGCAAAGTGTGAGTTTGCCAGGGCTACTGTGACTTACTTGGGCAAGGTTGTTGGAATGGGCAAAGTGCGACCTGTACGTGCTAAAGTAATAGCGATTGACAAATTTCCTAGCCCTCAGACTAAACGTGAATTGATGAGATTTTTAGGAATGGCTGGGTATTACAGGAGTTTTTGTCCCAACTTTTCTTCTGTTGTTGCCCCGCTCACAGATTTGTTACAAGCAAAGGCTAAATTTGTGTGGACTCCAAAATGTGAAAGCGCCTTTGAGAATGTTAAACGTTTGCTCACGTCATCTCCTGTTCTGACAGCTCCTCGACTTGATAAACCATTCAAACTTCAGGTGGATGCTAGTCAGGTTGGAGCGGGAGCTGTTCTGCTGCAGGTTGATGAGAATGATATCGATCGCCCTGTCAGCTATTTTTCACGGAAATTCAATTCGTATCAGACCAACTATTCGACTATCGAGAAAGAGGCGTTAGCGTTGATCTGGTCCCTGCAGCATTTTGAGGTTTATGTGTCTTGTGGAACTATGCCCACTGTGGTGTACACCGACCATAATCCCCTCACATTTCTTCACTCTCTGCAGAATCCGAATCAGCGTCTTATTAGGTGGTCTCTTTTCTTACAGCCTTATGCTTTGGAGATTCGTCATGTGAAAGGCGTAGATAATGTCTTAGCTGACGCTTTGTCCCGTGCCCCATGTGGTGGAGAATAAGTCTTTTGACCATTGTTTTCCTCTTCTCTTTCCTGTTATTGGTTTTCTATTCCTTAATTTTGCTTTCTCCAGGCGCCGGGAGATTGCTGGTTTCGAAACCAAGAGATGTGGGGAGTTGGGAAAGTTGTAATGGTTAATGATTTGGTGTTAACTCCGGTAAGGTTGTTTTTGTTCCTCATACTTATGTATGTTCTGGGGTTGAGAATTATATAAGGTAGAGTTTCTAACGAGAATCTCTCCCTTTTTAAGGGGGGAGGTGTTACGGAGTAGTTTTTGTTTTGGGTTTTTTCTGTTTGTCTTTTCTTTCTTTTGATAGGTTGCCAGATAAGGATCCACACCTGTCTTGAGTTTGTGGATGGATATAAGATGTATGCCCTCTGTCTACCGGGGAACTGGAGTTGGGCTGAGGAGCTGGACCTTCATATTGTTTTTCTCTTAATTGTTTGTTTATTTACTGTTGAACAACTTTTTTCTTTATTATTTACCCCTAGACTTAAATAAATATATTGTTAAATATATTTTTGGACTCTGAACCCTTTCTTTTGTTACTTCCTTGAGCCGGAACGTAACATTAGTTAGAAAAAAGAAAGATAGATAGATAAGTATGAAAGTAAGAAAGATTTGTTAAAAAAGAAAGAAATATTAATTAGAAAGAATGAAAGAAAGAAAGATTAGTTAAAGAAAGGTAGAAAATTTTGTTATAAAAGAAACATTAGTTAGAAAGAAAGAAAGATTATTTAGAAAGATAAATAGATTAGTTTGAAAGAAGGAACAATTATTTAGAAAGAAAGAAAGATTAGTTAAAGATAAATTACTTAGAAAGATTAGTTAGAAAAAAAGAAAGATTAGTTAGAAAGATAGATTAGTACAAAAGAAATATTAGTTAGAAAGAAAGCAAAAAAGAAAGAAAGAAAAATTTGTTAGAAAGAAAGATTAGTTAGAAAGATAGATTAGTATGAAAGAAAGAAAGATTAGTCAGAAAGAAAGATAGAAAAATTAGTTAAAAAGAAAGACTAGTTAGAAAGAAAAATCACTTAGAAAGAAAGAACGATTAGTTAGAAAGAAAGATAGATAGATTAGTTAGAAATAAATAAAAATTAGTTAGAAAGAAAAAGAAAAAGAAAGAAAGATTAGCTAGAAAGTAATAAATAAAACTTAGTTAGAAATAAAGAAAAAAGAAAGATTCTTCAGAAAGATAGAAAAATTTGTTATAAAGAAAGACTAGTTAGAAAGAAAGATCAGTTAGAAAGAATTAGTTATAAAGATAAGATAGATTAGTTAAAAAAAATGAAAGATTAGTTAGAAAAAAGAAAAATAAGAAAAATAGATTACTATGAAAGAAAAGAAAGATTAGTCAGGAAGAAAATAGAAAAAATTAGTTAAAACGAAAGACTACTAGTTTCTATAAAGAAAGATCAATTAGAAAGAAAGAAGGAATGAAATTGTTAGAAAGAAAGATTAGTTAGAAAGATAAGTAAGATTAGTTAGAAAGAAAGAAAAATATTAGTTAGAAAGATAGATAGATTAGTTAGAAAAGAAAAGAAAGAAAAAGATATTAGTTAGAAAGAAAGAACAATTATTAGAAAAAAGAAAAATTAGTTAAAGAGAAATGATATTTAAAAAGAAAGATTAGTTAGAAAGAAAGATTTAGTTAGAAAGATAGATAGATTAGTATGAAAGAAAGAAGATTAGTTAGAAAGAAGAATAATTAGTTTAGAAAGAAAGAAAATTAGTTAAAGAAAATAGAAAGAAAGATTAGTTAGAAGAAAATAGAGAAGATTAGTTAAAAAAGAAAAGAAAGATTAGCTTAGAAAGAAAAAAAGATGAAAGAAGAAGATAGAAGAAAGAAAGATAGAGAAAAGAAAAGAAAGGAAAAAAGAGAAAAGAAAAGATAAGGGAAAAGAAAGAAGAAAGAAGAAAAAAAGAAAAGAAAGAAAGAAAGAGAAGAAAGAAAGAAAGACATTCGTTGAAAATAAATAATTTAGAAACAACGATCAGTTTAGAAATAATGAAAGATTATTTCAAGCAAAAAAGGAAGAAAGACAGATTAGTTAGAAAGAAAGATTAGTTAGAGAAGAATAGAGTAGTATGGAAGAAAGAAAGATTAGTTAGAAAGAAAAAATATTTGAATGAAAGATTAGTTAGAAAAAAGAAAAGATAGATAAGATAAGTATGAAAGTAAGAAAGATTTGTTAAAAAAGAAAGAAAAATATTAATTAGAAAGAATGAAAGAAAGAAAGATTAGTTAAAGAAAGGTAGAAAATTTTGTTATAAAAGAAACATTAGTTAGAAAGAAAGAAAGATTAGTTAGAAAGATAGATAGATTAGTATGAAAGAGAAAGAAGAAAGAAAAGAAAGAAAGAGAAGAAAGAAAGATTAGAAAGAAAGAAAAAGAAAAAGAAAGAAAGAAGAAAGAAAAGAAAGAAGAAAAAGAAAGAAAGAAAGAAAGAAAGAATAAAAGAAAAGAGAAGTTAGAAAGAAAGATCATAGAAAGGTAATAAATATAAAGATGTTAGTTGAAAGAAAGTTAGAAGAAAGAAAGAAAGAGAAAGAAAATATTAGAAAGAAAAAAAAAGAAAGATTAGTTAGAAAGATAGATAGATTAGTATGAAAGAAGAGATGAGTTGAAAAGAAAATATTTAGAAAGAAAGATAAGTTAGAAAAAGAAAGATTAGTTAGAAAGATAGATTAGTAAGAAGGAAAGATTTGTTAAAAAGAAAGATTAGTTAGAAAGAAAGATAGAAAAATGAGTTAGAAAGAAAGACTAGTTAGAAAGAAAGATCAGTTAGAAAGAAAGAAAGATTAGTTAGAAAGATAGATAGATTAGTTAGAAAGAAAGATTAGTTAGAAAGATATATAGATTACGTAATATAAAAGAATGAAAGGTTAGTTAGAAAAAAGAATGAAAGATTATTTAGAAAGTAAGCAAAAAGAAAGAAAGATTAGTTAGAAAGATAGATTAGTATGAAAGAAAGAAAGATTAGATAAAGACTAGAAAGACTAGAAGACTAGATTTAAAGACTAAAGATTAGAAAAAACGAAAGAAATATGACAGAAAGATTAGATAAAAAAGAAAGAAACCGTAGTTAGAAAGGAAGATCAATTATAAAGAAAGAAATATTACTTAGAAAGAAACAAAGAAAGATGACACAAAGATTAGTTAAAAAAGAAGTGAGAAAGAAAGAGTAAAAAGAAGGAAAGTATGAAAGAAAGATTAGTTAGAAAGAAAGAGAAAAAAATGAACAAAGAAAGATTAGTTAGAAAGATAAATAGATTAGTATGAAAGAAAGATTAAATAGATAGATAGATAGAAAGAAAGAAAGAAAGAAAAAAATAAAGAAAGAAAGAAAGAAAGATTTGTTAAAAAAGAAAGATTTGTTAAAAAAGAAAGAAAGAATGAAAGATGACAGAAAGATTAGTTAAAAAAAGATAGAAAGACTAGTTAGAAAGAAAGATCAGTTAGAAAGAAAGAAAGAAAGAAAGAAAGAAAGATTAATTATAAATAAAGATGTTATAAAGAAAGAAAGAAAGAAAGAAAGAAAGAAAGAAAGATTAGTTAGAAAGAAAGATTTAGTTAGAAAGATAGATAGATTAGTATGAAAGAAAGAAAGATTAGTTAGAAAGAAAGATTTAGTTAGAAAGATAGATAGATTAGTATGAAAGA